>JARYHS010008074.1:286803247-286849438 GCA_031002005.1 Vandiemenella viatica
CGACTCGAATTTAATCCAGTTGTAAATTACCTTCATGATATAGTGTGGTGTTGCATTAACGGGGCATGTAGACTGGCCGGTCAAAGTTTTATTAATATTTGGCATTATTTCTGTTAATTTTGTTTAAAATTTTTATATATATATAACTTGAGTGGACTGAATTCACGGTCTACCAGAACAACAGAAATTGCAGATTTAAAACAGGTGGCTGATTACTGGAACTTGTAATGAGAGTTATTTAATGCTTGTTTCACAAGATCGATTTTTAATGTCGCTGGGCCAGGGCTGCGGTGTATCGCTGGTTTACTACAATGCCGAAAGTTTGAACCAACGGCATGGTACATGAAAACCCTACTAAAAATTTATTTCTACACAATGTTATTTATAAATGATATCATGTGAATAAAATATTTTTTCCTGTAGCAGAATTCCACTCAGTTAATGGGAGATATGTTGAAGGACTCGTATAAACAGTAAAGAAAGAACTACATTCAGATTTGAAAAGGAATTATAGCAATATTAACTTTTTGTAAGTGGTTTTTTTTTATATAGCAATCTACCAGCGTATAGAAAAATACTAAAAAGAAGCTGTCATGACGAAGAATCGGTACAAGCATGTGTGAGAAGGTCTTGTATGAGACACGTGGCAGTGTGTCTAAACCACACAGTCACATCCGGCGGGACACAGCATCCGGCGCGGCGGCCGAGTCATCCAGGACCTCAGGACACGACGTGCGCTCTCATTACAGCACCCGGCCGACAAAAATACTACTTGTCGCTTACACAACGCGTCTGTCTAAAAGAAAGAGATTCTTCTTTGACTGGGTGAGGCCTCATGCTTTATCGTTACCAGAATCAGGACATTTTTTGGTAATGTAACAAAAGCAAACTTTGTGCCTGGGAAGAAGTTTGGCTCTATATGTGCGCCAGAAAATGTTACTTATAAGTGACGTATTCTGCGATTTCAGTTGAGCTTACAGAGCAATTTTTTGGGTAGAGAATTATTTAATCAGCAGGCAGTAAAGGACACCAAAACAGATGTTATGATTATATTTTTCATAGTGCTTTACGACCTGTGAGAGTATAAGGTCCACTGAGTACTTAATGAATCCGGTCATAACCTGTCGAATGAACCAGTACGGTATTTCCCTAGAGTGATTTTTGGAAACCTTGGAAAACCGAAGACCGGATGACCGAATTCTCCTCCTTCTAATGTCAATCGTTGAACCACCAAGCTTAATGTGATGAAATGGATATGTAAGGGGTCACTGTGTTGAACATGAGGTAACATGTGCTGATAGTTACGGTCGTGAAATAAGGAGCAACACTTACTTTGTTACTTAATCTTATTGCGGTAAAATCAATTTTTTTAACAAAAATATCTTTTAATTCCAATGCATTCAGTCTATTGAATGCATTTAATATAAGTAAGTATCAGATTAATTATGTTTCATTTTTAATGCACAAACATTACTTAAGCTGTAAACAACGTTGATAGATCAACCTTAAATTAAAAATGTCGTTATTTATCCCACAAAAATAACCGATACTAGTACTTTCCATATAGTTTCTTTTAAAAAATTGTCTCCAGTTCAATGCACTGATACGACGTTTCCTGTTCCTTTCGAAATTCATCAGAAAAGTAATACTAAAAAGAACCTTTTGGTAACAAAAGCGTTCAGATGTCGTGATTTGGTTTATCGTAGGTTTCAGGGTGCTGGCTTTGAGGTTAAGTGACGACTGACACACATGTGATTTTAATTCCGTGTTGCGTATACTTTGACATACAGTATACACTGATGAGATCAATTAACCTACGATACACATGCCGAAACGGTACAAATTCAGCTATATGCTGAATGATTGCAAACCGCCAATAACTATTTAAAAAACAAACAGACACGATGCGAAAATGGACAAAAGAGACGAAACTTTTATACTACAGACATAGACTTGTATTCAAATTGAAACAGAGAGATTAATTCCGAACAAAATAACTGGCAGCTGTTTGTAATGTAATGGCCTGAAATAACACAGGTTACGGTGCCGTTTTATGTGCTAAGAATTTACTAATTGACAAGCAAACTGTACCAATTTTCAGTCGAATAGACTAGTTGATGGCCTATTAGAGCTGCTGAATGACACGGCTTATTTTCTTGCTATTGTACGGAATGGCAGGGGTACGGTCCGTGATTGCAAATCCCGTGTCAAATTACGGGCTATAATACCTCTAGACAGCGCTGCGAGGAGCTAAACACCACTGGTGGTCCAGCTAACGGATCATGGGATTGAACGATGCTAAACTGGTCCCTGAGAATCTTTAGCATATAATTAAGTTGTTTTAATGAAGAAATCTGCTTCAATTGCTGCCTTCTAATTTTTATGATAAACATGAATACGTGCAAGCAAGAAGGTTAATATATTCTCATGAAATCTGATGAACTGAAAACGAAGTAAATTGTACTATGGAAAAACATCATTACTCCAACGAGGCAGAGAGAGTAATTACGACACAAATACACAGTGTATTAAAACATTTTCATTATAGATTGTTCATCATTTTATGAAAGAACCAAATTAGTAGTTCTTTCGTGTTACCGTACTGTATGTTTTTTGTGCCTGAAAGATGCTTCCAGTTACTTTCACATGTGGCGAACATGCTTCTGGTTTCTAATTTTACTCGCGTCTTGTACTCGATAGTTTTCGTTGTAGTTAAAGTTCGCATCCTCAACAAGTACAATTTGCTGGACAACAGGTAACAATTCCTTAACCTTTTCGTGACCGAAGTTTCAAAAAACTTTTTCGATCCAGGTTTTTTGAGATATGAATTATTCTATAACGGGAGATATCATGTCTAAACATCTCGCTCTTCATGCGCTCAAACCTATAATCGAGTTGCAGGTTGTAATACGAACTCAGTCAGATTAATCTCCACTGGCCCCCGACACAGAGTGTTTCCAGGAGTAGATTGGTTACGGATAAATTAGTCAGACATTACGGCTCCGTAAATAGATACTTGCTGTGAGATGCATCAGCGGCCGGCCCTGGTGGCAGGCTCTCCACCTTATCTGTAGTGAGACTACCAGCAAACAAACTCAACGGCACCTCCAACATGAGAGTTAGGAACAGTGATGTGGCTGGATGTTGCAAGGAATTTAAAGGTCATGGTTTCGAATTCAGATGACACCCCAAATTCTTAATGATCCTTAAAATGGCATGCACGTTTGCAAAAGTGTGATAAGTGGATATTAAGAAAGTTACAAACGTTCTGTGATTTAGAGCCCATGGTAAATTTTAGGTCTATCGATGTCAGAGGTGAAATGCGCAGCAATTTGAAACTCAGTGACCCAACTATTTCGGAGAGATATATCAGGGTTGTTTACAGATTCTTAATAAAATAAAAATAAAAAAAGCTAAAAGCCTTTTAATTTATTTTCAAGCTGCTACAAAGAAACAAGTAAATGTGGATAGCAGGGATTCAATTTTTCTGTCGAACATCAATTCACGTTATTTTACTAATTTTAGAGTTGTAATTATTGTGTAGACTAAATTAGGGCTTGAAAATGTACGAATAAGAGAAAATATTAGCATATGATAGTTCGCTGCACCGTTCATACACGGACGAAGGATTCGCATTGTTCTTCTGGCGTTAAAGATGTAATTTTAGTATGTAACATGCTACTAGAGTGTGCATTTAATTATGTCATCTGTTCTTCACAGAGATGAAGAAATGGGTAATGCAATTTCAGTATAAGAAAGAACTCGGCCATCGATTGTGACGGAAAGTGACAGATAACAAAATACAAATATAGAAGTTGGTACTAAGCTTCTGCATTAAGCAACTAAACTGTAACTAAGTATGAGTAATCACCTAGTATTAGATGTGAGGTTTCATACTGAGTAAAATATTAAGGACTTAAAATAGATTCCCAACTGGATATTCAAGTGAGGACTGCTCAGGAGTGAGTCGTAAAAAGTAACCGACAGTAATATTCTTCTCAAGAACTTAGAATCTTACAAGTTTGATTGTGACAGGAAAGGTTAGACAATGTAAAGAGATCGAATACCTTCGACTAGGTAATGTTGGGATTAGCCGGGCTAAATGGGACATGCGCAAGTTTCTGCTCTGACCAACACAGAACAATCGATATAGAAACGACAACGTAACGACCGAGCGTGGTTAACGTTCTGACCTGTCATTCGGGAGGACGCGGGTTCGAATCCCAGTCCGGGCATCCAGATTACGGTTTTCCATGGTTTCCAAATCAATACAGGCCATGGCCGAATTCCTTCGCGTTGTTTGTCCCTCATCGCATCCTGCCTCTATTGACCCCGCCATCGACGAGGCGTAAAGAACGATCAAAAAAAAGACAACGTAACGAAGGGATTTGAATTTCTGATAAACTGGAAAAAAAGTGACTTCTACTCTCAATAGTGAAGTCCTGATATTAAAAGCGATGCAAGGAGACTCTAATATTGCACCAAATTTAGACCAAGCGTAGGTACCGAAAAAGAAAGCAAGTTGAAATCGAAGAAAATAATTTTCAAAATCGAAGAATTGACTAAATATATTAATATCAGAAAAATACAATGGGCAAAAGGAGGAAAAAACGAGTTAACATTTCAAAACTTTTAAGAACAGCAGAGAAAAAGGGGCAAATTTCTGGGATAGTAAATCTTGCCTAAAAGTACTTCATCAGATGTATTGCTTGGGAATCATTCAACGTTATACAACGTCGGAGATGCGCAGAAAACTTACTCTAATGTTCATTAATAGTTAGTCGTTTATTATCATATACACAATGTTAATCGTTACTTGGCCATTAAACGGAAAACCACGGTATTAAGAGCCTCGTAATTGTAATCTGTTCTTGTTCGATCTTGCTCACAACAAGAACATTTTTTTAAAGTGTGTTGGAGAAGAATACGCATAAATTTGATTTTATTCGATTTCCAAATGTCTTAAAAAAATAACTGTTATGATATTTGATTTTAAGGCTACTATTTACAGAAATATACATGAGATTTTCTTTAGCTTTATTTGATTTAAAATATTTAGTGCCCTTATACAGTCAATTGCTGTCTAATATCAAATGTACTCTTACAAAATAATTAGGTAGTATTCGTAGCTAGTTATGTTGAAATTAAATGAGAAAAATTGGTTTCTCATAAACCATATAGCTAAAAACAATGACTGTTACGTTCAAAAGACAATTATCAATTTGACTATATGTGAAAGACAATGTAAAAATGTTATCGTCAGGGGTAGAGTATACCACGTTTATTTATTTTTTTAAATATGTTTTCAGAGCTGTTTCAGATAATGTTGATGAGTTTAGGAATCTTGTATCAATTTTTTACAATGCAATATACAGTAGATAAGTAAAAGCAACATTTAAATGTAGCATAAGTTTTTGAAGAGAAATAATCATTATGCCACAATTTGTTTATGTCATTTTCCAGTTGGCAGACAGGAATGAGGTCATTGAGGAATTGCTGAACGGTACGAACAAAATACAGGGAGAATTATTTGGACTAAATAATAATCAAATCATCATTATAGCAACAACAGTAAATAAAATCTAAAACTAAGATCAGATGTTGTAAAAAAAAAAAAAGTAAGAATATTATTTTATTTAGGAAGTTATATTACAACTGATGGTCTCAGCAAGAAATATCTCAAAAGCAGAATAGCTTCAGTGAAAAGATCCTTCATGGAAATGATAAGAGTCTCAAAAATTCTCCTAGAGATTTTTCTAAAACTGTATGCACGGAGTACAGGAATTATTGAATGAAGCTCGAACTTTAGGAATACCAGAAAAGGGGAAGATTGAAGCGTTTGAAATAAGGTGTTATAAAATAATGTTAAAAAAAATCGACAAATAAAGTACGAAATGAATTTTTTTAAAAAAAGAAGAGCGAAATAAGTAGTTACTAACAGAATCTAATAGAAAGAGGAGACACGCTTGTGCGTTAAATTTCAAGACCTAAGGGGGTGGTTAATTTGTTAGGGAAGCAATAAACTGTAGAGGAAGACAGAGATGAGAATATCTGAAACAGGTAACTGAGAATGTAGGTTGTAAGGGTACATTGAGATTTAATAATTAGCTCAAGATGGGAGAGATGGTGGATATCCTCAATCCATATTGAAGTTTCAACAATTCTGAAGAATTTTTATGTTATTAATTATAGTAGAGCGTCGATAATCTGAACTAATTGGGAGCGAGAGTGGTTCGGACTATCGATTTGTTCGGATTATCGATTTGTGTAGTTTCGCTTTGTATAGCTTTTTATATTGCCTTTAAATACCATACCCCTAGCAAAAGAATTTTCATGGTTCAGGCTGCTTCATTTGGAGGCATTTTTACTTCATTTTAGAATATGAATACGATGCCGTTATAAGTGTATAATGTTGGTACAAGATATTAAATTCAACACAGCAGATCAATAAAAAAGGACGCTGGTTTCAGTAAAAAAATTCAAAACTACCGGCGTATTGAAAGAATTGTTGTTGCGTCGCATTTGCAATAAACATTCAGCATCAAACCCAGTGTCCGGTTGGTTACGAGTAACTAACGAAAGGTGTACGGATAAAGCTAATTATACCTAGTTTTTTGTTATTGGAATTCCAGAGCAAAATAAGAGCAGATGTGTACTATAAATAGAAACAATGTTGATGCTTCTCTAAAACAGTACACAATTAGTAAAAATAATAATAATTAAAAAGTAGTTAGGATAATTGACGTTTCGGTTTATTGACGTTCGGATCATCAACACTCTACTGTAATAAGACATTGAGAACAATACACAATACATCATAGCTTTTATTTCAATGAGGCGCATCTAAAATTTGGTGAGAGTGAATTCTAGCTTGTTCATTCATACAACTCAATTAATTCCATCACGAAGAAGCACAAATACATTAAAGCATATTGCTCGTTTGCTGCAACAGTGACATAACTCAAAAACGTCAGTTTTACATGAAGACCGATTCAAATGTTTCACGTGTAGTAACTTTACGCATTCACTAGAAAATAACTTATCTGCAAGTTTTATTGAAATAATACAATATATAAGAAGGGAAAGTGTATAGTATCAGCTGTAGTATATATGAAAATAGTCCATCATAAGATTATAACTCAAGGCAGCTATTTTTTTAGTTATGTCAATGTTGCAGCAAATAAGCGATATGACTTTTTGCATCGCTAAGGTTTACACACAGAGCATAGCCCAACTTGCTCCTTTATGTTTCTTTTTATTCGGTAGTACCAGCAATATAGAACGACCTTGAAAGTTGTGATAAAATGTGATGAAAAAAATTTCTTCAAATTGACACCTTCCATTCCTCGGATAACATACGCTAAGAGGTCACAGCTAAGTGCTTAAAAAGCAGCAGCGCCAATCAGAAACAGAGAACGACCAAGGGGATTATTCTACATTCAATACCTTACGTAATGTCCCTATCAGATACATTGAATTATAGCTAAAAATTGCGTGTTTTTAACTCTTGATCGCAGTACTAATTATTTCTCAAAATATTCAAAAGCTCACTAATGGGTGAAAAAATAAAGCCGGTTTCATCCGATTCCTCAGGTAATTTAGAAGTTAAAAATGTCTGAACTGCAATGAACAACTGCAAGTTATGACACTATGCATAACACGACAATGCGACACATAATGATTCCTCCGTTCCCACTAAAATCAAATCATCGTATGTCATTGTTGGTCGGGAGAATCTCAAAGGATTGTTCGGACGGTGATTGACTAGAGATTTCGATTCACCGCGTAATGCGTCTCTTGTTGTGGCCAACTAATCAAACTTAGTAATCCAAGCGCGCATAGGGAACCTACAGTTTAACGTGGAGCTCAAACTACGGAAACGTTTTTGGCCTTCTTTGCATTACACAGCAATCTGTGCCAGAGCTGAAGTTCGGGTTGAGAACGTTTGAAAACCCCTGCTGAGACCGGGATTCGAACAGCGGACATTTCCATCTCCAGTTCACATATTTCTAATGTACATTTTTTTTGTACTTATAAGTTCTAAACAACATACAGCTTCATTCCTTGAAAGTTTTTACTATCTTGTAAATCTGCTTTTTCTCACACTCTCTCTCTCGCTTCGCTTCGCTTGAACTGTACTCTTCCTAGGAATTTCGCATTTACCAGTATTCCTGAAATTGTTTTCGGTGCACTTCTTCCCATATTTGAGTCAACGTCTTGCTTGGTTTTGAGTTTTATTGGTAACCTGGTGTTTTTTCTTTTTTCAAATTTTATCATTAGGGAATCACGTTCTTTGATATGTTTAAATGTGATCCGCACTCCATGTAAATGTCTTTCCACCTCAGTTAACCAGGCTCCTTGGTTTTCGTGTTCTAAAAGTATAAAAATCTGTGTTTTATTATGTTTGCATGATTTTAATTTTTATCGTCTTTTTCATCAGCGTATGATCGGTTACATCAAATAGTAATAAATTGTTCCATTCAATATCATTCACTTTCGAAGTATACTATTTAAATTTGTTAACAGCAAAAATCGACCTTTTTAAAAAAATAAATAAAGAACAAATCTAAGTATTGTTTCGCTGTTATTACGGTAACAGAGTTTCGTCTAATTTTCCGTTCCATAAAGAGTTCATCTGCGTACAGAAAAAACATCGATCAGTAGAAAAACTCTAGACACACTGCCAATGAAGAAGCGACTTGCCTACTGCTGGTTGTTAATGCCATTTATTTTATCGTACTCTAAACAACTGAGAACGCAAAAGGGTGTCGGCAGATATTCCTTTATATATAGTTTAGGTTTTGAGATTAGTTACGAGGATGATCGGAAAAGTTCTCGACCCCATTGAAAGGTGGATTAAGAAATTTAATAACAATTTTGTGATGCTTACTGTATACATATAAACATAAATTTCGTACGATTATCTGAAACTTTTACATTAGAACATAGTTTATCTCGAATAGTTGGTTTAGTTATTTAGATACCTAAAACACCAACACAATACCCCTTTGGCTTTTTAGTCTCAATTCCGACCGATATAGACCTTAAACATTAAAAGTTACTTCCGGTTGCTAAAAGTGTTGAATCCAGTCTAAGCTGTTATCTCAGTACTTCTCATTATATTAGATAGCGATACCAATTATTCGGTGTTTCTGCAACAGACATATTGTGCATATTACAGCTGAGAGTGGAAGCTAAGGTTTTATCAGCTTCTGATTTCACTGACCTCTACATGGACCACTTCTACTTAATAATCGAGACCATCGGTAACAAGCAGTGCAGAAAAATCTAGCGTTAATGTGGTACGACCGCGGAAGATCGACGGCAGCTTTTTTTTTTTTTTAAATGGTTTACGTCTCTCAACAGCGAGGTCTTTAGAGATGGGAAAGGATGGGGGCAAGGAATGGGAAGGAATTTGGCCATGGCCTTTTTATGGAAGCATCCCGGCAACCATGGGAAACCATGGAAAACCCAAATCTGGATGCCCGGACGGGGATTCGAACCACCGTCCTCCCGAATGCGAGGCCAGAACGCTAACCGTTACACCACCACGCTCGGTCCGACGGTAGCGCCTCTGCTATCGACTGTGCTAATTAGCGTATCAATAACGTATCAATTGGAACCTAGATGACTGGAAAAAGGTTGTTTGGTAGGACGAGTCATGATTTCAGTTGGTAAGAACCAGGGGCGGATCCAGGGGGGGTGCTAGGGGGCTCAAGCCCCCCCCCCCAAATGTATCTAGGTCCAACATTGTAGTTTTGAGACCATTTTTTTTAGGTCTACGGATTTGTATAAATACTACCTTTTTCCCTACTCAAGCCCCCCCCCCCAAAACCAAAATCCACTGAACGCAAGCCCTCTGAACCTAAATTCACTCAAGCCAAGCCCCCCCCCCCACACCAAAGTCCGCTCAAGCCCACCCCCCCCCCAAAACAAAATCCTGGATCCGCCCCTGGTAAGAACTAATGGGAGGGTTCGATTGTGGAGTAGATGCCAAGAGCTTACGGACCTAGATTGTGATGAAGGCACCGTGCAAGCTTGGGGTGGCTTCATCCTGGTAAGGGCTGTATTTACATGGCATTGAGTGGGACCATTGATCAGACTGAACCAACTGTTTATTAGAAAGCGTTATGTTCAGCTCCTTGGAGATCATTTGCAGCCATATCTGTGGCTTCATGTTCCAAAACAAACGATGGACATTTCCAGGAAGAAAATTCATCATGTCAGCGGGACTAAAACGTTCACGATTTGGTTGAGGAACCTTCTGAACAATTACAGATAATGATTTAGCCACCTAGATTGCCAGACATGAATCCAATCTGACATATCTGGGATGTGATTGAAAGATCAGTTCGTGCACACTTCCAAAGTAATAGATGGCTGTAGAGGAGGCATGGCTGAATACTTCTTCAGAGGACTTCCCGACGACTTGTTGATTCAACGCCACGTTGGGTTCATGCTCTTCGCAAACAAAAGGGAATCCCACACGATATTAAAAGTTATCCCTTGACTTTTGAAATTTCAGTATATTACTCTCTGAGACCCGTTTAGTTTCAGAAGTTGAGACAAACTATTTTGTGAATTATTCTATTTACAAGTAGTTATCCTTATTTAATACTTGTAAGCAGTAAAACTTCCTTTCTACATATTTTTATTAAAACTACCTTAAAAGTCCTGTGTGTTAGGTAGCTGTTGAGCAAAGGTGCCGGAAATCAAATTAATGAATTGTCATAGAATAAAACTAAAATAAAATGCAGAAAATCCGAATTTTGTAAATGAATATGGATATTTTTCTCGCTCTGGTACTTTAACTATATTACAACATACTTAGAAGAGTTTTTCACACAAAGAGACAGATATGACGATAAAAACGAATGAAAATACTATTAGGTGACTACAAATGGTTAATGTCAGATGAATTTTTAAAATAGAAATTTAGCGCTACTTTAGAACTATCCTTCAGGCGAAAATTAAAAGCGGAGAGAAACACTTTAGAAATATGACAGTTCGAAAGTTACATTTGAAACATATAAATAGAATTATTGTATTAAAGGAATCTCGAACGAAAAATTCTTAACAAAATTTAATTAAACAGTTTATGTGGTGCAAGTAAGGTTTTGCTATCCTCAGAGTAGCAACCAATCAGTTAGTGGGATATATGCAAGATATTTCAGATGAAATGTCCAAGGGAGGCCAAATTGATAGAGTATCACTAGATCTGTCAAAGGCTTTTGACAGAGTGAGCCATAAAATGGTAGTAAATAAGGTCAAAACCATTGGAGTGGATGAGAAAGTGATTTGCTGGGTAGAAGAATTTTTAAAAGGTAGAAAAAAAAAGTTAGGGTAGGATATGTAGTATCAAAAGAAGTGGAAGTATAAATGGCTGTGCCACAGGGTAGCGTATTGGGACCATTGCTATTCTAATGAATAATTGTGTTGATTGTTTACTATCTGAAATTAGATTGTTTGCAGATAACATAATGCTGTATAAAAGGATCAAAACGATAGAGGACTGTAAACAGTTGAAGGGTGATCTGGACAGAATATCTAGTTGGGTTGGTAAACATGGGATGAAGATAAATTCAAAGAAGAGTCAGTTTATTAGACACACAAATAAAAAACAAAAGGTTAATTATGAATATAAGGTGGGGAAAGAATTGCTTGTTGAAGACTTGAAATATAAATATCTTGGCATTACTTTTGATAACAAGCTTAACTGGGCAGGACACATTGGACAGGGAATAGGAAAAGGTTTCAAAAATCTACACTGGAGAGAGTGATGAGGGGATGCACGAGAGAAGTAAAGGAATTGGATTACAAAACTTTGGTCAGACCATTGCTCGAATATGGTAGTGTAGAATGGTACCCACATTTTACGTATCAAATACAGGAGTAGGAGAGGGTGCAAAAAAGGACTGCTAGATTTGTTTCTAGAAATTATCGCAGAATGCAATCAGTGACGTATATGATAAAGGAGCTGGAATGGGATTCATTGCAAGACAGGAGGAGGATGAGGAGGGTCATGGGAGTGTACAGGGCATATAATGGCGATGAGACATGGAAAGATATTGCAATAGGTACGAAAAGTAGTGCATGGAAGGGAAAAGATTACCATGACCACAAGCTGGCACTTGATTTCAGGCATAAGGGTGTGGGAAGATTCTCTTTTTTAGGTAAGGGTGTCAGGGATTGGAATGAGTTACCAAGTGAAATGATGAATAATTTACCAAAAACATTGAAAGAATTTAAAGTTAAAATTTGTAGATGACAAATGTAGGTGGGTGCAGGATAGGAGGAAGATGGGGGCGTAGGGAAATTGCCTCCGGAGCCTGTGCTCCACTTCAATTAAATTAAATTTTAAAAAATCCAAGGTTATTCATTGCTTCTTGGTGTTTCGCCAGAAATAACCTTCGTAGTTAGCCTTTAATTCTGATTATTCACAGCATTATTTCCCCATTTTGTGTCTCGCCCGTAAAGCACCGCCAACATAAACTTCTAAGCTGTCGGCACTTCATCTCGAATGCTTATCTGATGCTCTACCGTGGTATTAACAGCAGCGTTTTATGTATATCGGCAGCCGTTATCTCCTATTTTCTTTGTGTGCGGACGATAAGGAACGTAAATGGCCGTGAATGGCTATCTGTAATCTGGAGCTGTATCGGGCCGATATCGCACGGCCCTGATTTACATACAGCCCTGCCGACGCTCTGAGAACAACACGGGCTACCGAACCGGCTACCACAGTGCAATATCAGACCAGCGAGATAAAGGCTGCCGTGGTGTAAGTGCGTGTTACTCGTCGTCAGAGTGGCACCGTGGACGATAACTGTGATATTTCTGTGTTAACATGTTCTGTAAAACACCTCGGTGATCAGAGCATGTATACGGACTGACGCGAACCGAGAATACGTTACTCAAACAGAAAGCTGATACACAGGTATGGTTCAACTTGTAGGTAATAGTTCTTAGAGGAAAGCAGAGTTACAAGCGTGATTGTTGCTAGAAACAGAAAGAGTTATAATAAATTGAAATAAGCTCGAATTAAACTATTCCTTAAATTCGTGTAAACAGAAAGAACACAGAAAAGATAAAGAACGGGAAAACCACTACAAAATTTACAGGTAAAAGATCTTAATTATTTGGATAGACAGATCAAACTTATAAAAGATTTAGTAGTTTTCGCAGCTGTGTTGATGTTATCAATTGCTTCACGAGATTTACTCTGTGTTCAATCCATACTCTCAATGCTTTGAGCGAGGCCTCCACTCTTCTTCAGGAGTAGAGCCATCTGTATAGTCTATTAGAGTCTAATAGAAAGGTGTATGAATTTGACAAGTAAATTTGTAAAGCAATTGATAAGAAGACAGAACAACAAGAACATACGTATATTACAACAATTATATTTCTTGTAAAATCCTATTTAGATAATATAATCTCGGTGTCAAATAGATGTAAAGAAAGTGACTAGAACGTTGCTAAAGAATGGCTTTACAGATGAAACCAAAAACTTATTGCTGATCGAATTAAATATGTTTGTTATCCTTCTTAGAAGAAACAACCGAACACGTTTTGAAGCAGTATATCTTGATAAGTTTTTAACCCTCGCAAATAGTTTAAAATTCTGATGTGGTGGAATGAGTGCTGTCTGTATGAAGACCGTGAAAGCATATAAGGTAATTGTAATAGTCCCATTGTTACTTCGTGTCTGAGAGCCACTCTAACGGATGACAACGTGTATCGTGAGCAATCATGGCCAAATAAATATTTCACCTCAAGGCATATCACTCAGAATATCTTGAAACACGGTTAACGTAGTTTAGGAATTATTCAATTAACGATCATGTAGGCATTAATGGTGCTGCGAATACCTTGGATTTTTTTTTTAAAGAATACGGTTCAGATATTCATGTTTATAACTAATTGACATATTCATACTAATATTTTGTAATGAGCGCAACGAACTTTTCAGAACGAATCGCTATCCTATGCCCTCACTCCATAGACAGGTCGAAGTGATTTGCATTTCGAACGGCACATAGTCTGCTGATTAGCAGTGTTCCACCTCCACTCCTACCCGGCGGGCGTAATCGAATATAGAAAAATTAGTACTGTTTCTAAATCTATAAGTCATGCGAGATGAATATCGACAGTCTTGCGCAACATGAAATCTGATGTGCATTGTAGCTGCATAATGGATATGGCGTAAGCTACACTATGATTCACATATCGTGTTTTCAAATATCCAGCATCGACTCAAACAGAATGAAGAATGCGAGGAAAGTATTGTTTGAGAGAGTTCTTGTGGGCCACTGTATGTTCAGCGGAACGTCTGCGGCTCAAATTGTAGATTTTGTAGGCATTTTTGGAGAGTCACTGCCTTTATTTCACCTTCAGCACAGTTGAAGCACGCTAGAGAACATCCGCAACTTGGAGACGTAAGCAATCAGAACTGATGCCGAATGTGCGGACAATAGATACAGTCTCCAGATGCGTGGAGCCAGGCGGAATTTCTAGTACTGTCACAAACGAATCTTTCAGCTATAATGAATATTAAGATACCAGCTGACTGTCTTGCTGCTGAATACCATAGTTTATCTTATAACACTTGATATGCATCAAGTTCACTTTCAGAAAATGGCAGTACTGGACCGTAATGCTGTGATAGTCATATTATTTTATGAGTAGCAAGAAAGATAATACTAAAAAAATAAGATGGCTTAAAGGTCAACAAACCCACATGCTTTGTATGTTATTGAAAACTGTTCCATAAAAACACTGTATGTATTAATTTTTTTTTAAAATAATGCTTTTATTAGTTTTAGTTTTGTAATAATGATGTATAATATGATTAGTGAAAGATTCTGGTGATCCGCGATCAGGAAATCATTCACTGCACTAATGAATTATATTTCTTCTAAAGAAATATCTACTATATAATTTCCTTTGGATGGAGAACGGTGTCACCTATCAGCCGTCGCTCGCAAAACAGTGACCAGAGATACCATTAGAAGAAATTCGTGGTTATGTCCACAATTTAACAGCTGACCAACTACTAACAAATTATTGCCATAATACATATAGTTTCCGTTTCGTAGCGTTTCATAGTTAAAAAAATGTTGATAAACTTTGCGGCTGAAAAAATGTGGATCTGCTTTTCAGTAACATGTTACTAATAAAAGATGCCAAAAAAAAAAAAAAAAATATTCATGGTACCTGCTGTAACCAAGAATACCAATTGTCATTACGGCTTAGGATGAATTTCAGTTTAATTAAAACTTTCACTAATGTTGTTGCTTGTCCCAGGTCCGCATTTAAGCATAGGCTACATAGCCCACTGAGTCTAAAAGCGGCCCTGGCTTGACCAAAGTTTACGCATTGCGGTTTATTTGATTTTTAGGTATTTTACTGACTACTTTTGTTAATGGTCTTTGTTCATGTTCGTTGTACGTGAGTTATTTTAAGTGGACATCAGACCAAATATGTTACCGGATCAACTATTCTGGCAATTCGTGTCTTCGGAGTTGCTCTACTGTTTAATAATATGGAATGTATGTCTGGCCGTTACAGATACTATGACCAATGATTACGAGTGGTTGCCCAGTCTCAATAAAAAAACAACGTGATGGTTTTGAAGCAAACAGGATTTTTTAATTTTGCAGAGTGAACGTTAAGGGTCAAATACAAGTCAAGTTTGTATATAAGCAATTATGCGATTGTGCTACCGTCCCTGTTCGTGTTTAATACCTACCTCTATTAATGCTTCTGAGTTCTTCAAGCTCAGAGATTTTATTCACCCTGAAACACAGGTCAAGTTTATATTTGGTCAAATCGAGTCAACCTGTCATAATCTTTTATCCTATAAACTGGAACTATTCTAGACCCGTGACGATAAGCAAAAAATGGTCAAGGGCTTACACTAGTAATTAAATAAATCGTTACGGAATGTGTTGACTGAGAGCACAGTAAGCGTTCTAGCATTACATAATCTGAAGTTTGATGTGGCAAAAATAACCCAATATGGTGACAAGCTCAATTACCCAGTGCGTGAAACAAATTCTTTGGTCAACTGTTCCCCGAGTCGTAAGGTTTTCAACGCCGTCGTGCACACGCGAACGTCAAAACGGATCAGCCGTAGATTCGTTGAGTTACACACAATTTTCCTCATTGAAGGGAAAAGTCCAGCACAATCCCATCAAGCAATTGTAGAGGAGAGAGGGAACTGCAGAGGCTCGCATTCATTTCCTCAAATCAATCCTCTAGATTCACGAGTTGCTCACTGTTAGCTGGATCTTTACTTGCATAATTTCGTAGAGCTGCCAGCATTCATGAACAAGTTTTTTATCCGTCCTGTGACTACGGAACTATTATGAGGCTGCAGCATTGCAGAATAGTACCTTGAAAAGTAATCCTTCAGGCCCAAAGGATCCTGCAAAGATTGGGTATTGAAATTCACTACAAAAGCTAATTGTTTGATAGAATCTTTTTTTTAAATTCAGTAAGAGCTGATTTTTAAATGGAATTCATTATTCCCTTTCAAAATGTATCAATAAATTAAAGCATTTGTACGACATCTCTATTGTCCCATTCATGAAAATCTCTTTCGAATGATATATCTGATTTGTTCGGGGGGAGGGGGGGGAATGTGCACTGAAGAATTAAAGTTGATAAAAAGTTCTAAATTACTTTTGTGAAAACTGTAAATTCCAGAAATATCGCTATAGTTGTCTTCTAATATTTCAGAGGTTGTGTATCGCTGTTAATCATAAAAAATTGGAGTTTCTGAAATAAAGGGAGAGTTTCATTTTTGTGGTTTTTCGAATAAAAAGCATGTTCAAATTAAGGAATTAAAATAACCCAAATGTTTTCAGAGTTGGCGGGTTGCTCGCTCTCATTTGATGTTCAGATTATTTACAACAATCTTCCTTGAATTCCCTACCCTCCTATAATTTTCACTTTCATATTTTTTTAAAAAAATTACGTTACATTACAATAGCGTTAATAGTACCAAGCGCTAAAGTAATGGGCAATTACAAAATTTTTAAGTGAAAGAAGTCAAGATACTATGGCATACAAGGAGCAGACAAAAAAAAGTGTGTTCACAAAGGTTCTGGAGGTAAGAAACAGTTAAAAGGCCGTAATTGTTTTATTGTCTTCAATCGTATTGTCCGTTATACGCTACCCTATGGAGAAATCATGATCGGAAACATTTCTCAACCTACCAAACCTCATGATTTACACGGAGGATAAAGAGAGTATGTCGTCTCAAGTTGCTCACGTGCATTTCGTTTTGTGTTTCGTGGTAGCGCCGTCCAATCACCGTCCATTGACAGTCGGATCCTCTGAGCCGGGGTCACGTCGAATTATGTCGAGGTCGCCCGTCGTTTGTTCGTCCCGCCCGGTGACAGTAGCTGCTTTATTGCTCGTGTTTGATTAATGCCGACCTTCCTGTACTTAGGAGCACATTACGCGACGTGAGCTGGCAAATTCACGGTTTCCGTTACAGTAATTCTCTTCGACCTACCAGTACTTGTCGAATATTAGGTCGTATTTGAAGAGATTCTTTGAAGTACTCGGTTTATATTTAATTCATATGCATTATACCTTCATAATTCCATCCAAGGGTATTTTTTTAACTTGATAGGGACTAACTATGGTTATTAGGAATCAATTGTTGATCATCGAATAGCAAGATATTGTTGCTTTTTTAAGTATGGTCTTATGGAGAAAATATACTTCATATGTGTTTGACATATTCCAACAAAAACACCCCGAAAAGCTAAAAAAAAAAAAAAAGAAAAAATGGAGACAAGGCTTTAACATTGCACTTCGAAAACTCAATAGAAAAAATAAAACAACAACTCACTCGGATAGAAACAATACCATAATTTAGGCAGTCATTTTTTATGGTTTTATGCCTCGTCTACGTCGATTTCATTAGAGGCGGGAAAGGAATGCGAGCAAGGAACGGAAGAAATTCGGCGATATCCTTTTTGTAGGAATCATGCCAATAATGGCATGAGTGATTTGTAGAAACAATGAAAAATCGAAATCTCGATGCCCGGACGGAATTCGAATCTGAATACAGTGCCAGAGCGTTATTGCTCACCCATCAGTCTTGCTAGGGAATTACAAACTTGCAGGCAATATACATAGGAGAGGAAGGCAGACAGTTCGAAATCAGATACAAAGAACGCATAAGAGCACTGAAGTACAGCAACATTTCCACATTCACCAATCATAGGAAATTTTTACACACCGGTGATAATAAACATAGATGTGAAAATGTTCACCGTTAATAATGTCGGACAACATTTACACCCTGCAGGAAAAATACTACATACAGAAAGCAATAAACAATGACAAACAGGCACTAAATGCTCGAAGAAAAGAAGCCAAGGCAATTTGATTGAAACTGTAAGGATACTAACCCAACAGACGCAGAAGAACAACAAACACAAATACAAAACTACACCAAACAGACCGTTCCTTCCACATATAACATCAGCAACAGATACACTCAAACAGGTTGTTCATTATATAACAATGTCGTCATAACGGCAACTGACTTATAATTTATTTTTCCGTATACTGGGAAATTATCTTTTTAATCAAAATTGTTTCACATTATTCAATTACATTTCTCTATCCAATTTTGACAGCAATTTATGATTTCTCGTTATTTTAAAATAACGTATATTCGTCCTACCTGTGAATATGGACAAACCGATCTTGTTTTTCTTTTATATAGCTAGTTGTGTCAATTGTTTTATTTTATGTTTTTTTTTTTTTTTTTTTTTTTTTTTTTTTTTTTTTTTTTTTTAAATTTGTACTTACATGTATCATTCCAAATTAGATTTTTCGTTTCGTATGAAATATTCCGCTTAATATTAAGAGAAATCTATGACAGTACGAATCATTAATTTTCTGCTAATTTAACATTCAACTGGATCATTTCTTGCCCTTAAATGTCTTTATTTTATTAATCATCCAAACTCAAAATTTGTAACCAGCGCTGGAACAAATAGGTTAGTAGTGTAATAGTCCAGAATCTCAATTTGTAAGTTTTGAATTTATTTCTTTTTCTTCGCGTTTTATCTGTTTTTAAAACAGTATGAATGTTGCAGCTTTTGCGTTTTTTTTATTATTATTATTGCGGAGGTGACTCACAAAGCATAGGGAGAGTTTAACAAGCCACTCCACTTTCATTATAGCGCCGAGATTATGAGAACGAATGACATAGAAGTCGATTTTAAAGCGTTTGAGTACCTCTTGAAGGAAGCATCATTAATTTTAAAAAGCTATTTTAATTTAAATGTTTTATTGAAAAGTTTCTAGGTGAAATTTTTGTAATTGCTGATGTTTAAATCAGTAGTAGATCTCCAACACTAGTGCTTACAAATATTTTCCTATCCCTAATTAATGACACCTAATATAAAGAGAAATAACAATTCCTACTTTAATGGGCAGATTTTTATTAGTGGTCTGAGGATATTATAGCTCTGTTGGGAAAGATAAGTCGGACGGGAGTTAGATAGCGCAACCGGCACCCTGAAGGCGTTTATCCCCCAGGCGAATACTGCGAACATCTGCACTTCTAACCTCAGAAGTACATATTTCACAAATAGAATATCGCAATATGCATCACTGAAATGTTAACACTGTCCACGTATTTGGTTGGTGAACTTGGGTTATATCTTCATTAAGGTCCAACTAAATATCACAAGTACTTAATCTGTATTTATTTTTCTCATCACTCAGATTACAGACCAGTTATTGTTAGTATTGTTTTCTTCATGTTTTACTTAGTAACCGTTTAAGTAAAAAATAAATTGGCTACTTTAGTTTCATGGATCATTATACTTATCATTACCATGACACTGGACAGTGGATAGATGCGGTTTACTTAGTACCCACGTAATAAAGTACACAAGAAAATCGAATCTCGTGTTTTCAGTCACGACGGATACAGCTCTGCGACCGGTGAGTGTAAGTGGCTGAACATCAGTTAGCAATCATTTCTGGCTGAGTAGGTACTTGGTTAGCAGATACTTGATACTTCCCTGTTTTGTAAGATACGTTCAGAGCGGAGTTACTTTAAACATACGAAGAAATACAAGAATACACTAATTTTTGGACTGTTTACACTTCATTCTTTGTGGATCAAGGTTAATTAGGAATTAAAATATTAAATTGCCAATCTGTTTTCGTGTAACTTTTCTTTATTTATTATTCATAGGTGTTATTCAGAATCTGTGAAAGACAGTGTATAATACCTCGTCCAATGCTTGTGGTAAATTCTGAACCACTTTTGGAACAAGCAAGTGGTTTCATTTCAGAATAACCGTGGCAATCTAGATTCCAGGTCGGCGTCCCCATATATTAGTTCTTTCTTTATTTAAAGGTATATTAGGCTGGCAAGATAATAGCTGTCAAGTCATCTCTTACAACTTACCAGATGTTAATAAAACATAACTTACACTTTTCAAAAATCAACAGTATACAACAGTTATTTCTCATTTTACTTAAATTAAGTCAATAACTGTAATACTGAATAAAATCTTAATATTATCCATGTTTAACTGGTAAATCAGCAAGTAAGATGTATAAACCAATGCTAGAAGGTTTAAGAAGGAAAGGGTACAAACTAAATTTAATGAAGGCTGAAGAAACATGTGGAAAAAGGCACTTTCTAATACAAGTCAAGGCAGAATAAATATGTGAAAACGGTATAAATTAATACAATTGTTTCCAAGAATAAGTTATACTAATAAGAAGAGGTTGCTCAACTAGTGTTGGAACAATCAATGCTTTCTCAAAACGTATTTAAATGGGTTAATTACTTAGTTCTGATTTTCAGGGGAAGATCATTCCACAATCTAGCCTCTGAAATGGAGGAGTAATTGGCAAGGGTTTCAGAGCTATGGGAGGAGATGGTTAATACATTTGAACTCAGAGATCTGGTGTTCATATTTTGTCCTAAGTATATGATGTTGGAATAAAGGCAGGTGGTAGTTTTCAGATGCATGAGGTACTGAAGGAGACATATAATGTTGAATCGTCGTCGATCGCAGACGCGAATCCAGTATAAGCGACCATATAAAGGAGAGACGTGGTCGTACAGTCGCAGATGAACCTTACACATTAGTTCATAACGAGTTCAAGTTTTCTTGTATGTTCCGAGATTAAATTTTGTTGAGCAACGTCGCAGCAATCGTGTTGGGTGAGCATAAGCGTCAGCACCAGTTGTTTTCTCAAATGGCTGGGAAAAATCTTCTTACAATTATACGTAGGGTGCAAATGACCTCTCTGTCGACGCGCCCTAGAGCCACAAAAACAACAACAACATACATTCATACAGAGCATGAAGTGAAGAGAAGGTTTTCTTGTCTGAGACATTCTCAGACGAGTTTAACTCACTGTCCACTAGGATTCCCAGATAGGGTTGCCAACCGTCCGGTTTTCGGTCGGACGGTTCTAACGCGATTTGTCCGTGTCCGGTTCGCTACACGCGGCCGGACGCAAAATGTCCGGTTATTAAAAAAATTCAAAAAATATGGAAATAAATAAGTTCGTCTTGCTCTTTATTCCCCTCGCGATGAACTAATTCAACTGCTTCTCGCTTTGTTCAAAATTTGAAAACAGTTGGTCGCATATCTGACTGTCGGAAGCTATTGGTTTATTGTCTGTTACCTACCCGGCATGTTACATAATGAGTTATTTGCCGAAGAAAGTGCGGAAACGTTATTGGTTTTTCGGGGAGAAATGGCTGTCAAATGATGAATTTAAAACGTGGCTACGTAAACAAAATGATTCCGTCGCATATTATCAACTGTGTAAAATTAATTTTACTGTAAAATTTGTCGGTATAAAAGAAGTGAAATGTCATGCGAGTGCAGAAGGACATGAGAGGAAAGCAAAATTTACATCTAAAACTGCAGTTTTAATCATTTTTTAAATGTATTAGCTCCTCACGTTTTATCTCTAATAATACAGGAAATTGCAAATAGACCTTTTTCGATTGCTTGCGACGCATCTAATAAAGGTAACTGTAAATTATTTCCCGTAACAATTCCTTTTTTTTCACAAAGAATTAAGTAATCGAACTGCTCTCAGAGGCTTCTATGAAGATTTTTTTGATAATGGATTTTTTCCACTTAATTAGACACACCACAGGACGGACATGACATTCACAGACACTACACTTAAACACCCATGCCCACGGCCGGATTCGAACCGGCGACCTTCGGCACGCGATTCGGTTCGACTGGAGAAAAATCATCGTATAAAATATGTTCGTCATTGTAATTGGAAGAATCATTCAAATTTGAAAATCTAACTAGGATCGCAAACATAATGAACTTAGAATTTGATGGCGACTAACTTTTTCCGAAATTTCCGTGTTAAACGATGTTCATCCATCTTTGAAACAGAAGCAGCTAAAAACGTTGAAGGAACCGAGTACTAGTACAACAATCTGGATTATGCGCTAACATTTGGTCAACTTTTTTCTCCCAAATTGAAGCACCGTATTTATTAAAAATAGTTCAACACGAATATGCTGTTCCAGTTTGTGGAACGTGTTCAGAGTTATGAAAACTGTATGGTCTAATCAAAGGAACCGACTAAAAGTGCAAATGATCAAGTCTGAACTTCTTGTACATCTCAATTATAGGATGACTTGCACTGAATTTTGTGATTTCATAAAGATTGATTCAGGAAAAAAACTTTTGAAAATTGTAAAGTCTGAATGTTTAAAAAATATGCAAGAATAAGTTATTTTATTGCATTATTAATTTTTTGTGATTGTTATTCCAAACAATATTCCCCCCCTCTGCCGTGGGCATTTGTCAGGCCGTGAAGATCTGAAATGTTGGCAACTCTAGTCCTAGATCTTTTACTTTATTGCTATAATTTAATTCTGTTTCCTGAAGGCACTGCATACTCCATATTACTAGTGCCAGATTGTAAAAGAAACAAAAGACTAAAATTATGAAATACATCGTTGTCTGTATTGCAGAACCATCTCACTCCTGCTACAAAACAAGCAGACATCTAATTGGCGGAACAAGTACGTAATCTCTGTTACTAGATTACCGCTGCAGGAATGGGTAAGTGATCGAACTACCAAGTTATAGCAGAAGAGGATTTGTACGCCATCCAGAAGAAACTCCGTAACTACCAATTACAAAAACCCGCACAACGATTCTTTTTATCAAACAAAACAAACGCAATGGCAGCTGTTTTTCTGGTGCCGTAAATCATGATTACAGCTGTCGATCCCTCTATTTAGAGCGGCTTGGCGCCTTGTAATGAGGAAGCGTTCGCACCTCAGGTGTAGCTAGCCCGCATATATAATACCTCCAATAACACACCCGCAACTTAGTATTACAGCGCAATGCTCCGGAATCGAGTAACGTCCGGGTGGAGGCTGTTAACCGTTAAACAATCGGACTCGAATTGGTAGGCAGACCTGGGAGCAAAGATGATACGCAGAGTCTCCAAGCAACGGGAAGATAACATCTCTGCCGTCAGCGGCTAACACGATCGCTGGCGAGCTGTCAGTTTTTCTGAGCCTAATGAATAATGGCAGGAAGTCTGCGTTATAGAAAGATAACGAGTGTTACGCGCCGGCGGAGGGCATTCCTATGATAAACTGTCTGATGCTCCAGGTATAAAAAGACAATGGGAAATACCTGCACGGCCATTTGTTTTTGTACCAATAATAATCACATCTCTGCACATTCAGTATTTACGCACCTTTCAGTTAGCTTGAGTTAACTGATTTGACATTATATTACTGAAATAGAATAAATGCTGATGGGCGAGAAGTGATCTTTTCCACTTTGAGGATTATCTCTGAATCATCTTTTTTCCTTTACAGTTTAAAATTTTATTTTCTTCGATTTTCAGAGTAGACTATTCTGATGAGCATTAAAAATAGAGAACGCTTTTGTTTTTTCGTATCCAGTATAAACATCGGGATTTTTTACTTCGCTTTAGTTGTTTTTTTTTTATATATTACAGTTTCTTTTTATCCCTTTTTTTCGCAAAGCCTGTGAGTGAGTGGTAACGATAGAACCTCGAGTTTTGGACTACGGGTTTTCAATTTCCGATACAGCGATCCTGATTTCTTTTTTACATGATTTTTCGAAATTACTACAGGCAATTCTGAGATGGTTGCTACAAAAATTCAAAGTCAAATTCCTTCCCGTTTTTTATTCTCAGTCATTTTACGGCTTCAATGTCCTCGGAGCCAGCTAGTTATTAAGACCTGCAAAAACTTTTCATTTTAATGCTCTGTTTAATCTATAAGATGGCCAATATGATAATTATTCTTTCATTTGCCCCATTATTAATAATTATTCCTAAGGTAACGGATCCGGGGGACCACGGGACACCGACACCTGTTCACAGGCGTCCAGGGTTAGGCTGAGAGAACATGTACCCTGTTCCTGACAGAACCCGATTCATCATATTCGGAATATTTACAGGATTGAAGATGTTCTAAAACATAACCATAGTAATTTCTAGACACATCCGTCAGTGGTCCTGCTGCACCAAAAATATGCTTCATAAATTCATCTTTAGCTATTTTCTTTTCTATTATTAATTCATTGTTTAGTTTTTTCAAGTATTCGCACCCGCCTTGCCGTCTCTTAACCTGTTATGTTCTCTTCTCACCAACCTCTTTAAGCGCCTCAGCTCCCTATTGAAATAAGTAGGTTCTGACTTCTCTTTATTTCTGTTTCAGAAGAAATAGTCAACAATGAATATTCATCTGCTTTAACAGAAGCTTATACAAAGGAGCATAAAGTCCTTCACCCATTACAAACTATGTAGAATGCGAACAACTATTTCGGTTGCCCTTTTGGCAGTTAATAGTTGTAAAATTGGAAATAATAACTGAAACATCCACTCCAAAATAATAGTAATACTCTTTTTTGTATGATAAACATTTTCATTATTATAAAATCAAATTATGTGAAATTATAAAGAATTATGATATAAATACACAAAATAGTAAGCTTCAAAAAAACTGAAAATCGCAGGACTTTCAAAAAAACTGTGAAGTTCTTTTCTTTCTTCTTTTTTTTATTAGAACACTTCAATGTCTGCTCCTTTGTTACTTGATGAACGTCCAGCAAAAGCTCAACTTTTCTCTATGCTTTCTCCAACATCTCTTCAGTTACAGTCTAAAAAGCGTGAGCTATTTGTATATCCTAAAAAGGAATCGATTTCATATGGTCACCAACTTACATCTTTACTAAGAATCAAATGAATCGCTGTGGTCAGAAAGGACATGAGTCAACTTTTATAAATTTTATAGGAAAGACAAAAAACTGCCTATATTCCTTCCAAAGACATGAATCAACAAATTATTGACATGGGAAAGGAAAATTTTAGATGTTAAACGTAATTTTTAGTAAAAAATTTAAGAATTTATACAAATTTTAAACGATTGCTCTTCTGGCAGTTAATAGTTGTAAAATTGGAAATAATAACTGAAACATCCACTCCAAAATAATAATAATACTTTTTTTATTGAGTATGATAAACATTTCAATTATTATAGTATCAAATTATGTGAAATTATAAAGAATAATGTTATAAATACACAAAATGGTAAGGTTAAAGAAAACTGAAAATAACGAACTCTGGAATTTCAGAAGGTAGAGTTTGTAAATTAATTCAAAACTACAATTTATAATTTCAAAGGGAGAAAATTTCCTGTTTAGTCGTCTTCCTCGTCGGAGCTAATATGGTGGTCCGTAGTTGTTATTGGCCACTGCAAAAAGCTGTTGTAGAATGCTAGATATTGTTCTTCGATGTAGGGGAGACTGGACTGGGAAACTTTGCCTTATTTTGGCCATCTTGCTTTATGGGGATTTTTCTAGGGTAGGCCATTGCAGGCCATTGCAGGCCACGGTCTTGTCTGTGTGTGTGGTTAAATCGTTTTGTATTCAACCCCCTTACGAAGGTGCTAGCCATTATTGAGTCTTTAGTGTTCGAAGAGTAGTGGAAAGCCATATACAAGGATGGCAGTGTTCTGCTCCCTAGGCGTTTTCTTTCCATACGATTCGGTGGACAAAGACGATTTCTTGAAACAAGAGTGCCGCATCTGTTGACATCTAAAACTTGGTCTGTTTCCAAGGACTCCACTCAGAATGCACTCCTCGCCGAAAGAATAATATCCATTTATTGATCTGGAATATAATCCATGATCACCAGCATCTCGTATCATAAATCTTCATGTTCATCTTCGTGTTGCACTCATTTTGGAGATGGTTGAGGACATTTTGATTCAGAGGGCATGTTGATACTGAGATTTCAAAACCACTACTAAAGACATTTATGATTGTTAATAAAGAAAAAACATTGACAATAAAATTTGAATGGAAAGATTTGAAAGGTTAACAAGTGAAAGGGCATGAGTCGGCATGAGTGCCCTTTTTGCTCTCATTCGATTGTTCTACCCACAATTCAGACGCCTTCTAGAATAAAAACTCACGCCCTTTCTGCACACACGGACGCGTCTACATTCCAAAAATCGAGTTTTGCAAAAAAAGTGAATAAAGAAAAATTGTTACTCAAGCCCTTTCTGACCTCAGCGATTCAAATGATATGATGTCAGGCATACATTTTAGGCAAACTATGCGAATTACGTACTAACTCACTTGACACTGTGGCCAAACAAATATGTTCATATTTCTGACTGCCCCCTTGTTACATCGTAATTTAAAAGAAAAATTATTTAATGATTCTATTTAACTTAGATACTTAAGTGTAGGATCAACCAAGATGTTATTATTATTAAATTCCCGGAAGGATTATTTAGGATTATTTAAAATGGCTGATTAACGTCTATATGTGGAGTCCTGGGTGGAAAATTTGCTACCTCAACGAACAACATCTAATAATATCACCGAGGACGTTAATCAACCCTTCTTAGTATATTACCTGGGCTTGTACAATTGTATTTTTCATTTAATTTATTTAATTGAAATTAGGGACATAAATTCATTTCCTTCATTTCTGGAGCTGCAGGCATCTTGCGTCCTGCCAGTACACTCATTTTAAGAAGGTTTTCCGTTAATTTCGTGACTTGCGCTGCAATAAAAAATCCGGTAACCTTGCAGAAACTGCATACAATGATTTAGTCGTTTGTAGAATATTGTCCAAAATTACAACATCCTGGAACGAACGTTTATTTTGTCACAAGCGGTGACAGCAGATACGTTTCATCGGAAATCGAGAAAAGAAAGGTATGTCATGAAAGTACTAGCATGATGATATCGTTTCAACATTAGAGTTTCCTCGCTCTAAAGCAGAGTTAAAAAGTTTTTACATGAATCTAAAGGGCCAGAACCAACACCTAAAATGATCCTAGCGCAGGGAACCCAGTTGGAGAATATTCCCTAAGAATGAGAACAAGCGGTCAACTTTCCATTTTAAAGATTGGGTGACACTAGGTCAAAAGGCACTGTAAATCGGGGTGAATTTGGAAATCTAATCCTATTCGAAGTTTATACAATAGATCGTGTTTAAGGTTTTGTGACTATGGATGAAACCTGGTTTCATCTCTTTATCCCAGCATCAAGATAACAGTCGATACGATAGGTTTTCCACCTGCTCCACAAAAGAAGACCAAAAAATGTGCTAGAAATTTAATTCTATCTACTCTTTGGATGCAAATGGTGTACTGTTTCTATTTTTCCTGGAAGGGGGTGAAACGATGACCGGGACATACTATGCTAATCTTCTGAGGCAACTGCGAGCACATATTAGGGGAAAGAAAAGTGAAAAATCGTTAAACAAGGTTAAGGATAAGTTTAAAGTCACAAATCTCCGATCGCCACAAATGTAATACATGATACTGGATTTGAATTTGTCCCATGGGTCTTCAGTTTACCCGACTTACATCGATTTCAAAAACCTTAAAAATGTTCTATTTGTCAATCATTTCAATTCCCATGATGACGCCTTTTTTATATACTTTTAAGAAATTATTTTATGCAGATGACATAAAAATATTGGAATATCGCTGCAGGAAATGTGTGGAGCTCAGATTTCCCAAACTCGAAAAAATGAGCGACATCGTTTCTTTCAACTCGTGTGTTTCAGTGTCAGAATACCGAGTACGTGCTGGTGCAGCATACAGAAGAAAATGCGCCAGATTAATATTTGCTATAATATGTTGATTGGATTTTATTAAACACCAATATCATGGTGCTTTCTCTTAAAGATAATTCTTGTCATCTACTAAAAGTGTAGCACTTCAAATGAGCAGCAGTGTTTTGCTCAGAATATTTTATAAATAATACTTAACAACAGTTTTCTGATATAGTTTTTAAGCGTTACTAGTTAGTCACAGTTACTTGATTCTACGGAAACACTGACGTGCACAATATAAGCTTTTCATCTAAACTCATGACTCATACCGAAACTTAAACATTAAAAATTATGTGAGAAAAGTGGTAGATTTTGTTCAGTTATTGGACATTTCAGTGGCTATATTTCAAAATGTATTTATTCAATCCCTTTTTTCGTCATAGAACAAGAGGAACACTGTAGTCTGTATGCCCGAGAGATCGTTTGAGAAAAGCAAATGTTGGGATCACTTAATCATGTAACAGGTCCCCAACTCCCCATGGCCAGCGCAAAAAACATTTAACACATTTGAGGTGGTGTCGATGGGCGCGATATCGGGGGATCATACCACCCTCTCGAGTACGTATTTTTAATGAGGTGTGGCCCTGTGTATTTCTCTTGTCCGGAACCTTGGAAACGATTCTACACGGTGCACTGCGTGCCACTGAGGTGTCAGAAAGACAGCTTGTGACGTGGTAATCACGCCGCCGCGCCGTCCCGCGACGAATCGTCCCCACGTTTTGTCGACGCCGTATCAGACGGATCTCTGGGCAGGCCCTGCACTGTTTCTAACTGCCCGCAGTAATGGCACCCATTCTGCTGCCCGAGAAATCATGTCGAGTGGTGCACGTCTGTCAGTCCGCCAGACGAACGACGAGTTATTTTTGTGGGTTGGTCTCTCCGGTTTGTGAAACAGTACTTCACACACGTACCAAAGCTCGATTCTTCTCTGTCACACTTTTCGCTGTTGGGGATTGCCGTGTGTCTGTGAGAGTGACTGACGTGAGAGGATCATCTGTCCGTTTTTACGAAAATCAATAGCGGCCAATGATCAAAAACTTGTATCGGCCTTGGTTGCATTGCACAGTCAGACTGCTTTCCACGACTTACTACTCAACTTTAGCTAGATTTTTGACTGCAGCACTAGGTTAAACTGATGCGAGATTGCCAATAAGCTGAAAACTCACCTCTCCTCATTCCAAATTTTCCCTTAATAAGGTTCTGAAATTTATTAAACAAAAATTTTTATAGAACTATTTTGAATAGTAAAATAAGCGCTTGATATGTTGATGAGAACGTGATAACGGTATTTTATCTTAACGATCTTCATTTCATTTTTTTTTTGGCTTTTGTGTACAGTCTAAGATAACTTGATAGTAATTTTCTTTCAAGATCGCTTAAATTTTGGTTTGATCCGCCACCGCGATACCAGTAAAAAGCGCTGTGTCTATATATTGCTGCCTGCTATGTCTGTAGATAGTCGGCACTGATCGATTGTTACTAATTTTTTGTAACGAATCGTATTATATTGACGCGAATTTTCTATTTTAAAATTTCAACAGAGTATCCCGTATTTTGTTTTATTGAAGCATTTTTAAAATCTTTAGCAAGCACTATGCTTGGAAACTGTCTATGTTGCGTTGATAAATTTTTGTTGTTTTGATAAATGAAAATATATTCCATTACTAAATCTTCACATTAGCATAGGTTTCGTTAAATCTTTGATTTTGGATTATCAGTTTTTATGACTATGGAATATATGGTTTACTTTCTTGTCTTTAGCGAAATTTCATTCTTATACGTAGCAGATTAGTTTATTCAGTAAATAAACAAACAATTTTAACAAAAATTCATAATTATGTCTCATATCCTACTTCATTAAAACATTGTTTTGCGATGCACATGATCTCAGGATATAATTCATTATTAGCATCTTTTATCAAATCCGTTCAGGAACTGTGACGAAGACTACCTATCTTTTTAAAGTATATAACTTCTAACTCGACCGTAATCGGGAAGATGTGTTTCTTTCAAACAGATAATATAAAACCGTATTATAACTGATAGCTCTTGGCTATAACAATGTAAAGTAATATATCACTATATCATTTCATTCTTACACTAGTTGATTAAATACAGACAGTTTGTGTGTTCGCTGCAGTAAATTTCATTTTGCCACGAAGAACTATTTTTTAATATGGACTGTCTAATGGTGTCATTCAGAGATCTTCATGATCGAAAGCCTTCCACTGAATACTTCTACCAAAAGGCCGTTTCCAGGCACATCTCATAACCGCTAACACGTAATTTCTGCCAAACCTATAATACCTCGAGACTATTGCTCACTCGTTTCTTACATTTATATCTATTGTCTCCGACAAAATCTCTTCCCCCCCGATACGTTTCACTTCCCTTATTGACCGGTCAGAAAGCGTTTGCACGGTGAAGAGGAGTAGTTCCATATTCCACCTCAGTTACGCCACAGTATTTTTGTAAAAATTCTTTAGAAGATTATTAGTTTCTGAAATATTAATATATTGAAATGTAAGAGAAATTCGAAAGTGTATACTATCTCACGTTCGGTTTTGAAGATGCAGTAAAAATAAATTTTGGTGTTAAAACTAGTGTTTTTGAATCACGATATTAAATAACAAATGATAGAGAAATAACCCATCACTCACCAAAGTTGAAGGCTGCGACGAGTGAAAAACATACGAGGCCAACAAAAACATACACAGTATTTCGGTATAAAACGTTATTGTATGTGTTATGTAGAATTTTTGTTTATCTAATATGTTTTTCAATGGTGAGTGATGGGTTATTTCTCCATCCTTTGTTATTTATACTTCTTCCCTTTTCCTTTTTATCATTACTGAATCACTATTTTGTTGCAGTGATTTTCTTGCCTTTTTTGTAATCTTTTCGGATATTAAATCTATTATGGTAAGCAGTTTCCCGTTTTTACTAAAACAATCTGTCGACAGTTCTGTTGGCTGACAAATCAAAGGGTATTTACACGATATATGTGGCTCGTAGTCATTGCTGTCATCTTTTTATTCAACATGACACTGATATTTTGAAGGAAGATGATGATGAATTTCTAAAATTCTGCTTGATTTTTTAAACAAAACGTGGATTAGATTCTGTGGGACCAGTAAGTGAGCTACATGCTAATTTATTGGGGAGAGGAAAGAGGGGCACACAAATGCCGCCCAGTCGAGATGTGCTAATTATACTGACTTATCTTCTCTTCATTCCTATCCCGGTCTTTACGTCCCTGGACACAACAATGGCCAGTCACAGCAGTAAGAAGGCACCCGATTGGTCACGCAGGGGCGCGATCTAATTCTCCTTTGTTCAGCTGCAAGTAATTCCAACTCTTTTCTAGCATTATTTTACCTACTGGACCTTTGTCTGCTCACTACCTGGAGTCATTGTGCCGCACGACAAAATTCTGGAATGGGGGCGGGATAAAAAGTCTTCCTTTACAGGAAGAACTACAGTTCCGTGCACCCAATAACTGACAACTCCTAAAAATAAACTTATAACAATTGTGTTAATCTTGCAACAGTTCTGAGATAGTGTTACTCATACTTCTAAGGCCGGCACTAATTTCCTTCAATGCATTTGAAGTGGGAGGGCATCACCATGGTCAAGATTCTCATCATCCAATTGGTGTTAATTAGAGACAATATTTGCATGCATTAGTTCGACGTTTGGTTTCTCTGATTTCGTTAACAGAGAATTCCAATAGTGTACATAGAACAAAACGGCATTTCACATCTTTTAACGATAAAATATGGAGTCACGCTTTTTTAAACGATTAGTGCTTAACACTTAAATAAATTGTTCAAATCTCCCTACGGTCATCCAGATTTGGATATTCCATGGTTCCTCAGATCACTCCAGGCGAATGCCGGAATGGTTCCTTCTTTCTCGTTCCTTTCACGCCGCTACTGATCTCGGCATCGACCATCGACGATACATAAAGCCATAAGCAAATAAATACATCGAAATAAAAAAGTGCCTCTTTCGTGCCTATTCCGTATTTTCTTAAGAATATGGCCTATAAAAAGATTGCAGTTATTTGATACTTCTTGTTCTAGTAGCGCAGTCTTTTAAACAGTACATGCTCATTGCATTTAGTTAATAATTCATTCAACTGAGTTGACTAAAATACGTGTTGCGAAATAATCTTGGCGTGTTAGTCTAACGTCGGCAACTTCATTAGTAAATTTTAGAACAATTTCCTTCAGACAACACTATATTTTTCTGGTGTTTTGCTGTCTGTGACATAACGCTGAGAAATACTGGGAAATCTTTGATCCGCCAAGGAAGCCCGTCCGAAACCCCCGTTTCCTGGATCTTCCAGAATCCGAGGGAATGACGTTTACTTGCGATTATTCAGCGATGACTTGTTAACGAATTATTTCGGTTTTACGTAAACGATGTATACGAAACCCTTGCTGATTTCGTGAAAAAGGTTGCTATGTTCTCAAAGAATATTATAATATTTGAGAAAATTAGGGGAGAGCCCGGAAAAGTGGCCAAGCTAAGGTTTGAAGATGTTTAAAGTTATAATAAACCTATAGGCATCAATATACTCGTTGCAAAATAATATTGACGTGCTAGACGTGTTGGCAGCATTGTTAGTTAATTTTAGACGAAAAGTAAAGTCACTAACCTATTCAAACTATCCTAGCATACACTAGAATTTTTTTAGTTATTTTTGGATTAAAATTAGTGCCAGAAATAATTAACTTTTTAAAAAGTAACAAATGGCCACATTGTCCTATTATGTATATTTAAAGAAAAGATTTATAACTTGGAAATCGTAGAAATTATGACACGCAAAAGGTAAATTTGTTTTAAATGCAATTTCCGCAAACGAAACAAAAGCTGTTTTCTTTCAAATCCATCGCAGAGTTCGTGAGCCCAAATGGAACACGCCTGGCAGTGGATCTAACATTTTTGTGATATTATGGCTGAAACAATTTCGTTGCGTGTCTTCTTCAACATCATCGTCATCGTGGGATAACTCTCTTCTTAAATTAGATGTGGGCTTTCTAGCATTGGTTTCTTCTTATTGTCGTTTTTTTATTTTTTTTTACTAGCTTATTGCAGCTTCAGGTTCAATTTTGCATGGACTTGATGTCAACACTTGCATAGGACCTTCGTTTCTGCCATTGCTTTTGTGTTTTCGAACAGTTATTTCACGAGGCACTTGAGAAATGTCATTTTGATTCACAGAAAAGAAGTTTCCAGTAGTTAAATTACTACCACAGCATCAACTTTGTTAAAAAAAATATTTCAGATAGAAATAATTTAATTGATTTTGTTTTTATTATTTGATATACTCAATTCAGCTTCAAATCAATATAATGCACTTTTTCAATGTATTCTATACCGCCACCAGCAGCTTGGCAACTTTCAAACAATTCCGCTAAGAAGCGATACATCACCTGATTTCTTAGTAAAAAATACACAAACTGAGCACTTACCAAATATCAAGATGATAAAAAATCACATTTATTCTAATAGGTTCAAGAGTTGACACGCTAACCAGATCACTTTCCCATGCTAACTAAATTCATTGATTGGAACCAGTTGTGATTTTACCCGCACGATGGCGCCATCTCTTAGCCCCCAAAGCCTCCCTGCTCGTTTTGTCTGATATGACCACTTTGCCCGGCTCACCCCTGTATGTGTTAATATGCAAAACAAAGGTCTACAGTTTTTCGTATTGCTGGTTTACCAATTCGTGAGGATGGTGTTTTATGGTGAATTTTCATTCGATAGCATTTCTTGTCAAACAAACTTAAAAGTAGTCGTTAGAAGTGGTACAAATTCTTGATTTCCTGAAAGATCTGCGATTTCGTCTGTTTCAGATTCCAAGTGTCATTACATTCTCTGACTTTTCTTTCATGTAGTTTGTCAAAGAAAAAATAGGTTTATAACCCACATTCTCGTCGTCTTTGAGTATGGCTCACGCGCACCTTACTTGGTTAGCGTAAAGTGACTACTGAACCTTGTCATCCGCCTTCAGTAGGTGACCACACTCTAACTTCGTCTGAAAGTCACTAAAATGTGAGAAAAGATCTCGAAACTAATGAATTGATTGGTCTGAGATAATTGTTCACCACTTGTACTTTTAATGCACCGTTGGTTTTTATTTAGAATCACCGACCGATATTACAATGTTTGTTTCTCTCTTCTTCCTGTTCATACAGTACTTGCACACATTATAATTTCAAACTATTTCTTCTCAAATTCGCAGGTCTAAATTACTTTCCTGTTACATTTACAACTCTAATGTTTCTTGAATATTCTGCAACTGCCCATAGTAACTTATTTCATTTGCATGTACAGTCTTTGCTAACAAATTTGACCGCTTCGTCAGAATCTAAGTACCTAAATCTGCACAATGTAACAACACAGTTCCCTGCACGTCCCTTGTGGAAACAGCATAGTGTTTCAACCCCGCCTATAGCAGAATATAATTGGAAGAATACATCATTCACAAACCTGAAGGATGAAAAGAATATGTAAGGAAACTATGCAACGAAGAAAGCCTGTGTCGTTTTGCGTCGGGAAGAGGGTTAAATATTCCATTTTCTCCAAAAAATGTTTATACAATAGAGCTTTATGAGATCGAATTTCATATAACCATGAGTGACATCAACTGAGCTAACGTCCAAAATTTTTTCATATGGTTGAAGCGCAGCGCTTCATCATAGTGAACCATTAAAACATTTTTCCCGATGCAACGTCCCAGACTTTCTTCGTTGTTCAGTTTCCTTATATATTCCTCTCATATCACAGCTTTGTCTTCTTAACTTGATGGTCTCATCAGCGATTTTACATTAGCCTACTTAAAATAATTTAAAAGCGATTACCTAACATTATAGTCTATCCGATTGGGTACAGAAATGGAATATGTAGTGAGACTGTACGATGAAGAATGTAAGGACTGTTGTGTATCAGAAAGAGAATTTGAAAAACAAATTCTCAGATAACGCCTATCTGACAACAAAGCAATTAACATCCAAAAATGTTTCTCAGGCCGTCTGTACTCCAGGCTATTCAAAGGAAACTGATTAGGGAGCGTTCATAAACCACGTAACTCAATTTTGGCCTCTTTTGAACCGCCCCTACCCCCCTCCCCACGTAGCCCGACGTGGCTTTGCCTCTATCCCCTCTCCCACCTTGCATAGGACGTAGCTTTTTTCTCTATTGATTCCAGAAGACGTTTTGCACTTTTTCTGTTGTCAGACTACAAGAAATTACATATTGAGATAATTAAATAACGGAAATAAATATTCCCATGCTGATGTGTGTTCTATACCTTATTTTAACTGTGACAAATAATATGAATGAAAAGCTACGTGGCCTGGTTCTCACCCCCCTCCCCACCACACGTAGCCCAGCGTAGCTTTCAAGCTAATCCCTCCCCCCTCCCCCCTCCCCCCTCCAACCAAAACCGAACCATGTAGTTTATGGGGCCTCTCTTAGTAACCCGAGCTACGATAAAGTCCGCGATGAGTCACTTCCATTTAATGGAGCACCGTAGATGGCGATACTAGTTATTAACTAATTAGCAACCAGTCAATAATCGGTTGCAGGTCAGTAGGTGAGTTCAGTTCCTAGTTTCCCAGTGATTTAACAGTATGAATATCCCGTTTTGTACAATTTTCTGCTTCCTGGATTGGAAACTGTAAAGGCATAGTTCGAAAAGCAGTGTATATGATAGGTATGTAACATTACATGCTTAATTTTATCTGTTAATATAAAACAAGTACAGAAATCTTAGAAATACAAAATATAATTTACTGTCAATTTTAGGAAAGAGGGATAAAGAGAGGAATCATGGTCCTGCTTTCATAATTGCAAGAAAGAAACTAGTGACTTTTAGTCTCTTTTGAACAGGCTTGTGTGTGGATCCGCGTCACTAACCAGTTACTAAATGCTTGGTACTCCAGCCACCAACCAGTTCCGTTTCTTTTGAGTAGCACCGTGTACAAGCATCCTAACACTCCATGGATCGAGAACAGCTTCACTACAGTAAACCTTCTAAGAAAGAAAATTAAAACTGTCTAAATGTGGCGTTATAGAAACATTTATGCGGACAGGTGAATATGAAATAACATGTTTTGCAAATCATTGCGAAGGAAGTAATTTGTAGGAAGGTTCACCGCAAAGAAAGAGAGTGGGTGTAGGGTCACAGTTCATGATTGGTTCATCTGTTATTGTATGGAATTGTTTGGAAGTGCAGATTAAAATACATAAAGCATATGATGTGATTCCAAAAGCTATGTTGAAACAAAGCGATTAGCTCAAGATAGAACCATGTAGAGGATTGTATACACACAATAAAAAGGAATAAGGTGATCTATTGTAAAATTAATTTATTCTCTATTACGGTGCACCTTTTATCCCTCGTCTAATTTTAATGCTGCACCAAGTAATGAAAACGTTAAACATGGTCTAAAAAAACTTAAATGGATAGTTATTTCTCCTAATAAAGCCATAGAACCAACTTACTACAAGAAAGTAATTTATGTGACGACTGCACACATGTTCATACGTTAGAGTAACATGCTATCGAACGTTAAGCTAGAAATTATAGGATGTTTAAAATAATAATTTTAATTTTTCATTGTAAATTTGGAGCGTAAGATGTATCCAACCTTTTTTTCTTTTCTATAATTCTAAAACATACAAAAAATGCTTATGGGTGTTAATAAAATTCAGTTTCACCAACACTTCGCCTTAGGTCTGCTTTTTTTTTTTAACTGCTTTACGTCTCTTTTTAACATCGAGGTCTTTAGAGACGGGAAAGGATGGGGGGCAAGGATGGGGGCAAGGAATGGGAAGGAATTCGGCCATGGCCTTGTGAAGGAAGCATCCCGGCATTTGCCTGGAGTGATTTGGGGAAACCATGGAAAACCCAAATCTGGATGCCCGGACGGGGATTCGAACCACCGTCCTCCCGAATGCGAGGCGAGAACGCTAACCGTTACACCGCCACGCTCGGTTTAGGTCTGCTGCAAATATTGTAAAATATAAAGGCATACAATTCAAACCAAGAAATATCTAAAAATAGCTAAATAAATAAGTTCTACATTTCATGGACATAGAATTGATATTAACAATATTTCAACAAGAATAATTTATTTTCAAATGTTATAAATGATACAAACAGAGCCTTTCTTCTCTACAAGCAGGGTCTGTTGGATAAGGTTATACAGTATTACTGCTTATATTATGCTATAGACAGATAAATGATTTCATTAAACCACAACCATTTGTACCACTTCTTGTTTTACTTGATTTCACTTACCAGCTAAAAATATTGTTAGACAACAAAAATATTTTTGAGTAAGGTATAGAACATAGGTACATTAACTATTTTTTAACCGACTTCAAAAAAGGAGGAGGTTCTCAATTCGTCTGAATTTTTTTTTTTTTTTGATGTATGTTCAGCGATATCTTCGCCAATTTTGAACCGATCTAAATGAAATTTTTATAGTGGATAGAGTATACCTCCAAAGTGGTCCCATATGAATTTCATTGAGAAATCACCCCTTCTACCCATTCACACCCCTTAAATGTATACAAACCCACACTTTTTATCCGATTTTGATGGAACTTTGGAAATGTATAGTAAAAAATAAACAGAAAAATACTGTGAACTTTTGGTTTGAAAAAACTGAACCCCTCTCTCCCTATCCATCCCTTAATGTTTGCCAATGTTCTTTATACAAAGCTAAAGTCGACACCATTTAACTGATCTCCTTTAAAGTTGGCATATACATGTAATTTTTCATGGAAAAGGTTTCTGACCCAAAAAATAAAAAAAACACCCCTCTCTCCCTTTACACCCCTTAATTTTTATACAAACCCACATTTTTTATCCGATTTCAATGGAACTTTGGAGATGTATAGTCAAAAATAAAGAGAAAAATGCTGTCAACATTTGGTTTGAAAAAACTGAACCCCTCTCACCCTATCCACCCCTTAATTTATACAAAACTATAGTTGACATCATTTAACTGATCTACATTAAAGTTGTCATATACATATAATATTTCATGGAGAAGGTTTCTGACCAAAAAAATAAAAAAGCCACCCCATCCCCCCTTTACACCCCTTAATTTTAAAGAAATCTATATTTCATATCTGATTTTGATTGAACTTTGCCAATGTATACTTTCAAACAAACAGAAAAATCTTGTCAACATTTGGTCTGCCAAAGCTCAACCCCTCTCCCTCCTAACAACAACTTAATTGTTGTCAATTTTTTTTTATATATATAAAAAACTACAGTCGCCACCATTTGAACTATTACCATGAAGTTGGCGCTTATATGAATTTTTTCACGAGGAAGGTTTCGGACCAAAAAATAAAAAAAACCACCCCCACTACCCATTAAACCGTTTAATTTTTATACAAACCCACAGTTTTTATCCAGTTTAGATAGAACTAAGCTAACTTTTACTGTAAAACCAAGAGAAAAAATAAAGTCAGCTTTTGGTTTGCAAAACTGAACCCCTTTCCCCATTTCCGCCCCTTGACTTTTGTCAATTTTCTTTTTGAAAAGCTACATTTGACACCATTTGACCAATCTTTATGAAATTTGGCACATATATGTATTTTTTTATGGAGAAGATTTCTGACCAAAAAATAAAAAAAAACTACCCTAGCTCCCCTTTTACATCCCTTAATGTTTGTAAAAACCCACATTTTAATCCGATTTCGGTGGAACTTCGCATGTGTATACTTTAAAGCAAATAGAAAAAGAAACATACTACTCACATTACTTTGACAATAACAGAAACCCTATTCCCCTTTCTACCACTTTAATTACTGGTAATGTTCATTATATAAAGCTACCGTTTCTATCTGATTTTGAAGGAACCCCTTTTCCCTTCTACCCCCACCCCTCCTAATTTCCAAAGTTCTTTATAGATACCTAACGTTTTTATCAGATTTCGATGGAACACTGCAAATGTATACTTAAGAACAAAGAGAAACTTTCTGTTTACAAAACCCAACCGCTCACATCCCTTACCCCATTTTATTTTTGTAAATTTTCTTTACTGAAAGCTACAGTTTTTATCTGGTTTCGATGGAACTTTGCACATGTATATTTTAAAACAAAGAGAAAAATGCTGTCCACACTACCTTAACAAAAACCAAACTACTCTTCACCTCCACACCCCTTAATTATTTTTTATACACACCTAAAAATTTTATATGGATATCAATAGCAATTTACAAATGTATACTTTAAATCCATCAGAAAAGACAGTCTACATTTGGTATACAAAAGCCCACTTCTCCAATGTTCTTTACAAAATCCACAGTTTTAAGTACCGTCAAAATCAATTAAGCTATTTTTAAGCCATTGAAGAATATTTATAAAATGTATGTGTCCTAATGTCTCAACATGTACATCAGATTTCAACTTGGACCCCGAGCTTTTACGTTGTGAAAACCAATTATATATCTATTTTTTCTGTGTGATGCCGGAACGAACAGATATATTCCAGAGACAGATTTGTGTATGTGGTATGTATTAAAGTCCAGATGTTACATGTTTCAATTATCGAGCAGCAGCTTTAATACATGCTATGATTAGATCGAAACACAGCCTGGACCAAAATGTAAACTGACATTCCTTAACACATCATCCAATATACCCCATTCTGAAAGTTGTTATAAAGACAGATTTTTTAAAAAACATTCGCTTTAACCACTGAGCTACCAGGAAGTTCGCAAAATGAGAACTGCTGCGGCATATTTAAATAAAAATTAACTATAATATCACTTAAAATTTAAAAATAAAATAATTGTTAAAAAACATAAAAACCGCCTTCAAAAAAGGGCACTAAAATTTTTAAAATAACTTTATACCTTGCTTAAAAGAAAGTAAATCTAAATGAACAATATTTTACTTTACTGTTATTGAAATTTTTACATTAATTAGTTATTTTTGGAGTCGGTGCCAGCCAAAACAAGAAAAACAAAAAGATAAAAACAATAATACATAATAAATCATGTTACTACTTACCCACAATTAATGCTAGAAACATTTTTCAACAAAACCTGAAACATACACCGATACTATACTAACTATAATGGATTTACTGCATGATGCAGCCTACCAACTGACACTATAGCGCCAGAGATATGCCTGGATGACCAACGAGGCCGAGCAACAGACAACATACCGTTAATTTGTTTCCCTAAGCTGTCTCCCGCAATAAAACTTTCTTTCTCACGACATGCTGCAAAATATTTGGAATTTTCGTTCATACTCTCGGTTCGCCTCGAACACCAAATAAAGTTCTGTAATTCGATCTGCGCGATCTGACAGCTGGCACCGACTCCAGAAATAACTAATTAATGTAAAAATTTCAATAACAGTAAAGTAAAATATTGTTCATTTAGATTTACTTTCTTTTAAGCAAGGTATAAAGTTATTTTAAAAATTTTAGTGCCCTTTTTTGAAGGCGGTTTTTATGTTCTTTAAACAATTATTTTATCATAATCTCCATTGAACAATTTTTATTTTCTGTGTAATAATGAGCGTAAAAGATAGGAATTAAAACAAGGAAGTTATATAATGGTATTCATCAGTCGTTACCGCCTAATTAATTTCTTTATTTTTGGCGGCATGTCCGTTTTTCGCTGCAGCGTCTGTTTTACGGTTCACTGCTAACCTGACTCTTACACAAAAAAAAAAAAAAACCACAAAGTTGCTTCTCACCAGCCACACTCTGATCTCTGATACAGTAAATTACTTTAATGTTAAAAAACACACCTGATTATACACAGCAGGTAGCTGTTAGTATGTTGCCAATACAGGTCTTTGATGGTAAACCCGTTCAGTTAGCAATAACAGGTTTCAGACACTGTAAGTTCTCTCCGTTGGTGTTTTATAAGAATGTTCTGTTTTAACATTTACAGGAAAAAATCACGGGTGTGTTTACGTACTGTCACTTATTGCCTTGTAACACTGGAGGAAATCTGTACAGAATTATTTTCTACAAAGAATACTCAATATTGTGATTGCAACTTACGAATATATTACATAAAGACTCACTTATTTATGAAATTTAGTTTTTAACATTTTTATATTGTTAATGAGATAAATGTAATTCTCTGCCAGAACACTCAATTTCGTAAGCTACACATCGTTATTCTTATTTCTATAAGTTGAACAGACTTGAGTGAACAGACATAATAATCAAAAGAATTATATGGTTACTGTTCAAATTTGGTAATTAGATAACGTTAATAATGAAAGCTAAAATTAATATTTATCATTCAAAAGACTTGCCGAAAATAATTCCTCATAATTCTTCACACAAAATCAGAATAATTATATATATATATATATATATATAGATATACAACTGAGTTTTTGTAATAGACTAAAAAAATTATCTTAGATTTCATTTATTATTATCGTGAAGTTAAAGCACACTGCTCTGAATGACTCATGAATCAAATTTATTTAGATTTAGAATGAACTTTAATTTATTTTGTATTATTTTTTCCGACGAATTAAAACCTCCGAACCAGCTCATGATGAATGGAACTGTATTTTCCGTGCAAATATGACTATTAATGTTTATTTACTTGCCAGATCTGTTAGAAGATCTTTTGTTCGACAGTTTGACTATTTAATATACATACGCTGAAAGTACATTATACAACTAACACAGGTTAGCATAAGCAACTGAACAATTCAGAAGATAATTGCGCAGTAGCTGGGACAGTAATAAAAACAGAGTTGTTTGCCTGGAAGCACGAATCAGCATACCAGACCTGTATTCTAGAAGCAGTTTATTTCGAGTCAATGGAATGGCGTGCTACTTTATTCAAACATCTCAGCTCTTAAGCGCCATTCATTGACCTTGACTTTTAAAACTTGACAGTCAACAGAAGCTCCACTAAAGGCTTAAGGCCGGGAGCGTCAAGTCCAATTTCTTTAATATATGCGCCCAGTTCGGACGTGCTTACAACATGAGCCGGTTTAATCAGCATGAAAAACTTGAACTGTTATAGAGCTTCTATTCAACTGAATCCATTCCCTCGGAATGTGGTTTATCAGTAGAAACTGTTCCATTACATTAAAGAAAAGGCATTTGTTTTGAAATATACGTCCAGTCATTACAAGATGTTTTCAGCTACAGACAACACTGTATTTCGGGGAATTAGATTTCATAACTTGAAATAAACTTGGATTATTTTGGGTATAATATACATTGCAGAATTTACATTAAACTCATAATCTTCGCAATTAAAAAAATAAATATAACAAAAGATCTTGATGTTCTACTATCATTTAGAATCAAATGTGTTCCTTGAAAATATTTATAGATTACAATTATAACCCAAGTTGTCTTGGAGCAGAAATAAATTTTGGAATTTTAAATTCTTTATGCAAATTTGATGCGCAAAACACCCTAGGCAAATTGCCATTAAACACTTATGTTTGAAATGAAACAATTTTTATTAAATTTCTGAAGTGGCATGATATCCACATTAAAGGAACAGTTAGTTTACTTTTCTATTATACAGAGGATTAAACTTAATTAATTCAGGATTTACGCACTAAAACCCAAAATGAGTAACGCGATTTAATACTGAGTAAAAATCAATTTAGCAAAGAAAGTGAACATGAAAATCTCGAAAAAGAAGTAGATCAAATTGAAAATTCTATCTGTACTTCAAATATTCCTCAGTAGAGTAAGGACGATAGTTTTTTCTTCTTAAATCCGATAGTTATAATCTCAATATGGAACTGTGAGAAAAAAATGCTGAAATGCCAAATATCGGTTTCTGTAAGAACTGGCAATGGAGACGACCGTCTGCGTTGAGTCCCTGCGAGACGATTTTAATCCGAGATTGAATCTGAAGTGCCACTTCAGATTTAGCAACTTGTATGGCTGTGGTTGCTCCTAGAGCAAGCACAAACCAAGAGTGGTGGTTGTGTGGTAACGTTCCAGCCTCGCAGTCGGGAGAACGCGAGTTCGAATCCCCTTCCTGTAATCCAGATTTGGTTTCACGGTTTCCCCAGATCAACCCAGGCGAATTCCAGGATGTCCCATTCAAAATGTCATAGCCGAATTCCTTCCCGTCCCTAGGCCCTGGTGCTTTCTCTCCTCTAATGACCCCGAGGTCAACACGACGAAACGCAAAAAAAAACAACAATTGCCACCTACTAACTCGGATCCGCGTCTGTTTGGTGCGTACTCGTTGCAGTCTGTCCAAGTTTAACTTTCTGTGAAGCCTTCGGTAACGTTCCTTGAATTTCGTGGTGACTTTGCCAACATGTTGGGATCTGCAACAGCCACCTTATCTGCTGGGTGAATTCTCGACTTCTAGCGTTCGCCGCACTCACACGATAGAGCCAGTCCTGCAATGTCTTAAAAATGTTCAATAAAAGAAACTAAAATACAGTGATGACAAAGGCGTGGCATTACAATTTCTAACATACATATTTTCAAAACATTAGTAACACTTGACTCTAGTTGCATCGAAACAACGGCCTTTCAGACTAGAATGTAACGATAGCTGTGACATTTTTACCTCCTCTATATATGATTATTCGAAAGTATTATAGACTGCATAATTTATGCGTGGTTTTTTGTTTTGTTTTAGATTTTCCTGTGCCAACTGAAAAATCTTCATTATCATAATAGTGTGTCAGTTTATCTGTCTACTGTAATGTATGAGGCGATAACTCTTTTGATACCTGATTCATATAATTTATGCGATGGTCCACAGTAGACAGCGAGACTTCCTTCTGAGCCAGTAAAACTCCCATAGATATAAAATAAAATGGCGGAGTTTCCTTGAGTGGTAAATGTTTGTCAGGAAAATGACGTCACAACAGACGTGTCTTGGCGGGTACCAGCAGGCATGGATGTGCACCCTTGCAGCTTAATAGCAGCTCAAGTGTTCTATACGTAGCCGCTATGCTGTAACAGCCTTCTATTTGGCCAAAGAAAGACAAATTAACATCAAAACTTGCGGTAGTAGCTCCGGTTTTATTATTATTATTATTATTGAAGTTTACATCCCTTTATCCCTGATTGCAAGTGTCTCTGTTGTTTTGTTGGCACTTTTCTCTCTAGCTAACTTCTTATTTGACTCATTAGGTGCTCTGGTAATTTTTCGATGTTCGCGGTCCCTCCTGCAAGAGCGCTAGCAGCCAAATAGCCAGCACATCGTTCTTCTTTCTTTTTCTTTGCCTCTGTCGACTGGGAAACTTTGTACCCTTTACTTTGCTTCTGCTCGAATACTTTTCTGCGAGTAGACGATCTCCAATGCATTTGTTGACACCCTGTGCATAAGCCATATCGCGTTTACTATAGGCCGTATCTAATGGATTCTTACCTCTCTTCCAAAATTTAATACCAGGACCGAAAAATTGATACGTAGGTATTTATGCCTTAAAGGAAATATTTTTTATTATTTTTTATGAATCCCCCTTCACATCTTCTTCTTTGTTAACAATATTACCCGTGAATAATTTGGAATGTTGATAACGAAAAGTGGACTTAAAAGGATGGTTATATGTTCTCTTAGGCAGTAAGATATTTCGTATGCAGCCTATCAAACTGTAGAAAAACCAGTCTTATGCTTTTAGTGTTGGGACACTCCCAGTGAACACAGATTTGAAAACATGCATTTTATTTGGAAGTCATCGAACCAGCCAATGTGCCAGTAGATAAGTTAAATTTTAAAAAAACCAAACCCTTTCAAAAAATCTTTTTTTTTTTTTTTACATTTAGTGACAATCAAAGTGTACCACCACCCAGTAATGCTCTACCATTTTTTTGTTTGCTTTTGATATTATATCGTGTGAAAAGGAGAATAATATTTGAAATTACTTTTGTATGGATTGGAACCAGTCAGTCGTTTCCTTTTGGCGGTGCAATAGTTTAGTAGCGTGCCAAAACATCTGGTTAGAGACAACGCTAGCCTTAAAATCCTCTTTAAACACGATAAGTTCACTTGAAGTCATTAAACCTAAACAAGTGAGATTATGATTAAGAGCATGGTGTCAGAGGGAAAAATAATATATTACTACTTGGAAATTTACCGCTTAGGATCGATAAACAATTAATTACACACGATGCCAATAAATATTAAGGAACACTGGAACTAATTTAACTGTAGTTTTAAGAAAACCGAGAAACATACTAGTAAAGCCCTGAAAAAGTATTTAGAAACACTAAACTACCGGAGTTCCCTCAGAATTGATTTCGACCATTCCACCAAAGTTTTCAAGCCCGTTCGCAGTGTGAAGTAACATCAGTACTAGTAAAAAGTTAACTTGGTCATCGTATCTGTACGGCCAGAGACGTTTACGCTTTCTGTCAATAGATAAAGCAGTTATAGCAGCCAAAAATAGAAGTTGCCAAATTTCGTTTCTGTATTGGTTCAATATGATTTAAACTGCAACCAATTTATTATTATTATTATTAAAAGTCAAATATTACTAGCTGCTTTATGTTTATTTTATGTATACTAGATCGTTGTTGATCATTTCGTTAAAATCTCTGTCCATAGGTATGGCTGTTATAAGAAACAAAGAAGTTACATAACATTTCTATATTTTTGTGGTGGTTCAGTATTTTTTCTCTTTAAGGAAACTTTCGAAACCAACAATAAAGAAGGTTGTGTATTTCGTTTAATTCTTCTTGTTAATTATGAAATGGTTTGGAAATAGATGTATTCGAAATATGTACAACATTACAAAATCAACTATACGAGCGCTATTTAACAACAATCCTATTTAGTTATCATCTTTGAAGAAGAATCTATTGCCGGAACACTGCTTTGAGCGCGTTATTTTTGACTGGCTTGGATGTTATTTACATTCGAAGCAGATATTTTCATTATATTCGCTGTCCACATGTATCACTGTTATGGGAAGCTTTGAAATATGCACAGAATTACATTATTAGACATTCATGTTTATAAGCGTTGTTTAACAACAGTTTTATTTGGTTAAGCACT
>JARYHS010008074.1:286850438-286928122 GCA_031002005.1 Vandiemenella viatica
TCGCAAGAATGTCCCGTTCCGTTGGACCCCAGCTTGCGAGACCGCATTCCACACCCTTAAACAGCAGCTCAAGTCCGCAGCATGCCTCATGCCATACACTCCAAACCTCCCCTTGATACTTGCCACAGATGCATCCGATTACGGTGTGGGGGCAGTTCTGTCTCATAAATTACCAGATGGCACGGAACGCCCCGTAGCTACATCTCCAAAGCCCTATCGGCTGCTCAGCTTAAATATTCTCAAATCGAGAAAGAGGCGCTAGCTATTGTTTTTGCCTGCTCCAAATTCTATTCCCTTTTATATGGGATTTCTTTTCATCTCATTACCGACCACAAGCCACTCCTATCACTATTTGATCCGTCCACACGTCTGCCTACCAAAACATCCCACCGCATCCAGCGTTGGGCACTATTCCTGTCCCAGTTCAGATATACCATGCATTTCCGTACCACCTCCAGGCATGCCAATGCAGACGCCTTATCCAGACTACCGCAGGGACCAGACCTTGCCTTCGACAAGTCGGAACTTCTGGTGTTCCAGATCGACGATGACATACAAGAAGCACTGAAGACATTTCCAGTCACGGCCTCAAAAGTCGCGGCAGCCACAGGGGAGGACCCCCTCCTCCGTGTCATCCGACACCACATCCAACACGGGTGGCAAACACGTTCCCCTCCACGCCATCATCAAGACCTCAAGTTCTACTACTCCATCCGCCACCAGCTCTCAGTAGTAGAGGGAGTGCTCCTCCGCACAGAACCAAATTCCACCCCGAGGGTCGTCGTTCCGAGATCCCTACAACCGACAATCCTCCAAACTCTCCACCAAGGACACTGGGGAATTGCCCGCACCAAATCCCTTGCCAGACGCCATGTATTCTGGATCGGCCTTACCACGGATGTCACGAAGATGGTGCGGCGCTGTACCATCTGTGCCCAACAACTGCCCCGCCCCCCTCAAAAGTTCCTTTCCTGGCCGGCACCGTCCGGACCCTGGGAACGCATTCACCTCGACTTCGCTGGCCCATTCCTAGGCCACCAGTGGCTCCTAGTGACGGATGCCTTTTCCCACTTCCCATATGTCGTCCGTTGCTCCACAATCACCACAGAGGTCACCATTTCAACCCTCACGAAGATCTTTTCCATCGAAGGATTACCATACGCTATCGTCACAGATAACGGACCGCAATTTCGAAGTCGGGAATTCCTATCCTTCTATACCGCCAACAATATCCAACACCTCCTCACCCCGCCCTTCCACCCCCAATCTAACGGGGAGGCGGAACGGCTAGTCAGAACATTCAAAACCCAAATGACCAAATACACCACAAGTCACAAACTCGAAGAGGCATTGACACTCTTCCTCAGTTCCTATCGAACCACTCCAGTGGGGGCCAAAAGCCCGGCGGAATTGCTACATGGCCGCCAACCTCGCACTCTCCTCCATCTCCTCTTACCCCCGCCCCAAAGTACAGGTACCTTCGGGCCCCATTCCGTTTCACCCCGGGCTCCCTAGTCTGGGCCCGCGGGTTTGGCTCCCGGGCCGGTTGGCTTCCGGGGGTCATCCAGCGGCCCCGGGGCCACCAACTGTTCGACGTCAGCCTGGATGGCCGGATAGTGCGACGCCCATCGAAACCAACTACGTCCCCGCTACCCCACGGCACCGTCCTCTCCCACCACGGCACGGCCATCCACTTCTTCCTCTCCTTCCCTGCCACCTCCACCACTCCTGCCGTCTAACCGTTGCTCAGGGACAGTTACAGCGCCACCAACGACGCCACAACCTGTCGGTCGCTCCGACACCCTTCAGCCGCAGCCTCTCGACCACCTGCGGGGACCATCTTCAGCGCCCCCCGTACAGCCCCCGGCCATCGACGCCGACGAACCGATGCCGTTAGCTCCACAAGTACCTCCACCACAACCTGCACCACAACGCAGGTCGGCTCACATCGCCAGGGGAACAGCTCCGTACTCCCCTGGAGGTAGCCTTCATAGTCTGCTCCAGGGCGCCGCGGCAGACGACCTCGCAGACGTCGCAGACATCGCTTCCCCCCCTCCCCCCCGGGAGGGAGGTATGTTCAGTCTGCCAGTAAAGGCCCCTGCCAGGCAGACCTCACACACAACGCGCCTGCACGCCGGGATACATATACGACTCCAAACAGGCGCAGAGACATCAAAACAAACCAGAGAAAACAAATAGAATCATCTAGAAGCTAAGTGGGACTATTTCTTACAGAGGTCGCCGTACTACCACACAACGGAATTCCTGCGCCAGGCCGCCTATATAAGCGTAGCCGGCCGCTCCACCGCCAGTTCCGGCCTGACCGCGGAACCAGCTTCAACTACAGAAGACCACCGGAAGTTCGCGAGAAGTAGAAGCCGTCTCTCTCTACCCCGGATCAGGACCAGGCTAAATTTCTCGACGGTCATCCGCTAACTGTACCACATTTGTTATTGTTTACCAGTGTTTGTGTACATAGTAATAAACCTCAAGGAACCATTAAGTGTAGTTCACTTCAGAGACTGGGAAAGTTTGCCTTACGTTGACCATCTTGGTCGACTTTATGGGGTTTTTCTAGTGTAGACTTTCATTGCAGACCACTGCCTGTGTGTGTGGTTAAATCTTTTTTTATTCAATCCCCCTACGAAGATGCTAGCCTTTGCTGAGTCTTTAGTGTTGGAAGAGTAGTGGAAAGCCATATATGAGGATGGCTGAAAAATAGTGTTCTGCTCCATAGGCGTTTACTTTCCATGCGATTCGGTCGACAAAGACGATTTCTTGAAACAAGAAGGCCGCATCTGTTGACATCTAAAACTTTGTCTGTTTCCAAGGACTTCTCTCAGAATGCACTCCTCGCCGGAAGAATAATATCCTTGTATTGATCTGGAATATAATCCATGATCACCAGCATCTCGTCCCATAAATCTTTTATGTTTATCTTCGTGACCCACTCTTTTTGTAGATGGTTTGATTCAGAAGTCATGTTGATACTGAGACTTCAAAACCACTACTAAAGACATATCTGATTGTTAATAAAGAACAAACATTGACGATAAAATTTGAATGAAAAGATTTGAAAGGTTAACAAGTGAAAGTCGGTGAGAACAGAAAGGGCATGAGTGCCCTTTTTGCTCTCATTCAATTTTTCTACCCACAATTCAGACGCCTTCTAGACTGAATACTCACGCCCTTTCTGCACACACGGACGAGTCTACTTTCCAACAATTGAGTTTTGCGAAAAAGTGAATAAAGAAAAATTGTGACTTATGCCCTTTCTGACCTCAGCGATTCAAATGATATGATGTGAGGCATACATATTAGGCCAACTAGGCGAATTAAGTACAAACTCACTAAGACTCTCGATATGTGGCCAAACAAATATGTTCATATTTTTGACTGCCCCGTTGTTACATCATAATTTAACAGAAAAATACTTTAATGATTCTATTTAGCCTAAATGCTTAGATATAGGATCAAGCAATATGTTATTATTATGAAATTTCCAAAAGGATTATTGAGGATTATTCAAAATGGCTGATTAATGTCTATATGTGGAGTCCAGGCTGGTAAATTTGCTACCTCAACTAAAAACATCTAATAATATCACCGAGGATGTTAATCAACCCTTCTTAGTATTATTACATGGCCTTGTACAATTATATTTTTCATTTAATTAATTTAATTGAAATTATGGACATAAATTCATTTTCTTCATTTCTGGTGCTGCAGGCAGCTAGCGTCCTGCCAGTATACTCATTTTAAGAAGGTTTTCCTTTAATCTCGTGACTTGCGCTGTAACAAAAAATTCGACAGCCTTGCAGAAACTGCATACAATGATTTAGTCGTTTGTAGAATATTGTCCAAAATTACAACATCTTGGAATGAACGTTTATTTTGTCACAAGCGGTGATAGCAGATACGATTTATCGGAAATCGAGAAAAAAAAGGCATGTCATGAAAGTACTAGCGTGATGATATCGTGTCAACACAAGAGTTTCCTCGTCCTAAAGCAGAGTTAAAAAGTTGTCATCTGAATCTAAAGGGCCAGAACCGACACCGAAAATGATCCTAGCGCAGGGAATCCATTTGGAGATTATCCCTCATGAATGAGAACAAGCTATCGACTTGCCATTTGAAAGATTGGGTGACAGCAGGTCAAAAGGCACTGTAAATGGGGGTGAATTTGGAACTCTAATCTTATTCGAAGTTTATCCAGTAGATCGTGTTTAAGGATTTGTGACTAAGGATGAAACCTGGGTTCATCTCTTTATCCCAGCACCAAGACAACAGTCGATACAATAGGTTTTCCACCTTCTCCTCAAAAGAAGACCAAAAAATGTGCTAGAAATTTAATGCTATCTACTCTTGGATGCAAATGGTGTACTGTTTCTATTTTTCCTGGAAAGGGGTGAAACGATGACCGGAACATACTATGCTAATCTTCTGAGGCAACTGCGAGCACATATTAGGGGAAAGAAAAGTGGCAAATCGTTGTACAAGGTTAAGGATAAGTTTAAAGTCACAAATCTCCAATCACCACGATTGTAATTCATGATACTGGATTTGAATTTGTCGCATGGGTCTTCAGTTTACCCGACTTACATCGATTTAAAAAACCTTAAAAATGTTCTATTTGTCAAACATTTCAATTCCCATGATGACGCCTTTTTTATATACTTTTAAGAAATTATTTTATGCAGATGTCATAAAAGTATTGGAATATCGCTGCAGGAAATGTGTGGAGCTCAGATGTCCCAAACTCCAAAAAATGAGCGACATCGTTTCTTTCAACTCGTGTGTTTCAGTGTCAGAGTATGAACTTTGCGGAGTGCCGAGTACGCGCTGGTGCAGAATACAGAAGGAAATGCGCCAGATTAATATTTGCTATAATATGTTGATTGGATCTTATTAAACACCAATATCATGGTGCTTTCTCTTAAAGATAAATTTTTGTCATCTAGTAAAAGTGTAGCACATCAAATGAGCAGAATTGTTTTGCTCAGAATATTGTATAAATAATACTTAACAACCGTTTTTTAACATAGTTTTTAAACGTTACTAGTTAGTCACAGTTATTTGATTCTACAGAAACACTGACGTGCATAATACAAGCTTTTCATCTAATCTCTTGATTCGTACGGAAACTTAATAATTAAAAATAATGTGAGAAAAGTGGGGATTTTGTTCAGTTGTTGGATATTTTAGCGGCTATAGTTCAAAATGTATTTATTCAATCCCTTTTTTCGTCGTAGAACAAGAGGAACACTGTAGTCTGTATGGCCGAGAGATCGTTCGAGAAAAGCAAATGTTGGGATCACTTAATCATGTAACATGTCCCCAACTCCCCATGGCCAGCGCAAAAAACATTTAACACGTTTGTGTTGGTGCCGATGGGCGCGATATCGGGGGATCATACCACCCTCTCGAGATCGTATTTTTAATGAGGTGTGGCCCTGTGTCCGGAACCTTGAAAAAGATTCTACACGGCGCACTGCGTGCCACTGAGGTGTCAGAACGACAGCTTGTGACGTGGTAATCACGCCGCCGTCCCGCGACGAATCGTCCCCGCGTTTTGTCGACGCCGTATCAGACGGATCTCTGGGCAGGCCCTGCACTGTTTCTAACTGCCCGCAGTAATGGCACCCATTCTGCTGCCCGAGAAATCATGTCGAGTGGTGCACGTCTGTCAGTCAACCAGACGAACGACGAGTTATTTTAGCGAGTCGGTCTCTCCGACTTGTCCAGTAGTACTTCACACACGTACCAAAGTTCGACTCTTCTCTGTTACTCTTTTGCGGGTGGGGATAACCACAGGTCTGTGAGAGTGACTGACGTGAGAGGATCATCTGTCCGTTGTTACGAAAATCAATAGCGGCCAATGATCAAAAACTTGTATCGGTCTTGGTTGCATTGCACAGTCAGACTGCTTTCTACGACTTACTACTCAACTTTAGCTAGATTGTTGACTGCAGCGCTAGGTTAAACTGATGCGAGATTTCCGATAAGCTGAAATCTAGCCTCTCCCCATTCCAAATTTTCTCTTAACAGGGTTCTGAAATTTATTAGATAAATTTTTTATAGAACTATTTTAAAAAGTAAAATAAGCGCGTGATATGTTGATGAGAACGTGATAACGGTATTTTATCTTAACGGTATTCATTTCATTTTTTTCTGGCTTTTGTGTACAGTCTAAGATAACTTGATAGTAATTTTCTTTCAAGATCGCTTAAATTTTGGTTTGATCCGCCACCGCGATACCAGTAAAAAGCGCTGTGTCAATATATTGCTGCCTGCTAGGTTTATTGATAGTCGGCACTGATCAATTTCTACTAATTTTTTGTAACGAATAGTCTTATATTGACGCGAATTTTATATTTTAAAATTTCAACAGAGTCTCTCCCGTATTTTGTTTTATTGAAGCATTTTTAAAATCTTTAGCAAGCACTATGCTTGGAAACTGTCTATGTCGCGTTGATAAATTTTTGTTGTTTTGATAAATGAAAATATATTCCATTACTAAATCTTCACATTTCGTTAAATATTTGTTTTTGGATTATCAGTTTTTATGACTATGGAATATATGGTTTACTTTATTGTCTTTAGCGAAATTTCATTCTGATACGTAGCAGATAAGTTTATTCAGTAAATAAACAAACAATTTTAACAAAATTTCATAATTATGTCTCATATCCTACTTCATTAAACCATTGTTTTGCGATACACATGATCTCAGGATATAATACATTATTAGCATCTTTTATCAAATCCGTTCAGGAACTGTGACGAAGACTACCTATCTTTTTAAAGTATATAATTTCTAACTCGACCGTAATCGGGAGGATGTGTTTCTTTCAAACAGAGAATATAAAACCGTATTATAACTGATAGCTCTTGGCCATAACAGTGTAAAGTAATATATCACTATATCATTTCATTCTTACGAGATTTGATTAAATACAGTCAGTTTATGTGTTCGCTGCAGTAAATTTCATTTTGCCACGAAGAACTATTTTTTAATATGGACTGTCTAATGGTGTCATTCAGAGATCTTCATGATCGAAAGCCTTCCGCTGAATACTTCTACCAAAAGGCCGTTTCCAGGCACATCTCATAACCGCTAACACCTGATTTCTGCTAAACCTATAATTCCTCGAGACTATTCCTCACTCGTTTCTTAAATTTATATCTATTGTCTCCGACAAAATCTTTTTTTTTTTTTTACCCTGATACGTTTCACTTCACTTATTGACAGGTCAGAAAGCGTTTGCACGGTGAAGGGGAGTAGTTCCACATTCCACCTCAGTTACGCAACAGTATTTTTGTAAAAATTCTTTAGAAGATTATTAGTTTCTAACATATTAATCTATTGAAATGTAAGAGAAATTCGAAAGTGTGTACTACCTCACGTTCGGTTTTGAAAAATAAATTTTGGTGTTAAAACTAGTGTTTTTGAATCACGATATTAAATAACAAATGATAGAGAAATAACCCATCACTCACCAAAGTTGAAGGCTGCTACGAGTGAAAAACATACGAGGCCAACAAAAACATACACAGTATTTCGGTATAAAACGTTATTGTATGTGTTATTGTAGAGTTTTTGTTTATCTAATATGTTTTTCAATGGTGAGTGATGGGTTATTTCTCTATCCTTCGTTATTTATACTTCTTCCCTTTTCCTTTTTATCATTACTGAATCACTATTTTGTTGCAGTGATTTTCTTACTTTTTTTGTATTATTTTCGGATATTAAATCTATTATGGTAAGCAGTTTCCAGTTTTTACTAAAACAATCTGTCGACAGTTCTGTTGGCTGACAAATCAAAGGGTATTTACACGATATATGTGGCTCGTAGTCATTGCTGTCATCTTTTTATTCAACATGACACTGATATTTTGCAGGAAAATGATGATGAATTTCTAAAATTCTGCTTGAATTCTGCTTGAATTTTTAAACAAAACGTAGATTAGATTCTGTGGGACCAGTAAGTCAGCTACATGCTAATTTATTGGGGAGAGGAAAGAGGGGCACACAAATGCCGCCCAGTCGAGATGTGCTAATTATACTGACTTATCTTCTCTTCACTCCTATCCCGGTCTTTACGTCCCTGGACACAACAATGGCCAGTCACAGCAGTAAGAAGGCACCCGATTGGTCACGCAGGGGCGCGATCTAAAGGCCCGGATACACTAGGGGACAAATCTGACGCGCAACACTGAGTCTGGATGACGCTGCAACGTTCCCCGCTGTCCCACAATGTTGTGTGCAACAATTTGCGCGACATCTACGTGCCGCGCGGCATGTTGTATGTTGCCGCCTCCAGAGCGAAAACATCGCGTCAGTCCCGCGACATTTGTACCCGAGTGCAGTCGTGTGCGTAGCTTGCCATGTTGGTGCTGTGGGCAAACGATATGGTGCTTCAACTAATCGAGCTGTACCAGAATTATGGGTTGTTGTGGGACACTTCAAACCGTGATTATAGAAATAAAATAAAGAAAAATGACGCATGGGAGGATATTGCCAATGTTTTAAAATTACCAAGAAAAGAAATAGAGGCCAAAGTACATTACTCTTCGCTCACAATTTATTCGTGAAAAGAAGAAGTTAGCATCTGCGAAAACTACTGGTAGCGGACAAGACGATGTGAATTCCAGTGCATGGTTTGCATATTAGGCGATGAAATTTCTGCTGAAGGGAGCTACAAATCCTGGTGGCATGGACACATTGGAGACACAAGTAAGTCACGATTACTTATTTATTCATCTGTTTTAACTGGTACAGTGCTAAAATAGTTGTTATTGCTATGGTGGATTATTTTTTCTGTATCATTACTATGCTCAAAAATTATTCTGCCAGGAAACACTTCCTTGTTCACTTACAAAATATTCAGCAAAATTGTTTCTTATTTCCATAGCAGATTCAGAATAACGTCTTCCTCTAGCATCTAAATTCAACATATTATGAGGTCCAATTTCCCTGCGCCATGATCCTTCCACAATTTCGTGATCCATATTTTCAGAATCAAAGCTTCCATGTGGGGTGTAAAGTGATCTGGACTGACTATTTCGCCTTAGAAAATTATGTAGGTGTACACACGCCATTACAACTACTTCAGCATTTGCAGGCTGGAGGGCTATTGGTGTGCGTAATATGCGAAATACAACACATAAAATTCCAAACACATTTTCCACAACTCTTCTTGCTCTTGATAGTCTGTAGTTGAAAATGCGCTTTGTAGTCCCCGCGTCGTGATTACCGGGATATGGCTTCATCATATGTTCTGTCAATGCAAAAGCACTGTCTCCTACCAATACGAAAGGCATGTTTGGTCCACCTTGTCGTATTGGCTCTGGATCTGGCCAGTTAAGTTGTTTAGCAGCCAGAGCTTTATAAAAGGAAGTCTCTTGGAACACTCCACTGTCAGAAGATTTTCCTTTTGCACCACAATTTGCATAAATAAAATTATAATCGGCATCCACAATAGCCAATAGGACAATACTAAATTGTTCTTTGTAGTTATAGTAGTCGCTGCCGGAATTGGAAGGAGCCTGAATCAAAACGTGTTTGCCATCTATAGATCCAAGGCAATGTGGGAAATTCCAAAATATTTCATAATCACAAGCCTTATCCTTCCATTCATTTGCAGTAGCTGGAACCTGAAATAGCATACATAATTATTAATATATTAGTTTGTAAGGAAACATATAAATATTTTTCCTTGCTCTGCGCAAGAGTATACTGTCTAAGAATATATATTGATTTTGTGGACGGCTGTCAGCTGTGTAGGATCGCAGCTGTGAGCCGGCAGGAAGTAACGCCTAGGTGTGACAGGGTGAGAGGCCGGGACACCCTCGCGAGGGGCGGACAGTAGGCGACTGGCAATTTAAAACTAGCTCAGAGCACCGCTTTGTGGTGGCTCGTGACGTTTTGTTATAAAAAATATTAAATACAATTAAAGAAATTAAGTGAAATCATGAGAATTTTAATATTTAAACCTCAAGAACTATCATCAAAATCCGTGTTTTTAGTTTGTCCAAAAAAACAAAAACAAAAAGACACATTTGTAATAAGACACAATCTTTAAATATTTAAAATATCAGTTTATTTAATTTGTTTTTAATCAGATACAAAATTTCTCATTCGAGTCTCTTCCTGTTTTCTGCGTCTTAACATACTTGACTTTTTAATATTAATAATTCTGTTATATGCGTATCGAACACGCGTCCTACGTAAGTGGAGAATTACAGAACGTGTGCAATATGAACCCGAACACAAGGGGAAATGCACAAGATGACCGAAATATTATCTCGCTAATTCAACAACTTACAAAAAATTAATTTCTGTTCAGAAATTTCCTAAAGTTTTCACTTGCTTTCACTTTCAAACATTTGTACACTAGATAAGGAACGTGTGACACTGTAATGCATATTTACTGTGAGCTAAACAAAATTCTGGGCTGAAAAATAGGGACATTCTGGTCAATAATAACATAAAAAAAAGAATTAGCTTTACCATTTCTTTTGGTCAGAATAAGGCGACGTAATTAGAAGAGTTAATTAAAGTATAAAGAAAAAGACGGACAAAATAGTTTAACAAGGCTACCTGTAAACAGACTTCACAGAAGTGACACACTAGGTATTTAAATGGAATATATAACCCATACAACTAAAAATAGTGAAAGTCATAGCATGGTACTATTGTTTTACTTATGTATAATTATTATAATAATAAAATGTTTAACAAAATATTTATAATAACTGTATACATTTATTTTATTATTACTTTTTCAGAGCCAACAAAGCCAGGACACGATACCTAGCTCTCCAAATGAAGATGACGTTCGGCTAGAATTTCAATCTACCATTCAAGAATCTCAGCCTATATTTTAGCAAGAACCGCAGCCCACGGTGATGTTACCTTCATCGTCTCGAACTTCTCGCAAAAGAACCGTCCCAAAAGAAAATAGATTGGAGGAGGCTTACCAAGTTATACAACTTGCTAGAAACTGAATGATGGCCCAGGACGAATTTCATATTTACGGACAGTATGTAGCGTCAGAGCGACGTCAAATGAAGGACGAACATTCTGTACTTGTGGCAAAATATTACATTAACAACATTTTGACTGATGCACGTATGGGAAAATTCCGTCAGAGTTCTAGTTCTGAAAGCCAGTTGCCTGTGCAGCGCGATATCAATCAGGAATATAGTACTGCATCTAGTAATATGGACCGACAGCATTTCGATGAGCACTTTGAACAAGTTGTTTGAGACATGGATTCATCGAACACCCAGTAATGTTAAATTTTGACAACACTAATATATTGCATTCTTAAGTTCCAGTTTTTTATTTAGACCCTCTATGTATATTAAATAAATCATTTATTTATAAAAGTAAAATATATTTTTATTCACTCACCTTTACAAAAATTTTCAATGCATTTATCAGTTCTTTGCAAACTTCTGGTACTATTCTACCGATCAATTGTCTTGACACTCTAAAAGTGTACGACAAGGAAGCATATGAGTCTCCAGTAGACAGGTATCTCAATGTAATGGCAAGTCTAATATGAGGACCAACAGCGTTACTTAATACTGTGTCTTGTTTGGAAATGGCAGGTCCAATCATTTGTATCAATGTTTCAAATTCTGACGTTGACATTCTAGTAAAATTTCCAAATGATCCGTCCGCCATTCGAAGGTCACTCAGAATGTTAACTCTTCTTTCTCGTTGCTGTAAGTAATTCCGCATCCACCACCTTCTCTTTCTTTTACATTTAGCTGAACTACTTGATATAATAATGTACGCAGCACTAACCAACGCAACCTCCTCGGGCAACATTTCTACAACAACTGACTAGTGTGTCTGCTAAATGTTCCGCGGCAGTGTTCCCGGGTGTTGTCCAGCGACATGCCGCGCGGCATGTCGCGCAGCATGTCGCTCCATTTGTCCCCTAGTGTATCCAAGGCTTAATTCTCCTTTGTTCAGCTGCAAGTAATTCCAACTCTTTTCCAGCATTATTTTACCTGCTGGACCTTTGTCTGCTCACTACCTGGAGTCATTATGCCGCACGACAAAATTCTGGAATGGGGAGGGATAAAAAGTCTTCCTTTACAGGAAGAACTACAGTTCCGTGGAAACAATAACTGACAACTCCCTAAAAATAAACTTATAACAATTGTGTTAATCTTACCACAGTTCTGAGATAGTGTTACTCATACTTTTAAGGCCGGCACTAATTTCCTTCAATACATTTGAAGTGGGAGGGCATCACCATGGTCAAGATTCTCATCATCCAATTGGTGTTACTTAGAGACAATATTTGCATGTATTAGTTCGACGTTTGGTTTCTCTGATTTCGTTAACCGAGAATTCCAATAGTGTATATAGAACAAAACAGCATTTCACATCTTTTAACGATGAAATATGGAGTCACGCTTTTTTAAACGATTAGTGCTTAACACTTAAATAAGTGGTTCAAATCTCCCTACGGTCATCCAGATTTGGATATTCCATGGTTCCTCAGATCACTCCAGGTGAATGGCGGGATGGTTCCTTCTTTCCCGTTCCTTGACCCCAGTCCTTTCACGCCTCTGCTGATCTCGGCATCGACCATCGACGATACATAAAGCCATAAGCAAATAAATAAATAGAAATACAAAAGTGCCTCTTTCATGCCTATTCCGCATTTCCTTCAGACAACACTATATTTTTCTGACGTTTTGCTGTCTGTGACATAACGCTGGGGAAATACCTGATGGGAAATCTTTGATCCGCCAAAGAAACCCGTCTGAAACCCCCGTTTTCTGGATCTTCCAGAATCCGAGGGAATGACGATAACTTGAGATTATTCACCGATAACTTGTTAACGAATTATTTCGGTTTTACGTAAACGATATATACGAAACCCTTGCTGATTTCGTGAAAAAGGTTGCTATGTGCTCAAGGACTATTATAATATTTGAGAAAATTAGGGGAAAGCCCGGAAAAGTGGCCAAGCTAAGGCTTGAAGATGTTTAAAGTTATAATAATCCTATAGGCATCAAAATACTCGTTGCAAAATAATCTTGACGTGCTAGACGTGTTGGCAGCATTGTTAGTAAATTTTAGACGAAAAGTAAAGTCACTAACCTATTCAAACTATCCTAGCATACACTAGAACTTTTTAGTTATTTTTTGATTAAAATTAGTGCCAGAAATAATTAATTTTTTAAAAAGTAACAAATGGTCACTTTGTCCTATTATGTATATTTAAAGAAAAGATTTATAACTTGGAAATCGTAGGAATTATGACACGCAAAAGGTAAATTTGTTTTAAATGCAATTTCCGCAAACGAAACAAAAGCTGTTTTTCTTCAACTCCATCGCAGAGTTCGTGAGCCCAAATGGACCACGCCTGGCAGTGGATCTAACATTTTTGTGATATTATGGCTGAAACACTTTCGTTGCGTGTCTTCTTCAACATCATCGTCATCGTGGGATAACTCTCTTCTTAAATTAGATGTGGGCTTTCTAGCATTGGTTTCGTCTTATTGTCGTTATTTTTTTTTAATTTTTTACTAGCTTATTGCAACTTCAGGTTCAATTTTGCATGGACTTGATGTCAACACTTGCGTAGAACCTTCGTTTCTGCCATTGCTTTTGTGTTTTCGAACAGTTATTTCACGATGCACTTGAGCAATGTGATTTTGATTCACAGAAAAGAAGTTTCCAGTCGTTGAATTACTACCACAGCATCAACTTTGTTAAAAAAAATCTTTCAGATAGAAATAATTTAATTGATTTTGTTTTTATTATTTGATATACTCAATTCAGCTTCAAATCAATATAATGCACTTTTTCAATGTATTCTATACCGCCATCAGCAGCTTGGCAACTTTCAAACAATTCCGCTAAGAAGCGATACATCACCTGATTTCTTAGTAAAAAATACACAAACTGAGCACTTACCAAATATCAAGATGATAAAAAATCATAATTATTCTAATAGGTTCAAGAGCTGACACGCTAACCAGATCACCTTTCCCATGCTAACTAAAGGCATTGATTGGAACCAGTTGTGATTTTACCCGCACGATGGCGCCATCTCTTGGCCCCCAAAGCCTCCCTGCTCGTTTTGTCTGCTCACCCCTGTATGTGTTAATATGCAAACAAAGGTCTACAGTTTTTCGTATTGCTGGTTTACCAATTCGTGAGGATGGTGTTTTATGGTGAATTTTCATTCGATAGCATTTCTTGTCAAACAAACTTAAAAGTAGTCGTTAGAAATGGTACAAATTCTTGATTTCCTGAAAGATCTGCGATTTCGTCTGTTTCAGATTCCAAGTGTCATTACATTCTCTGACTTTTCTTTCATGTAGTTTGTCAAAGAACAAATAGGTTTATAACCCACATTCTCGTCGTCTTTGAGTATGGCTCACGCGCACCTTACTTGGTAATAGCGTAAAGTGACTACTGAACCTTGTCATCCGCCTTCAGTAGGTGACCACACTCTTACTTCGTCTGAAAGTCACTAAAATGTGAGAAAAGATCTCGAAGCTAATGAATTGATTGGTCTGAGATAATTGTTCACCACTTGTACTTTAATGCACAGTTGGTTTTTATTTAGAATCACCGACCGATATTGCAATGTTTGTTTCTCTCTTCTTCCTGTTCATACAGTACTTTCACACATTATAATTTCAAACTATTTCTTCTCAAATTCGCAGATCTAAATTACTTTCCTGTTACATTTACAACTCTAATGTTTCTTGAATATTCTGCAACTGTCCATAGTAACTTATTTCATTTGCATGTACAGTCTTTGCTAACAAATTTGACCGCTTCGTCAGAATCTAAGTACCTAAATCTGCACAATGTAACAACACAGTAACCTGCACGTCCCTTGTGGAGACAGCATACTGTTTCAATCCCACCTATAGCGGAATATAATTGGTAGAATACATCATTCACAAACCTGAAGGATGAAAAGAATATGTAAGGAAACTATGCAACGAAGAAAGTCTGTGTCGTTTTGCGTTGGGAAGAGGGTTAAATATTCCATTTTCTCCAAAAAATATTTAAACAATAGAGCTTTAGGAGATCGAATTTCATATAACCATGAGTGACATCAACTGAGCTAACGTCCAAAATTTTTTCACATGGTTGGAGCGCAGCGCTTCATCATAGTAAACCATTAAAACATTTTTCCCGGTGCAACGTCCCAGACTTTCTTCGTTGTTCAGTTTCCTTATATATTCCTCTCAAATCACAGCTTTGTCTTCTTAACTTGATGATCTCATCAGCGATTTTACATTAGCCTACTTAAAATAATTTAAAAGCGATTACCTAACATTATAGTCTATCCGATTGGGTACAGAAATGGAATATGTAGTGAGTCTGTACGATGAGGAATGTAAGGACTGTTGTATATCAGAAAGAGAATTTGAAAAACAAAGTCTCAGATAACGCCTATCTGACAACAAAGCAATTAACATCCAAAAATGTTTCTCAGGCAGTCTGTACTCCAGACTATTCAAAGGAATCTGATTAGGGAGCGTTCATAAACCACGTAACTCCATTTTGGCCTCTTTCGAACCGCCCCTACCCCCCTCCCCACGTAGCCCGACGTGGCTTTGCCTCTATCCCCCCTCCCACCTTGCATAGCACGTAGTTTTTTTCCCTATTGATTCCAGAAGACGTTTTGCACTTTTTCTGTTGTCAGACTACAAGAAATTACATACGGAGATAATTAAATAACGGAAATAAATATTCCCATGCTGATGTGTGTTCTGTACCTGTTTTTAACTGAGACAAATAATATGAATGAAAAGCTACGTGGCCTGGTTCTCACCCCCCTCCCCACCACACGTAGCCCAGCGTAGCTTTCAAGCTAACCCCTCCCCCCTCCCCCTCCCACCAAAACCGAACCATGTAGTTTATGGGAACTCTCTTAGTAACCCGAGCTACGATCAAGTCCGCGATTAGTCACTTCCATTTAATGGAGCACCGTAGATGGCGATACTAGTTATTAACCAATTAGCAACCAGTCAGTAATCGGTTGCAGGTCAGTAGGTGAGTTCAGTTCCTAGTTTCCCAGTGATTTAACAGTATGAATATCCCGTTTTGTACAATTTTCTGCTTCCTGGATTGGAAACTGTAAAGGCATAGTTCGAAAAGCAGTGTATATGATAGGTATGTAAGATTACATCCTTAATTTTATCTGCTAATATAAAACAAGTACAGAAATCTTAGAAATACAAAATATAATTTACTGTCAATTTTAGGAAACAGGGATAAAGATAGGAATCATGGTCCTGCTTTCATAATTGCAAGAAAGAAACTAGTGACTTTTAGTCTCTTTTGAACAGGCTTGTGTGTGGATCCGCGTCACTAACCAGTTACTAAATGCTTGGTACTCCAGTCACCAACCAGTTCCGTTTCTTTTGAGTAGCACCGTGTACAAGCATCCTAACACTCCATGGATCGAGAACAGCTTCACGACAGTAAACCTTCTAAGAAAGAAAATTAAAACTGTCTAAATGTGGCGTTATAGAAACATGTCCACATTTATGCGGACAGGTGAATATGAAATAACATGTTTTGCAAATCATTGCGAAGGAAGTAATTTGTAGGAAGGTTCAACGCAAAGAAAGAGAGTGGGTGTAGGATCACAGTTCAGGATTGGTTCATCTGTTATTGTAGGGAATTGTTTGGAAGTGCAGATTAAAATACATAAACCCTATGATGTGATTCCAAAAGCTATGTTGAAACAAAGCGATTAGCTCAAGATAGAACCATGTAGAGGATTGTATACAATCTGTCGGGAGACACACACACAATAAAAAGGAATAAGGTGATCTATTGTAAAATTAATTTATTCTCTATTACGGTGCACCTTTTATCCCTCCTCTAATTTTAATGCTGCACCAAGTAATGAAAACGTTAAACATGGTCTAAAAAAACTTAAACGGATAGTTATTTCTCCTAATAAAGCCATAGAACCAACTTACTACAAGAAAGTAATTTATGTGATGACTGCACACATGTTAATACGTTAGAGTAACATGCTATCGAACGTTAAGCTAGAAATTATAGGATGTTTAAAATAATAATTTTAATTTTTCATTGTAAATTTGGAGCGTAAGATGTATCCAACCTTTTTTTTCTTCTATAATTCAAGCACACGTTCTAAAACATACAAAAAATACTTATGGGTGTTAATAAAATTCAGTTTCACCGACACTTCGCCTTAGGTCTGCTGCAAATATTGTAAAATGTAAAGGCATACAATTCAAACCAATAAATATCTAAAAATAGCTAAATAAATAAGTTCTACATTTCATGGACATAGAATTAATATTAACAATATTTCAACAAGAATAATTTATTTTCAAATGTTATAAATGATACAAACAGAGCCTTTCTTCTTTACAAGCAGGGTCTATTGGATAAGGTTATACAGTATTACTGCTTATATTATGGTATAGACAGATAAATGATTTAATTAAACCACAACCATTTGTACCACTTCTTGTTTTACTTGATTTCACTTACCAGCTAAAAATGTTGTTAGACAACAAAAATATTTTTGAGTAAGATATAGAACATAGGTACATTAACTATTTTTCATAATCTCCATGGAACAATTTTTATATTCTGTGTAATCATGAGCGTAAAAGATAGGAATTAAAACAAGGAAGTTATATAATGGTATTCATCAGTCGTTACCGCCTAATTAATTTCTTTATTTTTGGCGGCATGTCAGTTTTTCGCTGCAGCGTCTGTTTTACGGTTCACTGCTAACCTGACTCTTACACAAAAAAAAAAAAAAAAAACACAAAGTTGCTTCTCACCAGCCACACTCTGATCTCTGATACAGTAAATTACTTTAATGTTAAAAAACACACCTGATTATACACAGCAGGTAGCTGTTAGTATGTTGCCAATACAGGTCTTTGATGGTAAACCCGTTCAGTTAGCAATAACAGGTTTTAGACATTGTAAGTTCTCTCCGTTGGTGTTTTATAAGAATGTTCTGTTTTAACATTTACAGGAAAAAATCACGGGTGTGTTTACGTACTGTCACTTATTGCCTTGTAACACTGGAGGAAACCTGTACAGAATTATTTGCTACAAAGAATACTCAATATTGGGATTGCAACTTACGAATATATTACATACAGACTCACTTATTTATGAAATTTAGTTTTTAACATTTTTATATTGTTAATGAGATAAATGTAATTCTCTGCCAGAACACTCAATTTCGTAAGCTACACATCGTTATTCTTATTTCTACAAGTTGAACAGACTTGAGTGAACAGACATAATAATCTAAAGAATTATATGGTTACTGTTCAAATTTGGTAATTAGATAACGTTAATAATGAAAGCAAAAATTAATATTTATCATTCAAAAGACTTGGCGAAAATAATTCCGCATAATTCTTCACACAAAATCAGAATAATTATATATATATATCAACTCAGTTTTTTTTTAATAGACTAAAAAAATTATCTTAGATTTAATTTATTATTTTCGTGAAGTTAAAGCATACTGCTCTGAATGCCTCATGAATGAAATTTAATTAGGTTTAGAATGAACTTTAATTTATTTTGTATTATTTTTTCCGACGAATTAAAACATCCGAACCAGCTCATGATGAATGGAACTGTATTTTCCCTGCAAATATGACTATTAATGTTTATTTACTTGCCAGATCTGTTAGAAGATCTTTTGTTCGACAGTTTGACTATTTAATATACATACGCTGACAGTACATTATACAACTAACACAGGTTAGCATGAGCAACTGAACAATTCAGAAGATAATTGCGCAGTAGCTGGGACAGTAATAAAAACAGAGTTGTTTGCCTGGAAGCACGAATCAGCATACCAGACCTGTATTCTAGAAGCAGTTTATTTCGAGTCAATGGAATGGCGTGCTACTTTATTCAAACATCTCAGCTCTTAAGCGCCATTCATTGACCTTGACTTTTAAAACTTGACAGTCAACAGAAGCTCCACTAAAGGCTTAAGGCCGGGAGCGTCAAGTCCAATTTCTTTAATATATGCGCCCAGTTCGGACGTGCTTACAACATGAGCCGGTTTAATCAGCATGAAAAACTTGAACTGTTATAGAGCTTCTATTCAACTGAATCCATTCCCTCGGAATGTGGTTTATCAGTAGAAACTGTTCCATTACATTAAAGAAAAGGCATTTGTTTTGAAATATACGTCGAGTCATTACAAGATGTTTTCAGCTACAGACAATACTGTATTTCGGGGAATTAGATTTCATAACTTGAAATAAACTTGAATTTTTTTGGGTATAAAATACATTAAACTCATAATCTTCGCAATTAAAAAAATAAATATAACATAAAATCTTGATGTTCTACTATCATTTAGAATCAAATGTGTTCCTTGAAAATATTTATAATAAATGTTTTTAATATTTATAGATTACAATTATAACCCAAGTTGTCTTGGAGCAGAAATAAATTTTGGAATTTTAAATTCCTTATGCAAATTTGATGCGCAAAACACCCTAGGCAAATTGCCATTGAACACTTCTGTTTGAAATGAAACAATTTTTATTAAATTTCTGAAGTGGCATGATATCCACATTTAAGGAACAGTTAGTTTACTTTTCTATTATACAGAGGATTAAACTTAATTAATTCAGGATTTACGCACTAAAACACAAAAATGAGTAACGCGATTTAATACTGAGTAAAAATCAATTTAATAAAAAATTATCTTCCTTACAAAGAAAGTGAACATGAAAATCTCGAGAAAGAAGGAGATCAAATTGAAAAATCTATCTGTACTTCAAATATTCCTCACTAGAGTAAGGACGATAGTTTTTTCTTCTTAAATCCGATAGTTATAATCTCAATATGGAACTGTGAGAAAAAAATGCTGAAATGCCTAATATCGGTTTCTGTAACAACTGGCAATGGAGACGACCGTCTGCGTTGAGTCCCTGCGACACGATTTTAACCTGAGATTGAATCTGAAGTGCCACTTCAGATTAAGCAACTTGTATGGCTGTGGTTGCTCCTAGAGCAAGCACAAACCAAGAGTGGTGGTTGTGTGGTAACGTTCCAGCCTCGCAGTCGGGAGAACGCGAGTTCGAATCCCCTTCCTGTAATCCAGATTTGGTTTCACGGTTTCCCCACATCAACCCAGGCGAATTCCAGGATGTCCCATTCAAAATGTCATAGCCGAATTCCTTCCCGTCCCTAGGCCCTGGTGCTTTCTCTCCTCTAATGACCCCGAGGTCAACACGACGAAATGAAAAAAAAAATAAAAAAATCAACAATTGCCACCTACTAACTCTGATCCACGTCTGTTTGTGTGCGTACTCGTTGCAGTCTGTCCAAGTTTAACTTTCTGTGAAGCCTTCGGTAACGTTCCTTGAATTTCGTGGTGACTTTGCCAACATGTTGGGATCTGCAACAGCCACCCTTTATCTGATGGGTGAATTCTCGACTTCTAGCGTTCGCCGCACTCACACGATAGAGCCAGTCCTGCAATGTCTTAAAAATGTTCAATAAAACAAACTAAATTACAGTGATGACAGAGGCGTGGCATTACAATTTCTAACATACATATTTTCAAAACATTAGTAACACTTGACTCTAGTTGCATCGAAACAACGGCCTTTCAGACTAGAATGTAACGATAGCTGTGACATTTTTACCTCCTCCATTTATGATTATTCGAAAGTATTATAGTCTGCATAATTTATGCGTGGTTTTTTGTTTTGTTTTAGATTTTCCTGTGCCAACTGAAAAATCTTCATTATCATAATAGTGTGTCAGTTTATCTGTCTACTGTAATGTATGAGGCGATAACTCTTTTGATACCTGATTCATATAATTTATGCGATTGTCCACAGTAGATAGCGAGACTTCCTTCTGAGCCAGTAATACTCCCATAGATATAAAATAAAATGGCGGAGTTTCCTTGAGTGGTAAATGTTTGTCAGGAAAATGACGTCACAACAGACGTGTCTTGGCGGGTACCAGCAGGCATGGATGTGCACCCTTGCAGCTTAATAGCAGCTCAAGTGTTCTATACGTAGCCGCTATGGTGTAACAGCCTTCTATTTGGCCAAAGAAAGACAAATTAACATCAAAACTTGCGGTAGTAGCTCCGGTTGCTACCCACTAACATTTTATTATTATTATTGAAGTTTACATCCCTTTATCCCTGATTGCACGTGTCTCTGTTGTTTTGTTGGCACTTTTCTCTCTAGCTAACTTCTTATTTGACTCATTAGGTGCTCTGGTAATTTTTCGATGTTCGCGGTCCCTCCTGCAAGAGCGCTAGCAGCCAAATAGCCAGCACATCGTTCTTCTTTCTTTTTCTTTGGCTCTGTCGACTGGGAAACTTTGTACCCTTTACTTTGCTTCTGCTCGAATACTTTTCTGCGAGTAGACGATCTCCAATGCATTTGTTGACACCCTGTGCATAAGCCATATCGTGTTTCCTATAGGCCGTATCTAATGGATTCTTACCTCTCTTCCAAAATTTAATGCCAGGACCGAAATATTGATACGTAGGTATTTATGCCTTAAAGGAAATATTTTTTATTACTTTTTATGAATCCCCCTTCACATCTTCTTCTTTGTTAACAATATTCCCCATGAATAATTTGGAATATTGATAACGAAAAGTGGACTTAAAAGGATGGTTATATGTTCTCTTAGGCAGTAAGATATTTCGAATGCAGCCTATCAAACTGTAGAAAAACCAATCTTATGCTTTTAGTGTTGAGACACTCCCAGTGAACACAGATTTGAAAACATGCATTTTATTTGGAAGTCATCGTACCAGCCAATGTACCAGTAGATAAGTTAAATTAAAAAAACCCAAACCCTTTCAAAAAATCTTTTTTTTTACATTTAGTGACAATCAAAGTGTACCACCATGCTCTACCATTTTTTTGTTTGCTTTTGATATTATATCGTGTGAAAAGGAGAATAATATTTGAAATTACTTTTGTATGGATTGAAACCAGTCAGTCGTTTCCTTTTGGTGGTGCAATACGTTTAGAAGGGTGCCAAAACATCTGGTTAGAGACAACGCTAGCCTTAAAATCCTCTTTAAACACGATAAATTCACTTGAAGTCATTAAACCTAAATAAGTGAGATTATGATTAAGGGCATGGTGTCAGAGGGAAAAATAATATATTACTACTGGGAAATTTACCGCTTAGGATCGATAAACAATTAATTACACACGATACAGTTTGGCTGGATGGACTGCTACTTAAACTTAAAAAACATATAACCAGCAGGAAACTAGCATCACTCCTGAGGAATATGCTGACCAACCGATATTTTAAGGTCACCGTCGGACATAAGACAATTAAGTCATTCACAATAAAAAATGAATTACCTCAAGGGTCAGTACTAGCTCCATTGCTCTTCAACTTGTACACCAGTGACATGCCAGAAACAACCGGCAATAAATTCTGCTACACTGACGACTTAGCTATCGCCGTCCAAACTACCACTTTAGAGGAAGGTGAGAGCATTCTCTCTGATGACTTAGAAACCTTGAACACATATTATAGAAAGTGGAGACTTTGTCCGAACCCAATGAAAACAGAAGTATGCGCATTCCACTTGAGCAATGGAATAGCACATCAGCAGCTCAAAGTAAACTTCTGCCACCAGAGGGTGAAACATAATTTCTATCCTAAGTATCTTGGAATCACCTTAGACCGTTCCTTAACATTAAAAAAACACCTCGAAAACACAAGTCAGAAACTGAAAACACGAAACAACATCATGAAGAAGCTAGCTGGTACTTCGTGGGGAGCTGATGCGAACACACTACGAACTACCGCTCTCACCATAGTTTACCCTGTTGCTGAGTACTGTGCTCCAGTGTGGCAACGTAGTACTCATACTAGAAAAATCTACGTCCACCTGAATGAGTGTATGAGAGTAATAACTGGCACCCTGAAATCCACCCCAGTCCCCTGGTTGCACCTGATCAGCAAAATACCACCTCCAGAGATAAGACGCCAAGAAACAACGGCACGTGAGTGGATGAAACTACACCATCCTGATCATCCACAGAATCACCCAATCCACGAGGTTCTAAATAACTTACCACCCACTCGTCTTAAATCCAGAAATCCGGTATAGCAAGATGTATTTGACTTTGATGTCATGGAAAAATGGCGACAAAGCTGGAACTCCGCATCTGTAAAACATTCAGATATTAAAGATCCCACAACTGGACTTCCAGGATTCCATCTAACTAGAGACCAGTGGGTCAAACTAAATCGCCTAAGAACATGCCATGCGAAATGCAACGCCATGCTGTATAAGTGGGGTCTTCAGGATTTTCCTGCATGTGACTGCGGTGCTCCTTCCCAAAGTGTGGAGCATATTATCAAGGACTGCCCTCTACGGAAGTATGATGGACCATATGAAGATGTTTTTGGAGCTACAAGTTCCTTCTTAGAATGGCTGGAAGCAGGGGCGGATCCAGGGGGGGGGGCTAGGGGGCTCAAGCCCCCCCCCCAAAAGTATCTTGGTCCACCCCCGATATTGTAGTTTTGAGACCCAAAATCCACTGAAGGCAAGCCCTCTGAACCAAAATTCACTCAAGCCAAGCCCCCCCAAACCAAAGTCCGCTCGAGCCCCCCCCAAAACAAAATCCTGGATCCGCCCCTGGCTGGAAGAATCGGACATCAGCTTGTGAACGCTACCAACGTTCTTGTCATTGTATATATTTATTATTGTATTAGTTGCTTGCCATACGACAAATAAATAAATACACACGATGCCAATAAATATTAAGGAACACTGGAACTAATTTAACTGTAGTTTTAAGAAAACCGAGAAACATACTAGTAAAGCCCTGAAAAAGTATTTAGAAACACTAAACTACTGGAGTTCCCTCAAATTGATTTCGACCATTCCACCAAAGTTTTCAAGCCCGTTCGCAGTGTGAAGTAACATCAGTACTAGTAAAAAGTTAACTTGGTCATCGTATCTGTACGGCCAGAGACGTTTACGCTTTCTGTCAATAGATAAAGCAGTTATAGCAGCCAAAAATAGAAGTTGCCAAATTTCGTTTCTGTATTGGTTCAATATGATTTAAACTGCAAACCAATTTTTTTTTATTATTATTAAAAGTCAAATATTACTAGCTGCTTTATGTTTATTTTATGTATACTAGATCGTTGTTGATCATTTCGTTAAAATCTCTGTCCATAGGTATGGCTGTTATAAGAAACAAAGAAGTTACATAACCTTTCTATATTTTTGTGGTGGTTCATTATTTTTTCTCTTTAAGGAAACTTTCGAAACCAACAATAAAGAAGGTTGTGTATTTCGTTTAATTCTTCTTGTTAATTATGAAATGGTTTGGAAAGAGATGTATTCGAAATATGTACAACATTACAAAATCAACTATACGAGCGCTATTTAACAACAATCCTATTTAGTTATCATCTTTGAAGAAGAATCTATTGCCGGAACACTGCTTTGAGCGCGGTATTTTTGACTGGCTTGGATGTTATTTACATTCGAAGCAGATATTTTCATTATATTTTCTGTCCACATGTATCACTGTTATGGGAAGCTTTGAAATATGCACAGAATTACATTATTAGACATTCATATTTATAAGTGTTATTTAACAACAGTTTTATTTGGTTAAGCACCTGGGAAACATTGAATTGCCAGGACACTGCGTTCAAACCGTCATTTTTGATGAGCTTAGACAATATACTCTACCAGCTTGTTATCACGCTGGTTCTGACTTTCTCCCTATGAAGAAATATGTGTAATGGAATGATCAGAATGAAACTGCCAAAAGATTGAAGATAATTACAGCGTTGTCACCAGTATATCATATAGAACATTCCAAAGAAATAATTTTAGTAGTAAAACAACTGTATGAAAGGGACATTGTATTATAACTTGTATCAAGTTGTAGCAGAGCTACACAGACCGGTGAGAAAGAATTTTCCGAAGAAACGTGCAGTTATAAAAGAGCTTATGATGTACTGTACATCAAGCTGATATCGTGGAAATAATACAACACACTATAAAAACCTGTGGTTACAATTACATACTGATTACTACATATTCAAAATTTGCATGGGCTTTATATTCCCAAAACCAGACAGGCATTGTTGTTGTAGCCAAGTAGCGGTCGTGTACCTAAAACTTTACAGACTGACTAAAGTAATTTTACAGTTCAAAGTTTAAAATTCTCATCATCAGGAGTGGTATTAATCATTACGCAACATATACTCATCTCAGGCCAGCAAAAATTGAACAACTTAACAGAATTGTTACCAATACAACGTGGAGAGAATTTAGTAGACGCAGAACGGTATAAAGGTTTTTAGTTCACATTTTACTTCAAGAAAAATAGTAAAATTTTCTAACACTACTAGGTACTCGTAATGTTGCGGCCTCTAATTATATCAAACATTGGTGCGCCCTATTATGGAATATGCATCCCCTGTATGGGGATATGCCGCAAAAATGCATATTGAGAAGCTGCAGAGAATGCAAAACAAGGCGCTGAAGAAGGCACTCCACCTGCCAATGAGATTCCCGACAGACATCCTCCAGGAGACAGCGGGGATCCCGAGACTTCGGGTTAGGAATAAAAAAAATAACAAGACATTTTTACCAAAAAACTGAGGATAGCAACAACCACCTCATTCGCTCTCTAGCACAGTATGACATACACGAGGGTCCACATAGAAGACCACTCCAGCTGCTGACAGAAGAAAACTAATGAGAAAACCACAAATACAGTGCAATAGGAAGGCACTTACAAGGTTAAACTAAGTAAATATATATATATATATATATATATATATATATATATATATATATATATATATATAATAAAAAAATAAAAAAAAAAAAATTTAAAAAATCATTAAAAATTAATTAAAATAAAAAAATTTAAAAAAATATAAAAAGGCTCAACAGAAATGAAAAATATAAATGTAAAACAAGCACTTACACGGAAACAGCAAATAAAAGAAGGCAATGCAAAGACGGCAAGTATTTCTGACAAGAATCCCTTAACCTATGGGCTAAGGGAGATTGCTAGAGCTTCTAAGCCGAATGATCAGCGTCCGTAATCATAAAAGGCCTTGTCCAAAACTTCGTATTTTTTGTGCCGGGATGTACATTTCTATGCCTTTGATAGTGACTGTTTTAACAGAATGATCATAGTCGGTATCATTTCGTGTTAAACGAAAGATTAACCAGTTCGCAACCATTAGTTGGTTTTTAATTGCAAAACATTCCTGACACTAATGTACAAACGCTGTTTACGTCAGTGTCTCTCGCTATTAGAATACCTTTCCGTACTCACCAAACGGAGTCCACACTCTCACCGAAAATTGCGGAAAATGTTATGTCCATGACATACACGTTAGAAAGTGGATATCTGGTAACGCAGATTTCCTAACTTTCCATTTTTCGTTCCTCCCTCCGATTCGAGTTGAACGTAGTTTCAATCTGCAAAAGTTAAGTAAGTAAGCTGAATCAGAAATCATTCACAGATCGTAAGTAATACCTTTATAAATTAAGTGACTAAGCTAATGTTACGGTATGTTTTATTTCCAAACTGTCACCTAAACACGGTAGTGTGAATAAAGTTATAGCAAAGCCGAATCTCTGAATAAATATCTAGAAAGTGACAAGTAAAGTTCTTGTGCGACGTTTGACATACACAATTATTCTTCAGCGTAAGAATATTTCTTTTCATATTATTTGAAAATTATCACAGGAATTAAAAGTGTAAAGCGGTTGCAAATAAAGAACCCAGAATTTGCTTTTTTTGCGTTCTCAATTATCTAATTATACATTCTAAGCTTTTTCTTTCCCTAGTTTTTTACCTTCAACTATTTACGTAACTTACAAATTAGGCAATCCCACACGTCATCAAATGTGACCATGATATTGTCTCTTCCTTCTGTGAGACTCTTCCACAAACTTCTTTCCTCTTCCATCATTTATAAAAGACATTCATTTCGTACTTTATCAGCCCCCTTAATTTTCAGCCACATTCTGCATCACCACATTTCAAATGCTTACTTTATTTTCTTTCAATTCCTGTACCATTAAAACCACACTACATTTATGAAACGTTTAATACATATTCGCAATAAATTAGATAATTCCTGTTTCCCATAGTGAGAAAACCATTTTTCATGCATGTTCATGGCGCGAACTGAATTAAGAAGTATTACTGGAGTGTTGAAACAAATATTTCAGTCCACTGCTATTCTCTGTGCTAGTGGTTTAATCTATTAATTATGAGTTACTTTTAATTCTTTTTTGGTCGATTAATTTATGTATTAGAACAGCTTTTTTGTTGCCTTGAGGTGTCTGACAAGCCATGCTCGGCAGCCCCTTAGAGCGAAGTGGTGTCCGTCAAAGCTTTCATTTGCATCCCGTGTATGTAGAACAGACAGGAGCAGTCAGAGGAGCAACTCCTGTGGGAAGAGCTGTATGTTTAGCGTCAAGCCTGGCGCTTGGAATGACTTGTGATGCTGCATTAATAGTCTAAAACGATACCACACTTCTTCGTTTAAACTGTCGCTTTTCCTAAGGGTGAGTATATAATTAGGAAATCTATTTAGAAAACATTTTACACGAGACACGTGTAACAACTTCCATTAGTTTGGACGTTGACTGAAAATGTCCGGGTGTTCTATCACCACACAATTGAGTTCCGTGTTATTCGGTTATAGGTCGTTGCTCTGTATCTTTCGTATTCGTATTCACTAACACTATATACAATTGAAATTGCAGTTTATTCTTCCTGTTGCAGCTGTGGATGAATTTTCTGGGTTATGATTGCAGGTATAGATATTTTGCTGTTTATATGAAACAAACGTTGCATTATACGGTGAGTATACTTCAGCGTAGATAAAAGTGTTGATTTTTATTACAGTTCATTTGTAGGAAAGTATTTATATTACACAACGCAAATTGTTAAACATAACGTAGTAGGCCTTCATCTTCTTCAGTTTCATTATTTTCGTCCCAATTTCGAAGATATTATAAATGTTCCTCATAAATGTTAACAGTATTCACATAATAAGCTGCAGGTACTTATTTTCGACGCAAATATAGTGAGAATTTTATTGGTAGAGAATGAATATAAAAAAATCGAGATTCACTATGCAGGTCTGTCTATTGTTCTCGCTTAGTTCTTTGATGTTTATCTATAAGTAGTAAAACTTTTAAATGAAATTTTTCAGCTACTCCTAGATTTTTATGGTCTTTTCTATGCTTTTATTTTGATGGTCAGATGGAGGATTGAAACCTCGTTTTACATCAACTGAACGTTGATCACAACCACTTTTTCAGTATTTTGTTGTTCCCTAATTACTACCAAATCCGGTTACAGTAATCTGCAATAGCGCAAAATTTGTATTTTTGCAAATCTGCGCAATCTGAGTTCAGTCAGATTACTTTGTCTGCGTGCAGAACAAAATGCATCTGCCTGTCCGTGTGTCAGTGTATTGTATGAATGTTTCATCATTAGTACTGTACTAAGATTAATAATTGGTACATAACTGCTTCAAAGCTGCGAGCCGCATTCTGAATTTTGCGTTGATCCCCATTTTAAGAAAATTTACTTTTCTTTAACATACTTGCTTAAGTGTGGTAAATGAGTAAGAATCTGTGCAGGAAACTACAACTTCAATCGAGTGAGTGCCAAAACGCCGAAGTCTGCGCCATTGTAATCACTTCAGTAGGCAGACTGCTTCAGTCGGCAGAATCGGTTTGCTGTTAGCCCGGTTGCAGTGTAAACGTACCCTAATATCTGTGAACATAGGGTTTTATAAACACTAGTGATCGCCCAGCGATCGAAATTCGACCGTAATTCATTAGGTTGTTTAAGTTTCTTTCATGAAAGAGTAATAATCTAGTAATTCTCTGCATTACCTATAAATTTAAAACGATACAGTCCACGCGTTACTGTGTGCTAAATTTGAGCTTCTAATCTAACCATAGCAAATGATTGAATGTATTTATCGATGGTTCATTTGAATTCAAAATATTCATTTTGACTTAAGGCCGGAAAACTGCTTTAACTTTATGAAACATGCGCATTTAAATGTATCTATCAAAATAATTTCCTCATTTTGTGTGTTCGCTATTTAAATTTGGTCTATTATCATTTTGAATTTTACGCAAATAAATGTTCCTTATTTCTTGTCTCTCTCTCTAATGAAATTACTGAAATTAAAAAATCAAAAGACACTTAACCAAAGTTTAACATTTTAATTAATCAAATGACCATATAGTATCTGGCAGAATCGCTTCATTCCTTTTCGAAGTATTCCTTTTATAACTTCAAACATTAATCTCTACTTTATCCGAGTCTTTCTATTTACCAAAGACCACAGAGTGTCTCAATGCGGGGAATTCACGTAAAGAACGTTGACTCTGATCCTATTTCACGCACGCACACACGTTCGAAAATTAATTTTTTATTTTAATAATCTATTTGTAACATGTATTAACTATGCTTATTATATTTTTGGGCGGGTGGGACATTCTTCACCAGTGAAAAACTGTTACTGACCTGTTGAAATTTGGATTAACTGCTTCCTTATAGTGTCCTCTTCACGTTGTACACTCTCCTTTTCCGGAAAAGTCGCCACGAATTAAATTAAAAATGCCGAAATATGGGATGCTCAGCAACCGCGAAATGTTAGCAGAACTGTAAAAATGACACAAAAATTATCGGTACAGGGATCATATCAACCTAAATAGGTTCATTTTGTCATAGTGATCAAGGTTAGGTTGAAATTCGGCCTGCACCAAAAGTAAAATGTTTACGGGAAATTCGTTCAGCGGCAGCCCATGTCGCAAACCAGAGACAAACTGCGCATTTGTTTACAACTGAAGCATTCGATTATCTCTGACTGCTTATATCGATTCCAAGATGGTGAGCCTTATAGTTCTGCATTTCGGATAAAAATTTTGTATCTGTTAATTTTATGCGACGTATTGCAACGGAGTGAAGCTAAAACGGCAAGAAAATATTACAACAAATAATTAAACCAATATTTCAAGAGATTATCATTGATTTCGCAGCGCCGGCGGCAACTAATAGCAGGGCTGCGGTGTCATATTAGGGCATTTTTAATTTAATTCGTGGTGACTTTTCCGGAAAAGGAGAGTGTACAACGTGAAGAGGACATTAAAAGGAAGCAGTTAATCCAAATTTCAAAAGGTCAGTACCAGTATTTCGCTGGTGGAGAATGTCCCACACCACCCATATTTTTTTATTTACTGCTGTCTAAGATCACACACAACGGCAAATTCACTTACCAAAAAAAAAAAAAAAAAAAAAAAAAAAAAAAATGTAAACAATGAATTTTTTGTTATATAATTTGATATATCTGTAACACATATTATCCACAGATTTTATCTATCTGCACTTCTTCTCCATATAAACATTAACTATGCCAAATCTAACACTTTTCAGTGCACGATGCATTTCTTTAAGTTCCTCCGTTTGTGCACGACACTTATTCTTAAAAATGGATCCGAAATTTTCGCTTAGCATATTAATATATAGGTTTGTAAAATATATTATATATAATTTTAGCTTTCTGTATTTCTTTAAGTTCCTCCGTTCGCCCAATATTCTGGCCGCTGGCTGCACTGTCTACCAGCCCTCGAAATGTTGCTTCTTGCTTCTATATAAGTTCAGAGATTAATATCGACTGTTTCGTTTCACCAAAGACCACAAAGTAGGCCGCTAGCTGCGCCATCTACCAGCCATCTGAGCGAACTAAGTAGGCGAGCGAGTGTTTCATTTTACTTAAATTAATGTATTTTTAACGCATATGATATGTAGATTTTAGCTTCCTTCACTTCTTCTCCATATAATCGTTAACTATGCCAAATCTCACACTACTCCGTGCGCGCAATATTCTTAAAAAATGTATAATAAGTTTTCGCTTAGCGTATTAATATAAAGATTAACAGAATACAATTTGTGGTTCGCTAGTGCTAACCATTCAACATGAATGAAATGTTGGAGATATCATAAGTTATGACTGATAATGCAGCTTTTATTGGGTTTGAGTATTAATAAGTTTCACCATATTCTGAAAAACCGGTAAAGATTTTCTCCAGTTTGTACATGAGCATTTTTCTTACCTTTCTTAAAACATTAACGACTGTACAATGGTATAGTTTAGTTACTGAAAAGTCGTTGGAAGGTGTATTTTTACAGCTACAGTTTCTGTTAACATACCTATTTTGTCAAAAAATAGAAATAATAAAAAAATACTTCTGACTTTCGCCTAGTTGGGGTATAAGAGTTGTAATTTAATTTAGTCTGTGTCAAATTTATGAACTGAGACAAAAAATATATGCCACAAAATGAAATTAAAAAAAAGTGAATGGCATGAAATCGAGAAACTTTTGCAAAGTTACTTTACGATTCCTTTGTATTATAATCACAATCTATGGGAACAGGGTCAGTAGATTCTTCTTAAGCGGTGCATGTTACTACATCTCTTCTCAATCATTAAGAAGACGGCTGTTATCAACAACATTCGCTGTATTAGTAAACAAGTGTCTTGTGAGAAAATACTATTTTCCGGCGCCTGCAGTGGAACACTTGGAGTTGTGACTGGATACGCTGGCGTTATCTGATCTGGCTAAATCGTGTCCTTTTTTGTTGCCTCTTTCCAGACGTCACATCGGCTGACCTGTAATCATCGTTAATGAAATTATAATTATAACGATAGCTGCCCTGCTCGGGACGACAATTAGCAGCACAGCGGGTCATTAAACGTTTATCTACTAATCTGGAACAATCGGCCTTCGGTACGGGACCAGCGTGCCTCCCCAATTATAACTGCCCGGTCGGTCAGTGGCACTGCTCCGTCCGTATCCACCACTCGAGTCTTAGCCGCGTAAATCACTGCAGGTCGTAATTTAACTGCTATTACCGTGTCATTTGTCTCGGTTAAACTACATGAGAGATCACAACTCATCTTAATCGCTAACATATTTATTTCCCTGTTCTGAACTAAATTGCTGAAAATATTCATTAATCTATTTATATAAATAGTCTTATTCTTTACTTCACAGCATAATACGTTATAATAGTAGCCAATCTTTTTCAGCAACCGGGCCAAATTTTAGAAACAGAATTTTCCAGCTGGCCGCACGCACCACTTTCTTGGAAAAAACATACTTAAATATTTTTTATGAGCGAGAAAACCCATTAAAAAGAAACGTAAATATTTAATGAAGTATTAAAAGTATAATTATTTTAATACGACCTTTTTTGACAGAACTAAGTCCATCAATATTGATGTCGAAAAAAATGTTAGCTATTCGCAAAAAGTTCTGCGAATGAGGATCGGTGATTCGTTTTCTAAATTAATATTATTCATTCGACTGAAACGCTGTTTACACACAAGTGTTTCCAAATAGCTAAATTATCTGCAAACCTTGTAAAACGAAGGATATTTCTCCTTGTCTAGGTATTTTTTGTTGAATTCTTTCAAGCCAACTTGGTGAAATTTAAAATCAGTTTATGTTGTAAATCATGAAATCGGTTTTCACACTCAAGGTTCAAGTTTGATATCAATGAACCGCATTTATTCGCCAACGACTGTGTCCCTTCTACTTTCAATGACGGTGTAATAAGCGAGTGAAGTCTCATTTGAAATGTGACAAGATCAGATAATTACGACCCAACTGGTCCTTGCCTTGGAGACAAATGTTCAGGTTATTTAGGTGGCTAGTTATATCTGCTAGAAATTCTGATTTGCAGACCCGCTCCATGTCTTCAAACTGTGAGATATTTTTTGACTTGCATGCTTACAATGATTGTATTTCTTGATTTAAATGTAAGACTCCTTTTAAAATTTTTGCATGGAAGAACCATCTTACTCCAGCATAAAATGTAAGGTCATTGTACTCTGACTCAAAATGCTTGGGGAATTCTTGGAATTGATGGTAGTTAAATGACTTCGATCTTGTAGAATTCACTGTTTTGATAACCACGCTAATTACATGATCCATGTTTAGGGACTTGGAACATAAATTATCTTGAAGAATAATGGAATGTACAGGTATATCCATAAGCCGTGTTAAGGCTCAGTTGTACACCAGCACTGTCGACTGTCCATTATCTTATGATCAGGCGAATGATTATATAGATTTAAAGTCAGCATAACTTAGTGTTTGATACCTCAGTTGAAAGTTGTACGAGTATAATGATCGTGCTCCGCGGGCGGCATGCTGGCGCACGGCGGGCCACAAGCTGCACGCGGGTTGGCCATCCCTGATATAGACGGTATATCGATAAAAAAAAAAACCGAAATAGCTGATCTTTTATATAAGCTGCAAGAACAAAATTACGTAATTTGTTTCATGATTTTTTTCACATTTCTACCGTAATTTCGCATGTTTCGGTTTTAAAGTAAACTCGGCCGAGGAATAGTACTATTGTACGCCAATATATAAAGCAACGTTAAATAAACGATGAATATTACTGCAGATAGTTTAAAAATATAAGTACTATTCACGCTTTACATAAAACATTCACCACAGCATCAGCTATAGCCCTATAGCCACCAAAGTGCCTCTCCGTCAGAAGGGAAATGGCTTGGGAATGGGAACGGGCAGGAGTTCGGACATGGCCTTTTAAAGGAACCATTCCGGCATTTTCCTGGAGTTATTTGGGGAAAATAAGGGAAACCGAAATCAGAATGGCTTACTCACCCGACGCAATAGCCACCGCCGTCAAAAAAAAAGGGTTAAAGGCGTATGGAAGAGCCGCACCTTAAAAAAACAGCTGTTAGTTTGACCGTAATGGAGAATTCTCAGACGCTGCTAGTCTAGGCGTACGATTCCTGCTTTGGTATGAAATGTTTACATGAAATTTAGTTTTTAACTACTTATAGGTAGCTCCTGCGGGGGAGTGTAGTGTTTAATCCTGGGTTTGAAGAAAACGCATTTTGGTATTCCATTTTGGTTTCAGGTAAAGGTACAGATATAGGACTGCCCTTCTCCTTCTTTGGGAATATTACTATAATTCCCGGAATCATTTATCGGTCAGGTAAGAAACAAATGATAACTTTGTGGCAGGTTGATAACGACATGAGTTTCCGGAAGAATAGATGATAACTACAAGCATCCTTTTCTGTGCTTACTTCTCTCACGGTAGACCCTATTAATTCGCAAAATATGGTGGAATTGCATAACAATACAACCACAGTTAAAAATTGGTTTAGAGATGACTCACACATCAAGTATTTTTTTTATAAATTACTACTGCTTCTGATCATTGACTACTTAATATCAAGTCTTCTGACAAGGATTAAATGATCATTTAACTATTTTATTTTGTTCAACAGAAAGCAGAATTAATGTTGTAATAATTGGGCCATAAAATGATAATGGAGTGTTAGTTCTGTAATTCCAAATGTTAATTGATTTTAATATTTCAACAACAAACATAATTTTTGATCCGCTATGCATGAGGAGACCCATGAACGCTGTGACTTTACTACAGATAAAGAAGTTTCTAGGTGAGATAGACAAATTACGAGCATACTAATTATCATGAACATAGGGAACGCTGAAATTGCGCCTTTCAGTGTACAAGTAAGAACTAACAAATTTGGAAAACAATTATTCATGTTCTTAATTGCAAACTAACAAGGTTGAAAAAACAAGAAATTGAAAACAAATATATAATGTTTCTTTCTTTATATTATTGCTTAGAGAAAATTCATAACTGCGAGAAAGATTCAAAAAGGAAATAAATCCTACATTCCAAGTAGACAAGGAGCACCTATAAACTATTTCATTTTGGCTTCTTTTGAACCCCTCCATCTTCGTACGTATCATGCAAGACGTGGAATTTGCTTTGATACCCCTCCCCCCAGCCTGTGTGGAAAATTTTCCTCCATTAATTCTAGAAAACATTATTGTTGTTTTATGTTAACAGACTATCGTTAAAATTATTGCGTATATGTTGAACACGACCGATATTTGCTTTATACACTTTTCTATAATTATTAATATTCTGAATCAAATGGTAACACTAGCCACTCCTACAAATGATCCATTATTAGGAAAACCTCTTTCTCGGATACATTCAGGGGACATTTTTTATGTTTCACCCAATTTTTCACTTTACCAGAGAATGCCCGGCTTAAATGATATCCTTAGATCATTGATGCCGTTTTGTATGTTGAAAACCCACTGGAAAAACTATTCGGATAAGCCTCGTAAAGTTTATTGTATAGCGCCATTTCACAACATACTTTCAACTTTAAATAACACTTGAGTGAACACTATAATTAAAGCTGCTCTGAAATTCATTTAACAGAGCACACTTAGAATTATTTTATGAAAGAGCGGTGCGGTGAGGTGACACGTGGGAGACGCAAATCAAATAGCTCTTTTTTTCACAGCAATACGAACAGTCACTGGCGTGGAAAATCCTGTGTTACATCTGTGAGAGAATCTGAGTCTTGGTAAGGCATGCGTAATATTTTTCGGCGCATACTGCAGAGCTTTTTACCAAACTCCCTCCCCCCCTTTCCCCTCCCTTGGCCGAGCCACGTAGTTAATGGACACTAGAATGTTAGAAAAGTATGTTTCGAATTGTGTCCACAAAAGAAGCTGCTTTTGGCAACACGGTAAAGAATGTCATGAAGAAGAACACGAAGCAAAATAAAATTGGAGATAGCGAGAGGGATATAACCTCATGAAACAATCGCTATGGCATACACGCCAGCAGGGTTTAGACTTTGAAGTAATCATTTTTATCACCTCATATCTAAAACAAAAAAGTGTCCAGCGAAATATTTTAACAAACTAGCGAATGTATGTTAAGTTTGAGGATAACATTTTCGAGCTTTACATGACTAGATTCAGCCGTCATAAAAAGTTTTACCGTCTCGGGTGATCAGTATTGGGTACACTCATTCTATTAATAGACGTATCGGCCAAGTGTCGTGTACTGAGGGGAGAGGGAGAGATCCTTTTACGTGTAGAGTGAGTGTAACAAACCTGAGGTGTCAGCCCGTATCACGGTAATAAGCCGACAGCGCGTGCTCTTTACGCCGTTGTCAAACAAGGACAGTTAGTTCCATTACTTCAGTCCGTGGCGGAGCGGATAATGTGTCTGGATGGCCGATCCATGGCCACATTATCCCTCCTCCGACTAGCCGACCGCACCAGCACGCCACGGGCTACAGCGCAACCTGTCGGTCATGCTTTAGGGTTCCATAGCTGCAAAAAAATTACATGTCTGTAAGGCACAGGCTAGTAGTTCCACACCTATGCATCCTTTCTCAGGTAGTTTAACGGCAAAGTGTGTCTTATTGATCGCAAAACACATCAGTAGCCAAATTTTCAGAAAGAAAAAAGGTTTTATACTACCTTCTTTTTTAAGTAACAGAAGGATATTTTTTTCCCGCAATGTAACCAATATTTTTGGAACATTCTTATTTTGCTGTGAATTAGCCGAGAAGTGAAGTCGTCACCAATGTCTCTCCGCAGCCTCTGATTTGCCAAGCCTATGACTCTGAAAACTCCCGCCTACCTTTGTTCCAATATCTCATATCTAGGACTTTCTCATAATATTAATACCAGATCCCTGAACTCAAACATACTAACCATCCACTCCCACAGCTCGGAAACCCTAGCCAATTCCTTCTTCATTTCAGCGGGTAGACTGTGGAATGATCTTCCCCTGAAAATTAGAACTACCACAAAAATCGGCCCATTTAAAACTCATTTGAAAAAGCATTACTTATTGGAGCACTAGCTAAAAGACCAATCCTTCCATTTATAAGTTAAATTTTTGATCTGAATAATATTGATGTTTACAGTGTCCACCTCTTATTCTGCCTTCCCTATTATTAGTTTGTCTTTTTTCTTCATTCTACTAGTATTAAGTTTGTACCATTTACTTCTTTAACTTCCACTAGCATTAGTTTATACCATTAAATTATTAACTAGTTAAGAACGAATACTATTAAGATTTTAGTTAGTATTTTACTCATAAATATTATTAAGATGATTTTTTTGTTAGTATTGCTCTTGAACCTAAATTATGCCAAATGTTATATAAGTGTTATATATTGTTAGTTTGTGTAAAGTGTATATTATTTATTGTAAACACCTGGTATGATGTAAGAGAGGGCTTGACAGCCCTAATCTTGCCAGGCTAAATAAACCTTTAAATAAATAAATAAAATAAAAAACAGAACTGAAAGAATTCAGGATAATAGCACTAATAATGCATTTCAGCGGCAAATGATTTAGATTTTCACATCATTTCCTGGACGAATCAGGAAGTGTGATGCATGTCTGGTAGCCTCATAACTTAAATCATTTGTGAGTTATAAACTCAGACCCAGACCTTTAATGATATTGTATTTTAAGAATTATTTGTAGCGAGCTGGGAGTTTAGTAAATATGGTTTTGTATATTTTTCTTGCAATTAATTGTGAATTTGTGTAAATGGACCATGTTTTATGGAAAGAAATTATGTGAACACTATTTAATATGTTCAAGGACATTACTATGCCAGAAACATAAGTTAAAAGTTTCTAATTCTGAGTACTGAAGTGAGCTACGGTGTTTAGAGGACAATCACTACAGTTTCGACTGATTTATGTGGATAATTTTGTGTTAAAATATTTTTCATTTCTCTGCATTTCATAATGATTGTGAATCATTTAGTATTAAATCTGATTATTTTAATGGGATTTTAATTGTTTAAGTATTGTTAGTGTTTGAGAAACATCTGTCGGAAGTCTTTGAATTATTATGGAATTTTCTGTGAAACCTATAGAAGCGAACGGTAGAGACGAGTTTTAGTTTTGTTTGAAAGATAGTTGAATTTTGGTGTTGAAAGGTACCATCACTGGAGCAATTGTTTACGTTTGTACCTAGTATCTTTGGAGTCTGATGTCTTAAAAGAAAATAAGCTATGTTGAATGTGAATCTTTTTGGACTAATGATTTCATTTTAAATCGAGATACCTATCATGGCGAACGTGACAGAACTGAATAGCAAGAAAGAGTAATAAGCAAGATATTCACAAAGAAATAAGGATATTTTTTCTACAATTCAAACTATATTTTCGTAACGTTCTTGATGTAATGTATGTTAGACGAGAAGTGAAATCATCACCAATGTCTGATTTTCCAAGCCTATGGCTGACAGAACTGAAACAATAAAGGATAATGGCACTAATAATACATTTCAGCGACAATTGACATTTCCTGGGCGAATCAGAAAGTATGATGCATGTTTGGTTGTCCTGTAACTCAAATCCTTCGTGAGTTCTTCGTGTGGAAGGATGCATTACCTGTAATATCTTCTAATAACTAACTGCTCCGCCGCGTGTATCCACGTTATTGCATTCTTATTTGGAGGTGATAAAGTTGCTATTAAATGTTGATTTCAAAATACAAATTGCGTAAGAGGTAATGGCGACTTGCGCACCCGTTTATTTGAAGAAGCAGTCCAGTTGTTGTACGCCCGTGGTGTTATTGTTCGGGGGTCTTCTACAATTACTCTGCTTCTTAATTCGTTACTCGACCTAACATTACACTAGATGGAAATTCTTGAAGGACAGAGAGCCCTGTGTTTACTCGTACGTGTGATTCCGGAGCGGGCAAAGTAATTATTGGTTCAGCTTGTTCACACGTCTTGCTCCGTAATCACACCAGATTAATTTTATATATGTGCTCGGACAGTAACACGTGCCGGGCCGAAGATGCCTCTGGGTGTAAAGCATTCTGTAGTACCGCCTCCCGGCCGAAGCCAGCGTTTGCTTTCATTGGTCATTATAAGAAGCTTTCAAGAAAACTTAGACTTTGATCGCCGATATTTTAAAAAGTATGAAAAATGCTGAGTTTCTAGCACTAATAAATAATTAGATAAGCAGTATATTTTATTCAGAAAAAAATGTTTTTCCGTGTTACAATTTCCGCTCCCATATAAGTTGCAAAACTGAGATAACCTTTCACTGATAATTTTAAAAGTCTGCGATTCACGACCCATGAGCAGCTATTTATATTATAATTATTATTATTTGCATAAATGTATCAAAATAACTACAACTTTGTATCGTCTGCAGCGAAATCTGAAACCAACGTGAAGTTTGAAATTATTTGTCTGGTGAAGTTCCGTTAAAATGTGGTATTGTTTATATAACTTTGTTAGTTAAATGTTTATTTCGTACTTCCATATAAGCATATGTCATTCAAGTTTGGGTGCTTCCATAATATTATGATCGGTTGTATAACATTTTCCAGCACTTCACAAAACCATTTGTTTTCCCCGTTAGAATTCTTTTTTATTTCAAATATCATTCTAACGTATGATTAAAAAACAATGCAATATCTTTATAAAAAAAACTAATTGGGCGCGAACTTAGAACATTTAATGGCATGAGTGGCACCTTAACCATTCCGCTACAAATATTCTTTATTATTATTATTTAGCCACTAGCATTAGAGTGGAAATTGAAGAACGGGAAAACTCATTTTTTCACAAAACACTTCGCATCCAGTTATAATATTTCACACACTTTATTTATTAGTGCTGGAGAGAGACCGTGCGTAGTATTATTAAAATCATTTAAATACGTGTCTGGCACCATACTTGTTTAGATACGGAGAATTGTTTTTCTTTGAACAGAGAGCATGTGATAGAACATGCTACGTGTCTTTGTATCGTTGTTTCAGTAATCTGAATTTGCGAATTATGATCGCGAAAGAATTCCACAAAAAGTTAGACATTTAATTATTTAAAATATCACAGAATTAATTAACATTAATATCGCATGGATTTTATCACAAAACTCTATAACGTAAAGTACATAAGTAGTACTTCTTTCCTGAAGTTTAATAATACAGGGCGTTCGCCGGGAAACGCAACCCACTGTTAGCGCTACAAGGAAGAAACTGCTCGCGGCGAGCGAGCGGTCAGCTCCCGGCATTGTTCGACCGTCGGCCGCGGACTATTTCATAAACTTGTATGTGCTAAGCATTTAAATGTGACGTAATTCATTAGCTTACCTTATAAAAGATGCTGGAAGTGTTGACACTCTTGTGTAATGCACATTTCACATCTTCTGAACATATTTCGAGACACACGCTGCCCTAACTGACTTAATGATTTTTTGGGTGACTGTTCTAGTCGAAAAGCGATATCGTCAATTTTCTTCTCTGTGAGAATACGGTTGACGACAGTCTCTTTTTGTTAAAAAATGAACCCGTTTCTCTTACTTTTTTAACCAGACGCAGAATTGTTGATTTAGCTGGCAGTAAAGCGCCAGGATATTCGCGACGAAATTTACTGCGACACTTTTTAAACGACTTCTTCTTCACATATGTATCGTAGAGAAATATTCTTTGTTGCAAACTGTAACGTACCATAATTTTACTCACACTCAAACACGGTACAGATTAGTAAGAGTATGAAGCCCCAAACCAGCCAAACCGCAAAGAAACGTTTATTCACAACACTGATTAATAAGAGACTGAAGTCACAAACTAGCTACAATGCAAAGAAACCGTTCTTAACAATGTAAGGGTCACTGCACTGCACTGTTGGGGCAGCGGAGGTGTTAAACAGTGCGGTGATTCACGGTGCCGTGTGGCGGAAACTGCTGGCTCCGCTGTCCGAGCAAGTTGCCGACGGCAACAGACTGGGAGGGTTGCGTTTTCCGGCGAACGCCCTGTATAAGACCATATACAAAATAAATATACGTACTGTAAAGGGTGTAGTCTGCTGCTCTGGCAGTGTTCCGGGAAAACGAACTTTCTGGAACTGACGTTGGGTAGTGCCCAATCTGCTGGTAGCGAGACTGCTATAATTCGCAAACACAACCCATAAATGAGGGCCATAGAAGACAATTATTGTGAAACTATTTTTTTAACAATCTAAATGTTTACAATTTTACACAAAATAGTAATTTAATGATTTTTAACTATTAATAACGGTAATTTAAATGCCCTGAATGTTACTTTGATTACAACAGCTAGTAACAGCTGAATATGCGTTCAATTATGGTAACATCTGGTAGCGTCTTGTTCGAAATTAAAAGCACTGATATCAACTATTCCTCGTTTCGATCAAATCGAATACTCTAATATACTGAATGAATTATATATCGTAGTTTTGCTAAATAAAATCATACATTTCATATTAATTGGCTTCAGGTTATTTTGACTAATTCATTTTAATTGCGATGGGGCTTCCGCCCCCGTGTGCTAGATTCATATATCACGAATTTTTATCTTAAATATTACATTTTTATCGAAAGTTCAGTGCTATTTCCCTACTTTCACCTTATAAAAATGTTTGATTTGAACTTTTTTCATTGTTACCGGTAAATTTTTCAGAGTTTACATTAGTACTTTGTTCCAGTCCCTTACTATTACACATATTAGTTAACTATATCTGTTTTCAACTACATTACAAAACAAAACGTGAGAAAAAGTTTATAAGAACAGTAGATGTAAAATACCAGCAAAATTTAATAAGCATGTGTAATTCTGAATTAATGGCCGTTGCGATATTTCTTTTTCGTAAATCACTTTTTGAACGATGGTATCAAGAAAAAGTTATCTGCAGCTTTCTCCAATCCTCTTACAACTGTGAAACATTTATTTACTTCTTACATTATTGTCAGATAATCATCTATTTTTGTAAAATGTCTAAATCTGGACGTCATAGACTTTCAAAAGGGTTTCATATAAATGTACTCAGTGAAAATCCACTTTCCTGAGTCCAGTAATTTGGCGCCAAGATATCAAATTGTGAATAAGTCAATTTAGTAATGCTCGAGGTTATCTTCACAATGATCTTTAATCTGTTGTAAGCGTTTATTTCTAATTGGTTATGCATCTTGGAATTTGTCTCTATCCTACACGTTCAGTAAGTATAAATAAGCTCCGAACATATAATAAGACAAAGAAAATCATAAGACAAAACAACGTTATGGGTGCAGATAATGTCAAGATTCTTGATGATTTTTGCCTCCAGTGAGAGTTCTGCTGGTAATGGAGATGAAACTAAATAGAAATAATGGAACAGTATAGGTAGTAAAAACTAAGGAATTAAGCAGCCAGAGAACAGTTAAAAGGTACAGTGTACGGTAAACCGAGCGTAAGTACAGAATAGAAAGGCTTTGAAGGGAAGCTGCGGTACATCATAATTAAAATTAAAAAATACGATTAAGACCAGAATTAAAACGTACCCATAATACTTGCGTAATCCCAGGGTGATTAATACAATCGTTAATGCAAATCGTTTGTATATCCCGTTGTTTGGCTATCGCGTTACTTCCTTACGGTAAACACATAATACATCAAACGTGATGTTAATATATTCGGACATAGAACAATGTTTTACAAACACTGATCGCTGATGTGAGCTAGATACAATATGAATAAAGTTATTATCATATACTAATAAACAATTTTTTAACGGATCCGTTATTTTTTATTAGGAAAGTGGAAGTCTGTTTTTACTGTCTAATTGAGTTTTATACTGCTTTTTTCTAAAAAAAATAATATTAATTGTTTCTAGCTAACAACAAAAATCTTTAATTTATTTGATTCAAAACTGTAATGACCTTGTTCGTAAATATTAAAGAGAACCTTCATTTGATGGGATTAGAACCAGAAGATGTTTTCGATAGAGATCTTTTTCGAAAGAAGTAAATGAGAAATGGGACAAGCCGAGACGAGCACTAGAAAAGAATACGCGGTACACCGTGGATGGAAGAGCGCAAACAGGCTCATTCAAAACTAATAGAGGACTTCTGGGTCCAAAAGAAGATGAAATTCGCTGCCAAGAGCACAAAAGCTTAGCGCTGTCTTAGTTGGCCTCAACGTATATACGTATATTGTTTCTATATCAGGTAACTCGGTATGTCTTGGAAGTATATGAATTAAATTAGTTTGCTCTTATTTCTTCTGTGTAGAACATTCACATTAAAATTGCGCCAGACACCTTTTTTTAATGTATTGTCCCCTATTGTTTTTATCCCAGAAGAATCCTTTTCGATATACATTTTATTACGTGCTGATGCTTTCCAGTTCAAGATTTTTTTGCTAAGAACTTTATCTTATTTAAATTGCATTTGTAAGTCAATTTTGCGGTTTCAGGTACGGAAAACGATGTGAAGCTTATAGTGATCGAACCTTTCTGGTTTTGTTCGTAGGTTACTTTACGTGCGTCGTATCGAATTCCAGCCTCTACCCTGTGTGTAAAATATCGTCTTGTGAGTGCCCCAGTGTGTTGCCAAACCACCAATTGCAGCACGTCTAAGTGTGACACACACGTTTATTAAGTATCGGTTAGGCATTAATGATACACTGAGAGATGTAAACGGCGCATACTTTTGATATAAGGACTGCGAGGCTGAATTACAGACAAGCGGCTCTCCGAAGGTTTCCTTTCTTCACTGTTTCTGATACTTTCTTCGTCTTCTTCTTCACCACCTTTTCCAACATTAAGAGTCGACTGCCTTTTATGAGTTTTACTCTTCATTGGCCTGGTAAAATTTTGAGTTTTGATTTTATGCCAACATGTTGTTGTTGACGCCAAATATTTTATACCAATTGCCAGGTCGTACTATGTTACTAATGGCAGAAGACTTAAAAACTTGAGAAAATACCAGTGAGTACTATTATTTTGGCCATCTTGTAAATATAAGAGGAGATGCAAAGCTGTAATGAAAAACTTTTGGGAGGCATTCCAGTATCCCTAAATCTACTAGACAAATAAATCTAAAGGAAATAGATCCAGCTGTGCTTATACGCAGTTGTGACACGTGGATACTAAATATATTTACGAAACGTAAACTTACTACAGCCGAAAGAGATTACAGAAAGGTCTATACTAGGTATAACTAGAAACGACACGAAAGAGCAACCGAAATTAGGTCAGTTACAAGGGTCTGAAGACATGTTAGAGAAGACCAGCCTCCTAGAAGTGGCCGGCCGTATTGCTCGGAGGAAAAACCAAAGAAGGGCAAAATCAGTGTTAAAGTGGAGCTTAAGGAATCGCCAGAGACTGAGAGGATGACCATCAGACCGAGGGGATAAGGATACAAGCAGGGTTGTTGGAGTTTACTGGTGGAGGATCGGCCAAGATCGTTCGACCTGGAGAATACTCAAGCTCTACGTGAACGCATGACTGTAAGAGGCCAAATCATTTAATCACTGATATGGCTTATGATAATGATGACTACGCACCAACTGCAGAAATTAAGTGTTGCCATCTGAGTGTGAAATGTGTAATTATGTTCTGTGTGCGATAAGTGTATTTTTCTTTGTGAAATGTATAGGTTTTCAAGGGGGAGGTGGGGAACCACCCCGATATTCCCCTTGATGGTTGCGGAAAACCACCTAAAGACCACAGTCAGGACGGGCCAGGTCCCTTTGTACCTTCCCGATCCAGAGTGCGGTGCCTCACTGTTATGTTTAATCGTTTCAGACTATTTAAAAATAATACCTGCTTTTCACGCAGGGGTTGTAGGAATACCAAGTCATTGTTTTCTTCCTTATCACATGCTGTAACCATTTCTGAATCGCTGGAGAGGAGCAGTTACGAGAGGAAAGAACGCGGCCATCCGTCCGGCAAAACAGTTGTGGCGCTAATGAAAGGAGACTGAAAAACCAGCACCGCTACGCGCAAGGCACGCCAGCAAGACCTGCTCAATGTGCTCCGCTGGGCGCCACTCTATGCTGTCAGATGTAAAGATATACAGGAGCTGAGTCGGAGTTATGAGGTTGGGAAACTATACGTGTAAAACAACTCATGATGCCTTAACATTGTTCCGACATCGTGTACTCAGAAACTCACCTGAGGTAGGAACTTTTTCTAAAAGGCATAACTGAAAGTGGATCTGAACGTATCTTTGAGAACTATTCCACTAATTTATAAATTACTGAAACTATGGATCACCAGTAGCACAGTACAGTCATACAGTTTACCTCTTCTGTAAGTGAAGCATCATACCACCCTCCATTGCTGACGGGAGACACAATGAGAATTCTGCCTGGTTTTCTTCTCGAGCCGTTTTTTCCCTACTTAGAATTTGCTGGCAACTGTATATTTTTTCGTTCTCTTCACGTAACAGTTTCATTCTTAATTTCCTAAACGCTTTCGCTACACAAGAAAGCAGTTTGTTTAAAAAAATACAAAATAGATTCCTTTACATTTAGATTAGGATATTTCTACAACTGCATTTCAGTAGGGTATGATGCATACATCCGCGATACTTCTCTATAATTTATCTGTTATGATTGTTGGTGAAAATTATTCCACAATAACTCAGTCAGATTTTCTCTTAAATTTTCTTCTTGCCGTTTCCTTGATAGATTGGGGTTCTTGTAATTAGGTTGGTAACATTTATTCAGTTTGTGAATGACGTTAGTCGTTGGTATTCACAGTACTTGCTGGTTAACTTAAAACAAAATAAATTTCTGTGTCTGCGTTAACAGAAATATAATTTTCATTTTTTTCAAGCAGAATTGTCAATAGACTTGCTGTAGTGCAAACTTTCTACACTGATGTTGCAACGGATTTCTCTTCATCTTTTGCTGGTTTGAAAGTGATCGGTTTCAGATAATGTTTTTGTGGAAACCGTGACTTTCATTCCAATCATAAAAAACGCTGCTTCTCTAAGACGTGACAATTTTACGCGAAGTTAGTTTTAACGTGCTACTGTCTGAAATGAGTATCTTCGATGATTTGTAACATTGATCTCCTTGCGGTTTTGTTCAAGAGCGAATTTCATTTTTTAATGCAATAACTTATGTGCTAGTAGCCAGAGTTTCGTAGAATTTTATGTTCATAGTTGATGTTTTAGCTACTCTTTGGACTACATTCAGTCGTAGACAGCAATAGCTATTAGTTTTATTTAAAAAGTTCGAATCGACTTTATACGTTAAATTTGACCTTGTTGAGTATACTTGGCATCAGAATTATTTCAGTTGGCGTGGGAATTGCAAGCTGATTCACTTATCACTGCCAGGTTTTAAAAACACGTCTAGAAGTCTTGTAGACTTGTAGAAATGTATATTTATTTACCAACTTGTACACATTTTCAATGACATTCCATTCCTAAATTCCATTTAATAGATTTTTCTTTAGGAAAACATGTCTAATAGTTGGTGGTAATATTTTGTACTGATATAATGAGCAGTGTGGTTGCTGTTGCCTGCCACTTCGTTCGAGGGACTATTAATGAACAGACCAGTCTCTTAATTAATGAGCTACATATACCAGCACGTGTGACTCACACGATGCAAATCCTTTTTGATTGAACGCACACCAAACAGTAACATCATTCCTCTGAAAAGTACGATGCCTTTCGTACGCTGATACAACGACCATCATATCGACTGCGAGAAGTAACTTACCTTCTAACCAGAGATGTGCAAGATACCTCGAAAAAAGTATTTGAATACAAGATACATTTAAATAATTTACTGTATCTTAGATATCAGATACAAGATACTTTTGGAAAAGGTATTTGAAATACAAGATACAAAATACATATTTTCTAGATACTTTTTTAAGATAAAATACTTTTTTTACAAAATGTATTATTTTTATTTAGAAACATATTTTACTACAATGCTTAAGGTTTTAAATGAGACTTAAGTATAATAAGTTTTTCAAACATCTCATCACTGATTTTTCTTCGGTGGGTCTCATAATAATCCCCCGAAAGAGAAGAGTCGTTCCACAGGGGCGGAACTTGGCAAACAAGTGTTATATTTTTAAAATATTTTCTTGATTGTTGGATAAGTATTTAAACTTTTTAGGCAGATGTCCTTATTATTAAGGTATTGAAGTGTTTCTAAGTCAGCGGTGCTGCCAGTAGATTCTGTACTGTCGCCACTAGTGGCAACAGTACAGAGGAATCAGAGTCATCAAAAAACATGTAATAAGATTCGTCTTTTGTCTTCTTTCTTATATCCTCTCCACTACTCTTTGAAACCTCTGATTTTTGATTTTCAGATCGATTAATTTTCCGTGTTTCAATCAGGATAAGCTCTTTTACATGCTCTTTGAACATTTTTGGCACCCATTTCATTTTAAAAAACGGATGGGACACTGAAGCTAATATTGCATCATTTGCTGCAGGCTCAAATTGCAAAAACTTTTTGAAACGTTTATTTAAATTTTCTTCAATAACATCTAACAAAGTGCCACAATATCTTAGATTTTCCATTGTAAGGCATTTAACCATATGCCGGATTCTCATTAGTTCGGGTAGTAGACAACCATAGTAGGTATCTTTATCACCTTGCAGACTTTGAATAGCTTCTGCTAAAGGTTTTGAACAATTTACATATTTCAATAAAAATTGAAGTTCATAGTCCTTAAAAGCTGATAATTTAAGGCTTTTCATGGTTTCATTGAGACGCTCCTGCACTGATAAAAGGTCTTTTATGGAATTATAATAAGAGTTCCATCGGGTTGCGCATGGAGAAGTTGGTGATTTCCCCGTCAATTCCAAATATGTTTCACATGCCTTTGGTGATCTAGAACATAAATTCCAGAGTGCCTGACACTTCGCTAAAGCTGCATCATGCACTTTTTATAAAAATTGTTTTTCAGTCTTGCTTGTTCAAAATCTGTACTGGCGACCAAATGCAAAGTGTGCGTAGCGCATCTTTCATGTCCTGGTAGCAGACAATTATCACTTTCCAGTTCTGAATTTGGAAATGGTTGTGTTAGCAGATCATCATCTTCATTATCTTCATCTTGTGGTTTTGTTTCAAGATATTCTTTAAGCGAAATGTTTTCAGGATTTGTGGCTGAAATATCTGAATCTGATTTTGCAAATACTTCGAAGGCCTTTACCATATTTGATCCATTATCTGTTACCGTTCTAACAAGTGAAATCTAATTCGGTATATACCTACTTAAATAAAATTAAAATGATTCGTTTATTTATTTACTTACATTTCGATGCCGTTGTCCTCGATTATGATTCACTAAAAATTCGATTTCGACATACCACACACGATTTGGCACGGTAAAATATGGCGCGGACCAAAGACAACATACAATAGACAGGCAGGTGTTCGTTTATGGTTTTCACAGTTCACAGGTATGAAGGAAGGCAAAGATAACTAGACCCTATAACCTTGTCTTTTGATGTACGTTAATGAATTTTACGAATGTATTCCGTTGTTTTTATGATGCCGTAACGTAAAAATGCGGAAATAGTATTTAGTATTTTCAAGATACAAAGATACAAAGAAAAAGTATCTAAATACAAGATACAAGATAAAGATTAAGAAAAGTATCTTAGATACAAGATAAAAATACGTATTTTGTATCTTGTATCTGTATTTCAGATACTTTTATCTAGATAAGTCACATCTCTGCTTCTAACGAATACTACTTTGAGAACACTTTCAATTTAATTCCTTAGTTTTTCGACGTCTTATCAGAATAAAACATACATTTTTCTAATCATGGGATCACGGAATGCGTATTAATTCAAAATCCATCAAGATCTGACCAACAGTTTTTGCGTTAATCCTATTTAACAAAGAAATTGATACCAGTAGTTTTGCGTTTTCAACTAGAGTCGATACCAATTTGTGGAAACTTGTATCTAAATTTATCAGCTTTCTGACATCAAACCAGTTTGAAAGCCACCCAAATTTACCACAGGACAAGTGGCTGTACGTTAATGGAAACCTCGCGAAAATCCGAACATTACTTTTTGCCTGAATGCTGTTCACTTGCAGGCAAACTCATTTAAATAAATAAATAAACAAATAAATGAATAAATAAAAATATGGTTGATTAATTTTCTCAATTAAATGTATAGTACCTCAAACTCATTTAAAAATTAATCCGTGCCTGTATGGTGATTTTTCTAGACACTTAACCCGTTGTAATCTCTGCTTGCTGTTTAATGTAAAGTATGCCCGAAAGCTTCCGTAGTTCCTATTCAACGTTAAACTGTATGCATCATTTACCCGGTAGGATTACCGGGATAGAGTAGGCAAGGACAAAGAATAATTGGCCAGCCTACCTCCAATACCAGACTAAGTATACCTCCTCAGGACAGTGCAACTGACATTCAGATTGAATAAGCACCCAAGAAATTATACGTTATGGGTCGCATTCTTCACACTTAGGTAGGAAAACTGTGGAATGTTATTAGATTCATAATACCACAGCTGAAGTCTTCGTGCATGAAACACACTACACTTTTATTCCTGTTTAGCTCGTATTTATGGAAGTTATCCTTATGGAGTTATGCTTTTTGTTTAACTTATGGCTTTACGCCTCGTCGACGGCTAAGGTCATTAGATGCGGGATGGAACTGGTGACAAGGAACGGGAAGGAATTCGGCCATGGCCTTCTTGAAGGAAGCATCCTGGGATTTGTCTGTAATGATTTGGGAAAACCATGGAAAACCAAAATTTGGGTGCTCGGACGGGGATTCAAACCGGCGTCGTCCCGAATTCGAGGTCAGAAAGCAAGGATTTATGTTACAGTTTAAAGAGTCTGAGTGCATGCGATGCTTCACAAGACCTTTTTTTCGTTTATGGTTTACTGTCACAAAATGCTTGATATTATGTTACCTGCAAGCTTGGAACTGATCACCAGTGTAATTCTAACATCGTCTAAGTTAGTTAAATTAGTACTAACAATTGAACAGTTTTTGTTACTCCCATCTTCCAAAGACACTGGGTAATGTAATCAACGCCCGTGTCCGTGGCAGTGCAGTTTACTGTAAGACGTCAGTTTGAGCGCCTCACGGGCGTTAATATATTCCGGCCCGAGGTACAGCTCTCGTTTCCCACACTTGTCCCGGTGTTCCAGATCGTCTCAGTGCCTACTGACGCGGCTTACAGCGCTTTCATCTCGCCCGATCTGAGTACTGGATCTGTCTGTAGTGGAGTCACTAATTTCCCTGAAGACATTAAGTGGAATGACAAGAAGGTGCGCCGCTCTCATCAGCGGGCTGAATGGCGAGTGATACAAAGGCAGCTGTCATTATCTGGCCGGGAGGCCGCCTTGCCGTCGCTGTCATTCCTCGGCCCAGGGGCTGTTCACCTCGTTGCTTTCTCCACAATCAACGCAGGCAATTTAGTGCTACCGACCAGTTTTTTCCAATAATTTCTGCTTGATGCTTGTATTTTTTTTTTTTTTTTTTTTTTTTTTTTTTTAAAAAAAAGTGAGATCGAGACTGTAGTTAAAAAGCATTTACCACATTTATTAATTGTAGACTGACTACCGGAATATTCTCATTAAAATTTCCCTGATGATGTGAAAAGGATTCGGCAGTTTGATGAAAATTACGGTTTGCTGCTGTTAATTACCAACATCTATTTGCAATCTGTTTCTGATCCAAAAAATTTAGCTGAGATTAATCCCATTGTAATAGTACACGTATTTCATTGTTATACCTTGGTACTCACGTTTTAGATCTGCTGGAATTGTGTCACTGAGAGCAATATAATTTTCAAAGCTGGAACAATGTGGTAAATTAGTTTGATCTGGTCAAATCAAATCATCCAATCGAAATGTTGGGCTGAAGATACCAAAGAATTGTTATGCCACTGTAACATAATTAATTCATAATGTACGTATTTAAGTACTATTACGGACATGAGCCTTAACCTACTTTTTTTGGAGGCTGGTTCTTATGTTTTCATTTCTACTCTCATATTACGCTAGAGGTAGCCAACCATCTGACACAATAAACACACTGATTCTTCTCCGAAGAGGGAAATATGAGTAGTAGATAGAGCACAATGGTTTTAGTCCACACAATACAATCACGTTCTTGTGCATTAACGTCCTGTGTCGTACATAGCTTTCACACATAATTCGGCCGTTGTCTTCTAGCATCAGCCACTTAGAGGTCAGGGTGGACCCGAATCGAACACCAACGAAACGCTGAGATAGCGGATGTATTACATCTTAGTAAAGAACACTCCGGGCATCATGTTTGTGACGCGTCATACACGATACTTTCTACCGCCAAGTCTGTTCTTCCACAATTCTGCCGCCACTACTTCCTGGTATTGTCTACGCGATGTTGCTTAACTTCAGATATGCGTATCTCTGCCCGTTACGCTACACCACGAAGTGACAGAGTTTTCGTTTCAACGTGCAATACGCATCTTTCCTTGACTAATGATGCTCACCTAGTATTGTAATACTACCTGGTAAACGGAATCTACAGCTAAACGTGAAATCCGAACTAGGGATGCTCTGTGGTGTACTTCACATTACGCAGCGAGCTGTGCCAGAGGGGAAGGTCAGTTTAAAGGCCTCTGAAAATCCCGACCGCAATTGCGATTCAACCCGGGAACCTTTCGATCTTTATTTAATCACTGAGCCACCAGACCGCTCGGTAGTTTCATCTGGTAATTCCGTTTCTTTAAACGTATATTACAGTAATAACTTTTAAGAAATTTTCTGAAGTTTCCTCAATAACAGCATCTTTAAAAAGATGCTCTCATAAATGATTTAGCTATCGACCAGGAGACTTTCAGAAGATGATTTCTGAGAGAAAGCAATACGCAAATAATGGAGCTACTTACATCACTTGCGAAGACTTTCCAGTCGAGGTTCAACTGAGAGCCAGATGTTGTAAATTACCACGATTGATCCTGAGATGTTAGCTTGCCACTGCCTTCCCCAATATGACTACTGTTATTTCTCAGTTCCTAAGCTTAGACGACTCTCATAAGTGTGTGTGAAGTGTGGTGTGTTGTCCGCGTTTAGCACAAAGTTTTTCAGATCTGAATATTTAGTAATACTGAATAAATATATTATTTCAAAAGAAATGCCGAAAATTTCACACAAAAATTTCCTGCTCACATTTTTCCGCTCCACTCCTATTTCGTGGAAGACTTATGAGAGTACGGTTCCCGGCTGGGCTCCCCTCGTTATTGGGCCGTATCTCAAGATTAATCCGATTGAAGCTGCTCCCCGAGGCCTGAGCAGCTCCCGTTAAACATCTAACTGGATGCGCCTACATTAGGCGAGTGCAGCAAGGTCAACTAGCACCCTGTTAAGTTTCTGATTCTGGCTTGATCGAAGTCAGCAATACTCTATTAAATTATTGATGTTTTATTAATTACCTACTAAATACCAGCATGTGTGGCTGCTCGCGTTTAGACGCCTTCACACTGGATGGGGGAGGTTCCACGGGATCAGGTTAGAGTGTTGGTCCCCTCGTACCGACAGTCCTGATAGCGGTTTTTACATAGTTTTACGTAATCGTAATCGTCTAGGCGAAAGCTGGGACAGTCCCCAATCTCCGCCTCATAAACTACACATTTCACACACAAAAATACATATATCATACAGAACACAAGTTACACGTTTCACAGATAGATGGCATCACAATCATTCTTCCAATAGGTTAAATGCTCGAAATACCACAAAGTCCTAAACCACGGATAGGGCACATGACCTCCCACCATCATGATTTCACAATGGACATCTGTGTGACGGGTGGTTGATATTGTAACGAACGCGTCTTGTGACCGCTAGTTACATTAATAAACTATAGGTTTATTATTTAAAATGTGGAATATTTTAGTGGGCGTTTGGGCGCAGTGTACATTGTACGAGTGTGGAGCGGCAGATCTGAGGAATGCCAGCAGGCCGGTTCCTAGAATTAGCGAGGGGAGAATAGTGAGTGCCTAATGGAGGGGAGATTTGTGCTTGCCAGGTAGACAAACAGGGTGATCGGTGAGAGTTTTCTGTTTTGCATGTGGCACGACGAACGAGGGAAGGATATTCGATGCCGGCCGGCATTCACGATCGGTCGATGTGGACTGTCTATTTGTGAGTGGGACTGTTGCTGCTACCTGGATCCGGACACCCGCTATTTTGTTTGAGCAGATGAGCTCAGGCAAAGGACGACATCTGAGGAACTGTGCTACACTGGTCCATAGCAGAGAAGACCGTCATCCAATGTGTGGCGGCAGACATGTACATTCGGTAATTATACATCGCCAATGAAGGACACTGTGCTAGCTAGACTTTCAAGTTCATAGTATTGCCCAGCTACGACCCTGCAGATAAGAACTCTCATAGCCCGGAGCAAACATCTCTTTCAGAAGTGAAGTCAAAATGTTGACTTCGTTTACTGTTTAAATTTTGTGTATTTTATATAAAATACCCTGGCGCCCACAAAAGGACAACTAATTAATTTTAACGAATTTTGTTATGTTAATTGAAATAAAACCATTTGTGATTTCTCGTATAAAGTATTCAAGCAAGTTCTACCTTTCATGATAATAAAATAAAATAATAAAATTAATTATAATTTTAAATCACGTAATGAGGTCAGAACGTTACAATGGCGAACCAAGTGGGCTTTTCGATTATTAATTGCAAAAATTAATTATGCTATGAACGAAAGACAGCACTATGTCCTTGGCAACTTTCTTATTTTGTAGATAGAAAGTAGTTTGTATTACTTTGCGTAGTTAATGCATGTATAAATTCATGTTGTACTTGTTGATCTTAGATGCAAGTTGGTTCTGCAATAAGATCAGATAAATTTATTTTGTGTGCATTGCGTATGTTAAATAATAATTATCTTGTGTGACATGGGAATGTGCAATGGGTTTTGTCCAAACGCACTCAAATTCTGTTGTATTACGGCGTTGATAATTGTTGTGATGCTTTCTTTATGGCAATTGCAAGTAGTTGTCGAAATATTAGTGTGGATTTCGAGCCATATGTCCAGGGGTAACGATATCCTTTCATATTTAAACCATTTTTCCGCGAAGGTATTTGAAGAGTAAATTCTTCTTGTAATTTTCCATTGAAATTATAGAATGTATTGTGGAATGTTCTTTGGGTTTGATTTTATTGTGCAATCGCGGATTTTATTGAGGCATTTTATTTGCAGATTAGTGTAAAGTCTCTCTGATGGTATGTTTTGCAATCCTTATTCTTTTCTTTGTTGTTGTGTATTGGAATATTCTTTGTGTGTCAACGAAATAGTTGAAAATAGCGTGAAGTTTTAAAGTAATGCGCTTGAGATCCAGTACCATTATTAACATGTCGAAAGAAATCATGGAAGGGTCAAATTTATCACATGAGCCAGCACCCACTAATTCAAATAGCGATCATATCGGGGAAGACAATAATCCTGCAGAAATAGTTTATTCCACTCAATCACCCGCTGAATTAGGGCAGAAGAATTTGGATAATTTTCAGACTACCTCCAACATGAACGCGAAAAACGTCTCGGTGATTCCTGCATTGCAGACTCAGCACCACCAGATGAACGATATAGCGGCTTTAATGGAGAAATTTTCACAATTATCTGCTCAATTTACAACACAATTTCAAGAATCCAATGAAAATTGTCTGAACTCTCAGTGCAAATGTCTAGTAAAATCGAGAGTCTTGAAAGAAAACAAGAAATGGCTCACAAAAGAATTGAAGAGCAATTTGCTACTTTTCGCGGAGAAATTGGCCGAGAAATAAATGATTTTAAAAAGGAAATTAGCTCTGAGATCACTCTTTTAAGCAAAGTCCAGACGGAGTTAAAGTCTTCTTGCAATGTACTTGAGACGACTAACAATGAAATTTGCGTAAAGTAGAAGCGAATAAAAGTTCAATTGAACAAATGCGCACAGAAAACAGTGAAAATTTAGGTCAGATTTCTGAGTTTGCTCATTCAATAAAAGATGGTGTTGAAGAAAATTTAGGTAAAATAAGATCCGAAGTTGGAGATCTTAAGAATTCCGTGGGAGAAATGGAGAAAAGTCGAAAGAATCTAGAAACATCACAGCGTAACCTTGCTGCCGAAACGGAGGTAAAATTACGTAATTTGGAAAGTAAAATAACCGAAAGGAATAACTCTGCTAGCAACAATGGACAAGGTCAAGCTAGTTGTGCTCAGCTTTTTTCGGGAAATATCGAGTTAAAGCTTCCTAGATTTGGTTCCAAGGGGGGGATAAACCCGAAAGCTTACCTCGATGACCTTGAAAGATACTTTCAAATTAAAGCTGTTCCGGAGTCGGCAAAACTTTTAATCATTAGCCAGTCATTTTTTTGAAGAAGATCGTTCATGGTTACAAGTAGCGTGTACTCAGAAATGTCGTACGCACAGTTTAAGGAGTTGTTTTTGAATACTTTCTGGTCAGCAAAAATACAAACCAAGCTAGGATACGATTTTATCAAGGAAAGTACGTGCCTAAGCCTGGTGATTCAATGGAAAGGTATGTGGAACGGTTAGTCGTAAAAAGTCGTTATTTTGACACAGTGATGCCGGACGCGGAGTTCATTGATGTAATAAGCTCACATTTCAGCCCGAGGGTTCAAGAACACATCTCGCCTGTATATGTAAAGTCCATCACGGATTTATTAGAAACAGTGCGGAATCTGGACGCTATAGGACAACGAGCGAGCCGTGAACAGAACGCGGAAAATGTGCAGTATAATCGCTCTAATTATCAGAGACACTTTGGGCCAAATAATGAGAATAACGGACAAAGATTCAATAACAAAAGCAAATCCAAGGGAGGTAAAAATTGGAAACAAGCCCAATCTGGCGATAAGAAGCCGTGGAAAATTGAAGGTCAGCGGGATGGTCACGGGCAAACACGCCACAGGTCGCCGGAAGTGAATGCGATTCTAAACGTCGAGCCTAGCAAAGACATTCAAAACGAAACTGAAAACGAATTGAGAGTTGGTTCCGCACGTGAAACATCGCGGGGTGACCAATTAAAACAATGACATTGCGCCGGGGATGCTGAGGGCTCTCCACAATTTTGCCTTAGTAATTTAACATACTGGCGAAGTGGCGGTGTGGAGGATGTGGAAAATGATGCGGATATAGCATCTCCCTGCGCACCCACCCAAAGAGCGCGGTGTCCCCAAATCACTGCAAAAATACACGGAGTCGAGACAGATATACTTCTCGATTCTGGCTCAGAAATTTCGGCAATCTCACAGGATTTCCTGCTTAAACTGAAGCACCATTACCCTCAGGTGGATGTTATTCCTGCTCAAGGACCCACAGTGGTACCGGCGTTCGGAAAACGTGAAAAAACAGTTAACTTGGAGGCATTCTTACCCATTAAGATCGCAACCATACCTTAACACTAACGTGTTGATTATCCCTGGATTGTTTCGCGATGTCATTCTAGGTTGCGACCTATTGGAAAGACAGCGAGTAATCATTGATTGGGGGGAAAAAACCGTCAAACACTTAGTCCCTGTTACCCTGCGGTGGGAGCTAGAAAAGCATCCAGCGGCAGACAGTATTTGTCTGACTGCACGAACAAGGGAACAAACAGTGGATGTTGCCGTGTAACGGGTGGTTTATATCTCGTGATTCTCTGAGGCCAATCAAAGAGAGAAAAAAAGTTACTAACTAAATGTTACTTAAACGATGGGCCGTATCATGTCCATAGTGTGTGGAAGACCTAGATCCTCATTTTTGTGTTATATGCATCCAGCCAGTTAAAGAATAATAATGGATCAAAAAGAAGAAGCAGATAGAAAATACATAAGCTCAAAAATAAATAAATTAATAAAATCCACCCATTACACGGATGTCCAGTGTGAAATCATGAGGGTGGGAGGTCATGTGGCCTATCCGTGTTTTAGAACTTCATTTGTAATATCTCGAGCATTTAACCTATTGGAGAAATGATTGTGATGCCATATATCAGTGATACGTGTAACTTGTGTTCTGTATGATATATGTATTTTTAGTTTGTGAAATAAATAAATAAAGACTGAGGATAAGCCCAGGTACAGGTCATTAACATAGGTACAAAGAAACACAGTCACTTAGAATAGATCATACTTGAGAGAATGACAGTTACTACTCTACATCGTGCTATGTAGAATCAACTAATATATATATATATATATATATATATATATATCTATACTGTGACAGAATGAACGTTGTGGTAATAATTTTATGTTGATTGTTAACATTTTGTATGATAAAGCACTAAAAGTCATACAATTCTACAAATATTTTATCAGTTTAGTAAAACATATATATTAATGTCACAATTAAACATAATGTAATCGGTGCTAACAACTTTTATGTGTTTTGGAGTGAAATATTGATCAATAAGTTTACTACATCATTGCCGTTTCCTCCAATATCTCCATCTAATTTTAGATGGAAAAATGTAATCCTGGTATCCCAAGGTTTCGCCAACACAATAATAACGAATTCGACGTAGAGTTTATAATAAGCAATGTGGGAAAATGCATTACAGGTAGCGAAGCTCAATATCATTCAAAGAAGATAAAGTAACCGAAAATGGAAGCAAAGGTAAAAATGGAGAAAAATGTTATAGTAACTATTAATAACCGAAGCAATATTATCTTGGTTATCCGGGTTGAACCGCGTGAATTTAACGAAATGTAACGTTTCGGCCATCATTTTGTGGCCTTCTTTAGAGGACTGTGAATAAGGCCACAAAATGATGGCCGAAACGTTAGGTTTAGATAAATTGATGCGGTTCAACCCGGATAACCAAGATTACATCAACAACGACCGCGGAAGTCTGCGCACCCAACCGAGGCAATAGTTGTAAAATACTGACTGACTGCTGAGTATTGAAAGCAATGTTGAAAATCCGAGGAACGCTCTTGTGAATAATTATAACTCCAGTTCAATTTCCACAGTGAAAGAAGAAACATCGGTTGCCCTGCCTAGAGTTTGTTGATTTTCTTAGCTTAAGAATTGTTTGACGGGGAAGCTACAAAACACTGTGAGCAATAATTATCATCTGAATGAACAGCCACTTTCCCGAGGACTGAAACTAAACTCTCTCCTCATACATGATGATAACAGATATAATTAATACAGAAAACGGTTGTTAATTATAGGTTCCGAGAAAGCACAATGAACAGTTATCTACCATACAACAGCTTCCTCCTAACTGCAAAGATTTTATAAACATTATCAATGAACAGAATGTCCCAGTCGGTATCATTATATGATCTTGGCTAAGTTATCATCTGGTACACGACAATCAAGGAGACGAGAATGACATTTTAAATGCTCCGAAAATCAAGTGTGATTTGACAGTAACGTGGATTACGTAGATCTGCACTCGGATGACTGTTCAGGAAGGTAAGGATAGCATTCATCATCGCAATTTGTAACAGTGTCTTGGTTTAGAGTACAAATGAAATTTTTTTAAATATATACTAGGCCACTGCATCATACAATATTATTATTTTTAATTCATCCTCATCCAATTCGTAAGATGTTCATTTGCTGAAAAGAGACTGTAAAATATTTTTAAAAATCAAGAAATTTCCGGAGTTCCAGAATATAAATTATCTAAATATTGATTTAACAAATTTCTGATCATAATGTAACATCATAGCAGTACAACTATATCGTGTCTTACTAAATAGCGATGGAGAGGTTCGAGATCTCTGGTGGAATTTACACAGGTAAAGTTTCCAGCGTGTATGCTCTAGAAACGGGTCTTAGTTTCGATATCACTTTTAGCTGTAGTTCTCGCTATGATAAGCGGGAACACCGAATTAGATAAAGCTACGTTTGGTCAGGAATAGGGAAATCATTACTCTGCCTTTAGTTCACTAAAGTGACAAATTACTATCACTACTTAAGACGCGAATAGGCATTTTAATTTTAAGACAAAGACAGTCTATAGAAATGAAAACGATAAAAAAATCGATCAAGTAACGAACGGTAAGCTAATTAGTGCTAAATAAGTGGCTGTTTAATAATAAATGTTTAATACCGTTTCTTTTCTAGTTCTAGTGAGTTAACTGAGTAGTATATGAGAACAACCTGTTTTACAGAATTCTTCTTTGTACAGATCATCATGCCATTGTCAGGCTCATTTAAGGCCCTAACCAATATGTTAGCAAAATTCCGTGTAAATAACTGAATAGCAGCCATTGTTATTAAACGAAACTAATCGCCGTGCTTGTATACCGAAGAAAAACCTAAAAAACCCGAAAAATATAAAATTTCTTTGAATTGATATCGTTATTATTGATTAACTTCTTTGCAAACCTTTACGTCAAATGAGCTATTGTAAGTAAATTTGGCCAAAGGGTCAGAAAATTAACCATGGAACTCACTTCAACCAGGTAATCATAAACGCCAATTTTTATTTTAAGCTGATTCTCATCAACAGGCCAGGTGTGGAAATGTTTGTAACAAAAACGTTCCTATAGACGCTCGGCAGCTACATATTTATCAGGTCCATAAAACACAATATGTATAGTACCCAACACCAGTAATAGAAGTAGAAACTGTACGAAGCGTAGCAAAATCCGATAATCCACTTACACCTGAAAAAGAAGGCTTTTATACGATCAGAACACATCTCACTTAGTGAACGCATTGTACAAACAGCAGAATACATTATTTATATGTGAATCTGCTAGGGTGGTGTTACAGTGGTTGATTTCCACCTCCTACATGCACAATATGATGAGCTAATAAGTTTTCAACAAAAATAATTGCAATAAATGAAGAGATTATTGTAGAGATTTACAGGATATTGAAAGAATCATGGATTTTGTTTGTGGAAAGTAATGAGTACCAAACTTTCCGGAAATTTCATATTTCGTTCGCTGCTATTAACATTATTGCTGGCATAGGCCGAGATCATTTCAGACCACCTTTCTATCTGTAGGAGCGACAGGTATTAGCACAGAGCATTATGTTAGAAGATTGGTTACTTTGTTTCATCTATAGCACATACAGTTGCATGTTATACACGAAGTTCGCTGGTGACAGCTTGCCATGAATACTGGGAGGGGAACTAAAATCGCGATTAGGATGTCAAAAAATAAGCTCGTCAATATCACAAAATATTGTTTCTACATGAATAAAGCAGAGCAAACCTTCTTCGTGTAACTGCCCAGCTGATCAATAGGTTTACCAAAGAAACAAAATTTAATATTTGGCTTCTGGGTAGCATGAGTACAATTTCTGCTTATTTCGAAATTTATGTTTCTTAGTTAGTAAGAACTTCCCATGTCCATGACCTCGCACGTACGTGTTGCGTATTTGTTTTAATTCCTGCCAGGATTCAAAGTGCTCTTAAGTACAAACTATTGAAACAAAAAGAGGAATAATTTTCCTTAACCTGTTAACCTTTCTCATCTCGTTTGGCTCGTCAATTCATAACTTTAAATCCCTTCGAATCTAATTAACCCCGCCATCGCCAGTGGCTAAACTTTCTTTTGAGTATAACTACCAATGAGTAATTTACGTCATACAACAGAAGAATGCCGTATGCTTAATGGTCGTCTTGCAGTTAACAGGGGATACATATTTTAATACTACTGCTCCAACAAAATTTACTCCACAGATGATTATGAGTCATACATTTTAAGCTTATGATGGCATACCAGAGAAAGTATGTACGGGAATAAATCCTGATTGCTTTGAACGTTATAATTGGACATTGGTGTGTGTAACATTTATTAAACCAAAAACTACGTAGCTTTTGTAACCAAAGCACCGTCTCTTAGAAGACTGAAAGGAAACGTCCATAGAATTTCTCAGATGGCTACTTCTCAACGTACAACTATTCCTTTCCATGTTATCTCTCACCAGATCACAGTTTGGGAAGCCAGAAGTTGGTGTGTAATTATGAATGTCGTGTCGCTAAGTTATCTGGACCTTAAAGCTGTAAATTCCAAGAAGCACTCCTAATGATAGCACTCCCGCGGTTGATGGTATTTTTCTCATGAGATGTGAACGGTATCGTTGTTTCTGTGTACGGACCTTGTGCTAACCAAACACAGAAGTTGTTCTGCCGCTGCTTTTCGAACAAAGAAAAAATAACAAAGCGTATTAAAAAGAATTAACAACTTTTAAGTATGCTGCATTATAAATATTAAGAGTTCACGGACAGTCTATTAAAATCTAGTGATCAGACGTTAAGTTGACCAGAGAACATACATACTTTAGTGAAATTATGTGACAGGATTCCGGAGAGATTCCCGGACAAACGCCAGTAAGACCTTCAAAATTACTTTTTTCTACGTCTTCCATAAATTTATTTTTGTTATTTAGGGATGTCAGAATCAATTACAGGATTCCAGATCACTGTTTCAGTGTAGTTTTGGAGTTAATGTCCAGTTGCATATGTCAGTAGAAGCCAGGCCTCGGGCATGGTGGTTTTAAATGTTATTTTCGTCTTGTATTGTCTGACTTGGAAGAGGATGTGTTGAACGACCCGCAAAGGCGGAAATGTCTAATAATGACGACGATGATGATGATTGTCTTCACTGTGAGAACAATAATGACGATGGAAGCACATTATTTCATAAATTACACATATAAGTTCTCTAAGTAAAATATAGGTTTTAAGCCCTATGAACGATTATCTTTGATTTATTTTCACAAAATTTCATGAACAGTTTTTGCATGACAAGCAGCGTTTTTCGAAGAAACAAAGCAATTATAGCTTAGTTATTTTAAGCGCAAAAAAAGTAGCTTACTGACAGTAAAAATAAAACATTGAATACTAAATAATTTAATATTTGAGTAAACTACAAACTGAAAGATTATTAGAAGTCAATTCATAATTATCCACATCTGTATGTTAAAAAAATATTACTTGTTAAAGTCAAATCTTTTGTTTAGCTAAATATAATTACGTATACGTAAACATTGTTATTGGTGTCTGCCAAGTATACCATGTTTGTCTGCATTTGTCAGTTTTAGGAAACATTGAAGAAAGAGTGTGCAGGAACAGGACTAACATAAATAGTTTCAATACAGAAACTACAGCTTTATTTGCATTATGAGAAATGCAGCATACACACAGGTAAACATCTGCAAGTCGTAATCAATGTTGCTTTACGATATATCTAAATCAGTTGAGGTTCGGAAACTAAAATATCACATCAAGTTCAATTTCACCTGCACTTGTCAAAATAAAACTAGCAATTTACTCATTGCTTTTGTAGTTCACTGGGAATGTATTTATTTTGTTTTATTTATTTTTTCTAGCATTTGGTTAAGTCCCGTAATTAGATCTCGTTAATTAATTTATTTAACTGCGATGAAACAAATGCCCCGTTGAAAATTAGAATGCAGACAAATTTTTCCATTTTCTGGCACCACCTACTTTTGCCCTCTACAAATGTTAATTTTAAATTCTTTCAGTGTTTTTCGTAAATTATTCATTATTTCCCTTGATTTATATCAATTCTTGATTCCCTTACCTACGAAAGAAAATTTTCCCACACCCTTATGCCTGAAATCGAGTGCCAGCTTCTGGTCAAGGTCATCTTTTCTTTACCACGCACCTTTCTTAATGCTTTTACCAATATTTTTCCACACCTTATCACCAATGACAATCACCTGATGATAATTTGAAATTAAATTCCAGGAGGAGAAAAGTGAATACTCTTGTTCTTTACGTTACTAGCTTCGTGAAATACGCATATTTTAAAAAAAAATTCAATTTTCTCTGTAATTGTTGATTGAAGACGGAAAATCATTTGCAACTTATATGGATGTGGCTGGATATAGCACCGGAGTGGATCTTCGAGCGTAACAAAGTCTGTCGACATTTAATGATGCTCTGTTAATACAAATGGCTATCGTGGCCCAGAGGGTCTAATAACAGAGAGTCCCTGGCCGAGACTTGGCCCTTTAATTGCCCTCCGGCAAGATGGGAGGTCCGTGCCGTCCAGTGGACGATCTGGCACGCTACGACTTCCCTGCCTTCATAATTAGTGACGACTTTGTTTGAACCGACATCCCAAGTGGACCGATCGAAATTCCAGATAAACGCATAAGATCAACAGACATCGGATAACTTACTTTTTTCCCCTTTCTGTCCGACCCGAAAATGCCGCCAATAGAATCGACAAGTAGCTTGATCTTTTCAGGGGAAACGTGGATCTCGCGAGCAAATAAACGAGTACGTGTGTGCCGGAGGTGTTTCGGAGGCCGGGGTTTTTCTCTGGTAGACTTTCAATCAGATCAGTAGCGAGGAACGGAGGCACAAAAACCTGCTCTGGCCTGTCAGCAACCGGCATAGCACGACTTGTTTTACGGGCTGCAGCAACGAGGGCGTTACGAATCATAATTGATATGGAACACGTCTGCTCACTTTCTTCGAAGACAATGAAACAATTTCTTATGCGTTTCTCGATAAATGTTTTCTTATTCCAGATAGTGTAACACAAATGATGCTTAACAAATAATTATTATTAAAAAAAAAGAATTAGTTCAACTTACGTGATATAACTGTTATATTTTCTTCTGATTTAGATAATCCAGTTTTATAAAGAAGTTTACTTGTTTGAGCTTGCGATTATTGCTCCAAATACAGATTGGCATATCAAAGTTCGATGGGCTTGGTAGCAGTGGTCTTGCGAGGAATCTACTACACGGATGGTGAGATTCTGGAGCACGAGTCGCTAAGAGACAGGGTCGGCGCTAGAATTCTCGGGCCCCGCATAAAGCGATCTTAGGGCCCCCTCCCTCTTCCCTTCCCCCGACAAAATTTTTTTTTTACATTTTTATTTTTTGATAAAGTCAGAAAATTTTAATGCAAAAAAAAAAGAAAACTCCTTTTTAAGAAAGTTTTTTTTTAAGTTTATTTGTATTCAGTTAGTCACCCCGGACGAAGGGCCCCCTTCGGACGCGGGGGCCCGGGGTACTTTTGCCCCGCTTACCCCACCCTAACGCCAGCCATGCTAAGAGATAACACTGTCTGAAGCTGACGTCTTTACGAACTATAGTCTCACAACTGCGATCTGCACACGAAGTCAGAAGCAACATATGCATTATGTCGGTAAAGCATTGAAGAAAAACTGCATAATCTACGCGTACAAAGAAATTAATTAAAATGAATTATTGCCATCTATTCTACTAAGGATATGCACGGTAAAGCCATAAATTTTGGAATTCTTATTTTGCCTGCCTTTATGTATTCGCATCACGGAGTAACTAACGAACAGAAATACGAAACGTATTTCGAAGAAGCTTACAAAAAGCAATTATCTAAATGTACTTTTAACTAGAAAAAATTATAACAGCATTTCTAACTATTTTTTCTGAAAGCAATCCATTAAATGTTGGGTCTGTAATGCGTAGTGACACATCTAATATACATCGGTAAACTGATGATATACAAGAATATCTCATTTTATATTTATAAACTAATTTAAGTTACAGTACAGAAGTTTGATAATTACCACATTTCACGTTCTTTGCCTTCGTTAGATAAGCGTCTGTTTTACTTTCACATATGTATTCCTGTAACGTTTGATTGATTATAAGAGATCATAAAGAGGGCAGTCAGTGATCCACTGGAAGAATTAGATCTCTCAAAGATCATTTTGGCTCCAATTTCAGTTTTAGTTCTTTATCGTTGTACTTATAAATAATATTAACTAATAAACGGTTGTCATAGCTACATAAAAACGAGGTGTATCGAGGAATACTTATTAAATTCTCTGTGTAAATTGCCAATTAAGTAAATAATATACATCGCAGTAAAATATTTCTAGTGACCATTTTTACTTTTGTGTTCCATCTACGTGAAAGTTGTTCGCTGAAAGGAAATTCGTATGATTCGACGAGGTCAAAACTTAAATTGATTCTATCGATCACCGTGATGGGTGTTTGCAAGACAGGGAATTCATCTGTTGCGAGATGGGGCGAAATGTCTGCCGATTGGTAGTGATTTATGATGGGGCACCGCGATACTCAGGATGAGCCTCAAGTCATTCCTAGAAGGCTGAACAAAGGACTAATCAGGGAGGCAGTGCGTTCTAAATTGAAAGGTAGTGGCGGCTGATCCCGGTACCACCCACATAGCCCAATAGGAAAACGACCATAAATACTAATGCTGGCTGACACCTCCTTCCTGATTACGTTCTGGACGAGAGTATAAAACAAATGATGACGGGCAAGTGGCGTTCCATTTACGCCCACCGGCTACAGCTGGACACGGCGTCAGACCACCAACCGCACAGGATTTAAGCCTCTCATTACTGATTCAGAAACTACACTCACACAGCTCTGCAAACCTGCAATTTCTGCAATTTTACATATGTAATTAAAAAAAATATGTCAGTTTATGCTAAGACAACACAGTATCATTATTTATTATGAATGTCAAGTAGAATTTTTTTTTTTTACTTATGGCTTTACGCTTTATCGACGCCGAGGTCTTTAGAGGCGGAAAGGACTGGAGTAAGAAAAGGAAAGGAATTCGTCCATCGTATTTTGGAGGAACCATCCCGGCATTCGCCTGGAATGATTTGGGGAAACCATGGATAACCAAACTCTAAATGCCCGGGCGGGAATTCGAATCCGCGTCGTCCCGAATGCGAGGCCAGAATTACCGTTCATCCACAACGCTCGCTACAAGTTTTTTTAATTGAAATGTGTTCTCGATACCATGAACAGCTTTCACAAGTAATTTTAATCATACTTACGACTCTAATCAAAATTTTGCTTATTGTTTCGTATCAGGTAAACTGTATGCAATGCTGCTTTAAGACTATTACTTACAAACATAGCAGCAACTGAGAATCACCTGGCACCAATGTGGTATTGTAGTATAACATGAGCAATCAATTTTTTCTCAGTCAAATATTTTCATGAGGTACAATCTTCCTAGCTTCTAAGAAAGTTCTACTGATTATCTCACAAAAGCCGATCATGGATGTCTTCCTTTAATGTATTTCTCACATCCAAGAAACGTTAATCTTTTCTCAATATCTTGATAACGGTTCAACATGGAGACATAGGATACGATTGTTGCAAACTGCACACAAATCATAAATCCATTTAGGAATCCACTGTGTGAAGTGTGAAACTTCCTGCATATACTAAAGGTTCTTGAAGCACACTGCAAGATCTGTTAGAGCGTAGTAACTGTACTAATTGAAGAAACACAATACGCTTCATCACACACACATACACACACACACACACACACACATAGAGAGAGAGGGAGAGATGTAGGTATAAATATTAAATTTTGCCAAATTTTTTAAATGAAAGTCAGTATTTTTCGTCCTGCAGAACGTTCATATGGCCGTCTGTAGCTAATTTCCGATAACCATTCAATAACTAAGAAAAGCTCTCATTGTTGATACGGATTACTTAACGTTTCCTTACAGAAGCGTTATATCTTACAGCGTTAAAATTGTAGAACAGTAGCACTTCTTCCAATTGTCCTTAAACTATTTCATGAACCACTTGGAAATGATTTCAGATCTACTTCCATAACGATAAATTACCCACCAACAATTTCGTTCAAAACTACTGCATGAGTTTCTTGAAATCGGCTCTAAGAGAATTCCCTGTTAATGGTCAGGGATATGACTCTTGGATGCATTACGAAAACAACACCATCAATGGCAGATCACAACCTTTAGCTTTTGATATGCAGTTAATGAAAAGCAAACTGTACCCTGGCCGTTATAAATTTCTTGGATCATGGATTTTGAACTACAAAAAATGGTCTTGTGTCCATCTTAGACGATAGTGAAAATATGGCGCCTTCCGTTTGTAACCCTGTATATCTTGATGCAGCCACTGGCGAAGAATTTCAAGTACACTGGAAATAATGTTCTGATGAAAATAGATGGGAAGGACTAAAAGATGATCCGAGGGCTATGAGAAATTGAAAATCTATTTGGAGTATATAACATTAATGTGGTACTTTTAAATACATCAGACGATTGTACATATAAATAAATGATTGAAAATTTTAAAATACCGGTCAAATTAAAAGTAAAAATAATGAATAAAATTCGAAAATTTGTTTTTTCCAAAAATAAAAAAGTATAATTGAATGCTTGCTTGGTAAATGGAAGGGTAAACATAATAACTGAAGTCCTAAGAGAAAAGCAAAGTAGCTTAAGGTGGGAAATAATGCCGCAAGTTTTGTCTTCTCATTACCGTAAGCTGTGAAGGCAATAAGAAATACTTCTATTGAGATATGTTGCTTCCATAGACTTGAGAAGAACTATGACTTACAATTGAAAATAAGCCATTAATGCGCTTATGTGAAAGAACAATACTACGATTAACGAAATTGCAATAACAGAAAATAATGAGTGACAGAGCTGGTCAAGGGTAACATCACTCAGACACACATTCTAAAAAATGGTATTGAATAGAACTTGAAACAACAAACAGAAAAATAGCAAAAAAGAAGTTGCGTTCATCCGTAGACCGTTCCGTAGTAGTTCACACATGAATTTCAATGTTTTGGAGAAGATTTGCGTGTGAATAGTTTCTGTTCTAGGCACGAAAGACAACTCAAACTGAAATTCTTCTTCTATCATTGTTAAGATTCATGCGTCCGCGCACTTCCGGGTGATGAGTTCAGTTTGATAATTTATGCATGTATTCATCCAGTGATATCTGAGCTGATTTAATAAATGCAGGACGCAGACAAAACATTATTATTAGTTGAACATGACTATCCTGTCAGGTAAACAAATTCACGATGATATGACGTGAACATTAATTAGAAGATAAAGGCATCGAATAAGTTCCCAGCGATAAACACACATTTATTCGTGATGTTTACACAAATAATTTCATTTAAAGGCAGGTATTGCTTTATAAAATACATTTGCTGCTACTCTTATAAAAACCTTGGTGTAAATAATTCGTCATATTGCTACGTGTATAAAAAGGAAAGAGCCAGAATCATGATACACTTGCTTTTCTTTGCACATCGTTTTATTTGTACAAACATAGATCGCCTGAAACAATACACATACAAATTTCAATATAAAACAATGCAATAGACCAGTACGAGAATTTTTAATGGAAACCCATATTTTGAAATTCCCAAATTTTTTCTATAAGTTTGCTGTATTGTAATCATTCGGAAATAATTTATATAAATTTAAACTTAGTTTTCGTACCACTCAATTTATAAAAATTTATTAAGTCTACCAGTATCTTTTCCGATTTAAAATGTATAACATTCGTTTGTTCTGTCAGTTTTGCATAATCGTCGATAAACATTTAGAACAGCACCGGAATTGTTAGTTAAATCAAGTAATTTTCTGTTTCTTTTTGGTCGAAAAAAGTTACGTGCAAATAAAGACAATCTTAATCCCTTAAATGAGCAGCCTAGCAGTTTCCCCATCAGAATTTTATGTTTATATATGTTGGTACTTACATGCTCATAAAACATTAAAATGCCGGTAACTATGTTGGTTCACTAACCAATGCAATGTATTTATTTTTGTTTTATTTTATTACCCTATTTTACATAGCCATCTAGCTCATTAACAGTAGTAGAACCTTGTTTCTGTAATTTTTAAGGACTTCACTAAATTGTTTATATAATAAATAAATCAGGTCCATCATTATCGTAGAAATAATTCTATTTCTTTTAATTAGAAACTACTATCTAAAGCTATCCACACCGAAATAGTGCAATTCTTCCACAAATATCTTGCCGTAACAAAAACAAATGAACTATCTGTTTAATGCTATTTTCTAAAACCATATTTCCACCGCAAATAAAGTCGTTTGTCTGTGCCACTACAGTAGTACCCTGACGGCTAGGCCGCTGACTGTCTCTGCAGATGCTGCCGAGCGACAGCTGACATGCTGACCACCCAGTGCTGTCTACCAGCTACTCGATCCAATTACGAGATCTCGTCCTTTCCTTAGATCCGACTACTCTTACGTCAGAAGTCTCTTCTTGCAATCTAAAGAGACTTCTTCTTAATACTCGGGGAAAATACTGCTTTCCGGAGGCAATGCATTCATTAGGGGTGTCCACTTAGAAAGTACATCGATGTTTTTATTCGATGTGAAACATCGGAACCCTGCATCGATGTTTTTCGATGCATCGCTTAAAAACATCAATGTTTTTTTCAACATCGAATACTTTTATGTTTTTACTAGCTCAACAAATACAAACCAACAATATTCATCTGCAAATTTCGTTTCATTTATCTCTTACCTGTTCCTTTAAAATCACCAAGAGAAAATGTGACAGTAATTTGATATTCACCATTTCCAGTTGAATGCAGATAGTTCATTGGCTTTAATTTGGTCCATGTGAACACAGAGTAACACTATACCAGCAGTGTAGTGTTGTAGCTGTAATGATGTGTTTAATTTTATGCTTCTTTTTTTTGTTTATCGCGTTACGCCTCGTCGACGTCGAGGTCATTAGAGGCGGAAAAGGACTGGGGGCAAGGAACGGGAAGGAATTCTGCCAATGCCTTTTGAAGTATTCACCTGGAGTGGTTTGAGGAAACCATGGAAAACCAAAATCTGGATGCCCGGACGGGGATTCGAACCCGCGTCCTCCCGAATGCGAGGGCAGAGCGTTACCTTGCCCGCAGCATTAAAAAATTAATTTTATGATCTTGTGTGTTGGTTAAGTAGTGAGATATAACTTTGTGAGTGAAACAGAGACTACAAATTAACAGAAATATTTTATTCCGATACCAGACATTAAATACTAAAGTCTAAATCTGCCTAAAAATATTAATTTTAAGTCTTTAACCACTTACAACCAATGGTGTTTAGGCAAACATTTCAGAAAAAAGTTTACTCAATCGTTTTCCTTTCATTCTGTTGCTTTTCTGACTGACTATTTGAATAGTCTTCGATAATAAACGTTCGGATGCAACAGAAGTCCCGACAATAGTCAATCAGATGTTGCCCCAACCTGGTTTATATGTAAATACTGAGAAGTATCAGCTAAAACTTACTTGTTTTAGAGTACTAATATCTTATTTCGATTCACAGTAAACAACAGGAGTGAACCTAAGAAATTGATTTTATTCATTCACTGATGTGGACAGGATAGCCAATCGCAAAGGAAATTCATTTTCACCGTTGTTTTGTCCCGCTAATTGCTCACAGGTGTCATCACCTGTTAATAACAGTTACTTCAAATTGAAATAATTTAATTTAATCTTCAACAAATTTAGGGATATTAACAATTATTTCTATTATTTTTTACTTTTTATCAACAGTTAGCTTTTTTATGATTCGATGTTTTTATTAAAAAAATCGATGCATCGAACAGAAAAATTCTTTGTCAAAAAATCGAATCAATCCGATGTATCGTATGGTAAACATCGAATGGATACGATGCATCGATGTATAGTAAATATCCGTACAATGCATCATTAATCTTTGCGTGACTATCTAAGCCATCTTCCTAAAGAATTTACCTCTTTTTTTTACGTCTTTATGCCTTGTCTACTTAGACGTATTTAGATGCGAGAAAAGACTGGCGACTAGAGGACAAGGAACTGGAAGGAATTCAGCCATGGTGATTTGAAACCATGGAAAACAAAAATCCGACCTGCCAGACTGGGATCCCCACGAACGCCAAGTCCAAACTTTACCGCTCAACGCACCGTTTTTTTTTTTTTTTGTTTTTTTTGGGTTTTTTTTTTAACTGCTTAACGTCTCCTATAACAACTAGGTCTTTAGAGACGGGAAAGGATGGGGGGCAAGGAATGGGAAGGAATTCGGCCATGGCCTTTTGAAGGAAGCATCCCGGCATTTGCCTGGAGTGATTTGAGAAACCATGGAAAACCCAAATCTGGATGCCCGGACGGGGATTCGAACCACCGTCCTCCCGAATGCTAGGCCAGAACGCTAGCCGTTACACCACCACCCTCGGTCCAACGCACCGGACTCAGTATGAAATTAGTCTCAGTCAAATGTAGTGCTTGTAATGTGCGGTTGGTGAGATAATGTTCACCTTGTGCTTCTTCCTTTCCTGACCTTCTTGAAATTTTGCAGCTACCTGCTAGTGGCTTATACCACTCTTAACCGATTTTCTTTGCACATATTTTGCCTTCTCAAACAATGATAATAGATTAGTAATTTCCCGAATTCTACATCACGTAGTATATCGTGTACTTTTCGATATTGAAGTGATTTTGAAGATGTGCTCTAAAGTCCTCGGTTTGTTCACATTGGTATACCTCGTGCTCTTGAATACTTACTTCGCGACAGTCTAACCTCTTCGTTTCTGTGAGTCCTCTTCGTTATATGGATCACGGCCGAATATATATATAAATATATATTTAGTGTATGTATGAGCCCTGTAGGTGGTTATCCGTGAGTCACACAGCAATGCACTCTTTGACACAGGGAAGCACGTTGCAAGACTTACTGGCCGTTTTGTTGTTGTTCCACATTGTCTTGGGTGGACACTAAAATGTATGCAATTATTATATTTCCTTGTTTTAATATTTAATAAAAAGGTTACTCGTTAATTATTTTTAATTCATTTTAAAACGTGTTGTAAAAATGAAAAGATATATCTACGGCAAGTGAATGAATTTCTGTTTTAGCGCTCGGAGTGTGAATGTGATCTCTGGAAAGAGAAGCCGGAGCTTGAGAAACGGAATTATTAAGATTTTGTTTGGCAACATTTTTCCACGGTATTTGAACTCCAAATGCTAGACATTGGAAAAGAAAGCATTATATTGACTATAAGAAACGAAAGATTAGATTTTATGAAGGAAAGACTTGGATATTTGTTTATCTATTGAACATTGTGTTGTTCCGTCTGCTACTTCAAGTATTATAGAAGACATTATTGATTATTGATATTGAAGACATTAAGATCAATAAATTAAGTTAAGAAGGGCGTGTTCCTTTGATTGAGATAAAGAAGCTGGACTGTCGTTTTTAGTTGATTTTAAGTGTGTTTTTTTCCAGTTTTCAAGATTAAAAAAATCTGATTTTATGTCAGCTTCAGATACATAATTCGAGAGATTCATCTTGAAGAATACAAGAGCAATTTATCGAAAGAGAATCCCCGATAGCATTCTCTGTCATTCTTCAAATAGGTGTTATTTTCTCCCATACAGGCAATCCAATTATTTTCACAGTTTAACCATTCCTTCTTCTTTCTACCCAGTAACATGCACCAGATAGCCTGAGCAGAATTCTTTGATTCCTCCAAATGAACAGCTTTGATTTAACCTTTCATAGTCGTTTGGCCTTTGCGCTTGCTTGATTTCGAACAATGGAGGCAAGTATTGTGTCATTGTATCTCCATATGAAGAGCAGTGATTTAAATAGTCGTTCTCCAATGCTTATTAGTTTATTCATTACCAATGCCTCTCTTCCTGCATATAAAAGATTCACGTAACTCAATACTTCTTATTTTACTGTACTTCCATTGATATTAAATATAGATTTTCGTTACGGTATAGTTTTCCTTTTAGAATCGTGTTCATCGTCTTGCGTGGCGCAAGATTAGCCATAACGCTGGCCGAGGCAGAACAGTTTTACCGTTTGTTTCATGTTGTAGTCTGCCAGAAGGTCATCGGCGAATGCTACCAAATTTAGAAATTCCAGTTCTTTGTTACAGTTCATTTGCGTCTGGTTCCACATCAACATCCATAAAGACTGATCTGCACACTGACCCCTGCTGGTAACCTTATGTCGATGTTTTCTCTGAGAACTTGATAGGGTACAACAATTAGTTTTGCAAATCTATTTCTCCAATAAACTCTGAAGCTATAGAATATATTCTGTTGATAGTTAATTTCTCTCAGTTTTTATAAAACCGCAGGCCACAATAGATCGTTAAATGCACCGAAATTTATGGATGGATGCCCATCACTTACTTCTCAGCAGTATTTTGCGCAATTGATCTATAATGTGTTCTGTTAATGTTCAAACTCACTACACTGCAAATTAAATAATTAAAAATGACACTTACTGGAAACAGTGAAGGCTTTAATATGGTTTATTAACTTAGTCAAAAAGGTTCTCCATCGAATAATAATGTTTCCCCGAGATAAAGTAGGCAAGCCAACTTCTGACAGTAGTGAACAACTAATAGCTTATAATTGAACCAGACGTGAATAAAGTAACGATCTGGGAATAGGTAACTACCCTATAAAATGTATATAAAGAAAAATATATAAAAAAATGCGTATGTCGTTATTGGTCGTGAAACCCCGAAATGTAGTGCGACAGACAGAGTTCAAATTTGCCACTTAATCGACCTTTATAGCGTTTACATATCATAAATTGGTAATTTCATTAAGTAAGAGGCACCTACAGTTTTATGTTGGATCAGAATCATGAATTACTCTATTATACATCCCGAAAACAAAGCAAAGCTCTGGTTGAAGTGAAGCTCAATTTCAAAGTCCATACAAATTTAATCACAGACGTGGAACCTGTCAATACTCTTTCTGATGCCTTAACCACTACGTTACCAAAACGCTATTGTAAATCAGTATGCATTATATGAAATATTCCGTGAAGTAAAACCTGTCAGATCTTCAAAAAATATTTTCACCAATGATTTGTCATTTTATTAATGTAATTTTTTTCGTCGATACAGCGCGCAGCTCTCAGTACGAGAATGAACTGGCGTAACTTAGGAAACATCTTCGTGGACATGTTTCGTATAATTAAAATGTGTCGCTGAGGTTATAGTACTTATTCACCGGTGTAAACCTCCTTTCACGTCAGCAAACTCTTAACAGACGCCATAAAAAAAAGACCTAGTGAGCAGTAAATGCAGTTTTGTACGCAGTGAGCGTCCGGCCCTTCACGTCAGAGAGCCTTCCGGAGTATTTCACTGGGCTGCATTCAGCAGCAGTCGTCTGAAAGGAACTCGAGTTATGAAAGCGACGCCTCTTTTTCATCCCCCTTCTCTTTGAAAGTGGAGACATTTCCCGGGTGTCCATTACACGTTTTTTTCATCTCATTTATCCCTTTTTTATACGAAAACCCTTTCCGCAACTGCGGAAAGCCTCCACCATTACTCACCTCCACTTTTTGCAGCAGTTCTTCTTCTCCTTTGAAATATGCGGCCCGTCCCGTGGGACTGACTGGGGAGGGTCGTTTCCCGGTTCCTGGATAAACTCGCGTCCCCCACACTTTGTTGGCAAGTTATCCCACAAAGACTTCACCACCCCATCTCCTTAAAGTTGTTCGCAGGAAAATTGCGGGCTCCAGCAGGGAGCGACGGAGGTTGCCATTGTGAGGGGAAGCAACTCCGAAATCAAAGTAAAAGCAAAGCTTCTCTCCCACGAAATGTTAAACGCTGTATCAGACCACAGAGAAAAGGGGATTGATTTTAGAAGAACGAATTACATTGTCCCCTTACAGAAGGGTTCACCTAGATTGTGAAAAGAAATTCATCCGAAGTCACATGTTTGGATACGTAGGAAACGGCGCGTTTTCTTCTCACGGTATTAAGGCGATTTCTGTTACGCTTAAAATCAAACCTAATACACCTCCCATTTGGTGAATTAGCAGCATTTAAAATCACAAAAACGTTCCGCAGTAACAAAACTTATTTTCAAGGCAGTAGAAAGTAAAAAGAGGCAAAAAAAAATAATCATTTTATATCACACTTAAATTCAGTTTTGTTATCAATGTAACATGATGATATTCGTTTAGTATGATAGATAGACTTCGACAAAAGACTAATCTATTTCGAAGACTATATCACTAATGCATTAATAACTATAACGGAATATGTCTCAAACAACAATATATTGTTTTATTAACTTTTAAAGATTCTGACTTTACAGCTCACTTGTATTGTGACTAAAACATCAGCAATAATAATTTATTTCTTCTTGAACGCACATCACAGGGTTTTTTTAAATTTTTTTATTACAAGCTTAGCGGTTGAGTATCAGGTGCTATAGATCGGACCCCTGACTCGTAATTTTTTTTTCTCACTGTTGTATGTTGCGATTTTCAGTATTTATTACATTCAAGTGATAGTTTAATATATATATATATATATATTTCCATACTTTATTTAAAAGTTAAATTGTATTGCTTCATGTTCCAAAGTTTTGAAAACTTAAAAAAATGTCACAAAGTGTTTCCACGTATTTTATTATAATTTGCCTAATGTCTTGTTTATCATATTTACCGCACAATTCGTTAAAATTAGATTAAAATTACAACTGTTAGTAACTTTGGTGAAGCAACAGCTGCATTGGCTGTCTTGTATGCGAAGAGAAGAGCCTTAATAGGAAAGTATGAGAACAAGGTAGCTTGTGTTACTTGAAACAAAACTGAATGTCTCCTTTATAACCTCACCACAGTATCACAGCGCAGAGCGTACATTGGAAGGAAGTATACTGTATAGTAACTCTTTTAATGCCAATTGCATAAAACATAAATTCTGTGGTGCCTTTGAAAGGTACCTTCCAGTACAATATTTATTAAAATACCAGTCGTTTAGTGATATCCATGTTTATGGTATATACTTGAGCTTCATAAAGCTTATTCAATTTATATCACGTTTGAAACTGCCCTCTGATTATTGTGTGAGTTGCGTCACAATGTATTGTAATGTTTCCAGATCAGTATTCCATGATTATTGATCCACACACGCCCCAGCTGCCGCTTTGTCTTTAATCTTCAATCTGACAAGATTGACAACTTCTCAGCTTGGTCATTCACCAGCGCAAGATCTTTCTTAAACCAATCCTATCTACTCCACCCACACAGTGGTTAAAATACAGACCGAAAAATTCCCTCTCCAGTAACTAACTGTAGTTGTGTGTAGAACTACTCATGATTATGGGTTGCAAAACCTTTGTTCTGTAACCTGTCATATCAATAACATTGCTTGAGGTCACAAGAGAAAGACTCTAGTCACAAGGTTCTGGTTTCAGCCTTGGCTACTTGGTCGAGTAGATAAGAGAGAGGGGATGAAGCACGATTCTTAATCACCAAACTTCTGGATTATGTCCCAAATCTGGAGAGAGGTCCTGGGACACTATTGTTTGTGGTTCGTCAACAGGATGAAGAGCCTAATCCAGACATCTCAACTGATGTCTTTCGAAATACTCGGACTGAACGCGACTGCACCACATCTCATCCAATTCCTTGTTTCATTTGTTAATGATAACACAAACAACACCATCACAATCATCCACAACAACAATAAAACTAAGAATACGAAACTGTGGGAAAGGCAACGGGGCACCACTTTTTCTTCTCTACAACTATCTTAAGTCTGATGAGAAGAAGATAACTTGTAATATGATGTAGCTGCAGCTTGAATTACGACTGCATTTTTGTTCTCAAACAGAATGTAATTTAGCTTGCAACAAACTATCATATCTTTGATAGTAGGTCATCTTGTCACAACATTCTATGAGAATAACGTGTCATTTTCCTACAGCGCTTCACCGCCTCGTTGTCGTTAGTAAACCTCTGTAATGAAGTGGACACACGTCAACGATGATAGCAACATTCCTTTCTATCGACACAACTAATGTGATTTTGATGGACGTAGATTGAAATTGATGGCAAACGTAGCCTCGGAATTTTGCAAGGAACTCGTAAAGAATGCTGAGTGATGGATGGTGTACGGTACAAAGTTGAGTCGTCAAGACGAGGTCTATGGGAGAGAGTGGTATAATTGGTGATGGCAGGTCGTCGACAGCGCCACTCGTCGTGAGATTAATGGAGCTGGAGGGAGAGGAGGTCCGCTGCTATCGCTCCGGCTTGCTGGACAAAGGGCCGCAGATGTTATCTGCTGTTTTACTAATGGAGCTGTCGTTGCTTAGCTCGTCTCACAGAGGGATTGACTCTGTCTCTTCATTAACGGGTCGAGCTAGAGACAGTGGCCCAAATGCAGAGGAAAGGGTTTTCTTGTCGGGAGCGATGGTCGTGGAGGGTCTGGAAGCTGTCAGGAGCCTCCCATCTGCACCGGCTGCTAGTGGACACTGGCTAGCGCTGGGACCCGGCACTATTGAGAGCTTTCTCGTGTTGTTCACGAAGAGGCGAGAAAGAGCAGCTACCGCCCTGTCAGATTTTTCTACTACTTTGCCACAAGTTGTTATCTTGTAAACATTACCTGGACCGCTGTCAGGTGCCTCCGTGGACGTTAGGCACAGGGAAACACGATCAGTACGTTTTTTGTTCTAAAAATATCCCATTTCTCACAGTAGTTATTATCTGGTAGCTATGAAGAAACATTTTGAAGAAAGCGTTGTAAATTCTGAGATTTTCATTAGTATTATCGACATCGTAGTTAATAAACAAATTCCTGCTTAAAGGGTGATTTACTTCTAACTAAGGAAATGTAGCTGGATGTTTGATTGAAAACATCTGTATAAGCAGTTTAGAAAGTTGGTATCTATCTGTCAGCTGTCAGAACTCGTAGCATAATGAATCCAACAATTTCAGCAGTATATTGCTGTAAAATTACGTTGATAACATCATGATGATATTTTTAAAAAGTTTCATTTACTATTGTTTTATCAAATTCTTCCATTTTATTAACACGTAGTAAATCGCTGCAAACATATTTTTTTCTGCATTAATACTCTGAAATTAACACGTAGGGTATAATAAATTCGGTATTCAAGTGAGATATAAGATTGACGGGTTCAGATACGTAAGGATAAGCTTCAAATTCTAAAATTAGACAGTTTTATAGAAAAAAGAGGAAAGTACCAAGTATCGTTCAACATTCTAAAATTTACTACCAGAGTATTGTAATAATAAAGACCGTTGCTACGGAAGAACGACTGTGAGCACATTTAATTTATAAATTAAGCTGTTTGCAATGTAAGGAAGACGAGAATCGGTAATTCTGTGTTTCGATGTTAATGCAACCGAAAAGTTGTGCTCTACGTTGAATGATGGATGAT
>JARYHS010008074.1:286929122-287097422 GCA_031002005.1 Vandiemenella viatica
CCCTGGAACGTTGCTGGCTTTAATGTTCCCAATAAACTCCTTTCTTCACTTGGCACTTACAACATATTTTACGATGAAAACTGCACATTTTTGTAATTTATGTCATTCTTTATGTCACATATAATTCATGCTGAGTTATTTACTATTAATATTTTTCCCCCCTTTCATTACGTCTGTGGACACAGCTTATTTCTTCCGACCTATAACGTCAAATTTTCGCAGTTTCGGTATTTTTCGAATTAAAATACTTTTTCATATACAGAAAAAGTTTGTAGGCCTATATAACAGTAAACTGGATGGTCATAAAGCAGTTTTTATAATAAGAGGAAGGTAGATGGCCGACTTGCCGACTTAAACAATATTGTAAACCGAGCGTGGTGTGTGAACGGTTAACGTTCTGGCCTCGCATTCGGGAGGACGCGGGTTAGAATCCCCGTCCGGGCATCCAGATTTGGGTTTACCATGGTTTCCCCAAATCACTCCAGGCAGATGCCGGGATGCTTCCTTCAAAACGGCCATGGGCGAATTCCTTCCCGTTCCTTGTCCCCAGTCCTATCCCGCCTCTATTGACCTTAACCTTCGACGAGGCGTAAAGCCGTAATTTTTTTTAAAAAATAATAATATTGTAACCTTTCCGATTAAAATATTGCAAACATTTCACGACAATTGTATCAATATCATCCTATTGCAACGCCCTCAGGACTCTACTATTTTCACCATACAATAATTTTATGGTACACGATCATTCAGGTAATTGTTGCTTGACGGTGTTTAACTGCCATAGTTTATTTCATTTTTAAACGTTTCACATTAGCGAAAAATCTTACTAAAGCAATATCTCCACACGTTGAAACTCTCTAGTTTTTGGATGATGATTACAGATTTCGCTGGTTGTCTATTGTTGCCTGGACTATAGGCCGGTCATGGCTGAAGTAACATAACGCTGTGTCCAGGAGGCCGTCCTAAATACCAGTAGTATAGCACCACGCAGCAACTGCCTAAAACCGATATTTAGTGATGAAAGCGCATTCTGCTGCCTACCACAGGGAAGCTCATCAAGTGAACTGAAAATTTCGAAGTCCGTGTCCAATTTTGCCTTCCGTCTTCCTATTCTGTAGCAGATGTTACTGGCATGGAAGAAACTTTTAGAGCCTGACATCTGCTCACTAGGCCATGAGGAGATAAGATTAACTGGACGAATATTAGGGTATAGATTGCGAGGTATCCTTTTTAACTCGATAATTAAAGAAATCCTGGTTGATCTTACCAATCCTTCCAGGTTCTTTTGCAATCTCTTCTGTAATTGATAGCACGTTCTGGACGACAAATGTGTGGCCCCGTCACACACGTTTTTTGGCTATCACCTCGCAGATTAAATTTAGTTATACTCTTCTCTATAAAATCAAAGTACTTGCTGTTTTATAACAACTAATATTTGTTAATACATCATAATCAACTCAAATAATTACACTTCTCGCATTCGTGAAGTCAAATACAAGCAACGGCGCTTTAATACATATACTAATTTCCCCGCCATCATTCTTATTTCCCTACGCATCTCTTTGGCTAAAACAAAACAATACAATTACAGCCTGCAAACCGTTGTTAGCAGCATCAGAAGAGGCTTCTCAAGGGAGTAGGTTGCTTGCATCTTGTCCAGATAGTTTCACAGAATCAGTCAAATGCTGTCTTCATGACAGCAACGCTAGTGCAAATCAATAAGTGATACTAGAATTTCTGACTGGTTATTCGATGCTACCTTAGTTAGCGAACGGTCTTGAAGTACATTTCTCACCAGAATTAGATACCCTGTCACAAGGTCGTATAACTTCGCGAATTCAGTTTTTCAGCTAGGTAGTTTAACTACACTTTACGGTGTGTTTGGTAAATAAATGCAAGTATTCTATAAAGTCTGTGGTAGAAAGCCTTAGAATGCATTGTCCTGACAATGACCATCTAACCACTGATCATCAGTTAGAGCAAACTAAGAAGTCATTATTCTAGCAAACTGACGGGCGATTACGACAATTCTATAAATTTGTACTGTCTTTTGTGTGTACCCATTTACGAGAACTGCGATGTTCTGCTATTTGCCTTGAATGCAATCTGTGAGAAACTTGCTAACTCTGGCTTACTGGTTATTACTTTCTTGTATTAATAACCATTCTGCCTTATTTGCTATATTTTAGAATATTAAAAGTATCGGCATTTTTTAGAGTAGTAACATAGTTTATAAATGATCTAAAAATGAATTGCACATCGCGTCAATGTGATGAATAGGTACTGAAAGTAATTATCAAATAAAACAGTTTATGGAATAATTATACAGCAACGAGTTTTTTACTTTTATTTTTATTTAGTCTACTATTTTTTACATGGTCTACTATTTTTTTAAAGTTTCAGACATCTGTTTGTTTAATTAATGGATTTGGTTTTTTATATTTTTGGAGGATTTTACAGCTCTGAGTTAACTTCTGTTTCTTTTCTTCTAATCAACAACTACTATTGCTGCCTTGATTAATCTACTCCCAACAAAATAATGAAGTTTCTGTTATTGTATCTTCCTACCACCTAAATTAATAAACACTATTTAAAACTGTTATCTACATCTCACTTCTCTTCACCATGCAAGACGATTGTTCGTACCACTGCTGATGTCAACAGCACTGTGCTGACTCCATGGCCGCCAGCTGTCTCTGCTGATGCTGCAGGGCGGCCGCTGATATGACGCCCACCCAGAGCCGTCTGCCAGCTCCCCGTTCATTTTATACTGTATCCTCCAGTGTTGCCTTTGAACTCACCCGCTTCCACACCAAAGTAGCCTGCTCCTTGACCCTCAGAGGATGTGCCTCTGAAGGCACTACAGTGAATACGCAGTCTTCCCTTCGGAGTCTTAGCCGTCTTCCTGGTGCCTTTGCAGGTTCAGCTGTGGCTAGTGTGCGTAATATCCATACTGCGCATTCTTATTCATCTTAATTTTCTTATTCTCTTGTCTTTCATTCCATTTCTATTGCTAAACGCATGTAGTGGCTTTCAGGATTTGCCTGATTTCCTTGCACATAGTTTTCTCTCTCGGTTGGTAATGCTAGCTTCATCTAGCAAGTGTCTGAATTCCTACCACGTAATATGTCGTATTCGCGTAGTTACTGGAACTGAAAGTGTGCTCATAATCCATCAGTTTGTTCACATTCCCATATCATGTGCTGAGAAGTGCTTATTTCATAGCCGCACTTCTCTGTTTCTCTGAGATCTCATCCTTTTAGGAAAGTGTTGTAAGAACCAAGCCCAGATACATAGTGACATACCTGAAGACGGTTATAGGTGTTTCATAACGTTTCTTTCTTTATCACAAGGAAGCATGTCGAAGGTCGTTCTGCACCTTTTATTGTTATAATACGTTTGCTACCATTCGTCAACCAAACCATCACAGAGAACTTTTTTATTTTTCTTCAACCCTTTCAATTATTTATGTAACCTGATCTTTTATCCAGTAAAGAACTTCTTACTTCCTTAGTTTCCATCCTGCGGCCATACTCCAAAAATAGCATTTAATGCGCCTGTTGACTTTTATTATGTAAGTTGCAGTTAGCATGAATAGAATTCCTCGCTGTGAAAGCCGAAATTGCACATTCGTTTGAACTTCTTTAGTTAAGTGTACCATGTGGTTGTTCCATATTCAGTAATTGTTGCAATTATTGGTCATGCTATCTTCTTGGACGAGCGGTTACGAATCAAATCATCGCCCACCACTGCTTATTAGTTTGTGCATTACCAGTGTCGCTATCCCACATAACTCCTCGGCATGAGGCGCGAAATTTAAGCGTTCATCCAAGGCGCGCACCTAAGTAACAGCGTACTGCTTTGATTTGTAATATCTCTGGAATTTTACTGCAAAATTCCGTTTTGGTTTTTCTATTGGAATTGTGTATGACGCCTCGCAAAATGAGGATAGTATAGTGAGATAACGGTTAATATTCGGTTCTTCACGCGAGTTAGATCCTCAGTCCGGCGATACGGATTTCGAGTTTCCATGGTCACTCTGGTTCCTGAGAAGACCATGCCCACTTCTTTCCTATTCCTTGCCATAAACCCTAGCGTGCCTTTAATAACGTCGGTCAGACAAGAAGCCCAAAGAATAAAAAGCAAGCAGTGCCACGTTATTAGAACTACGAGATCGATTAATTTGTTAGTAAGAGGCAGAGTTGTAACTAATGTCTGCAAGGAAGATAATGATATTTGTAAGTTGCAAGAGTTATGCGCATGAATAGATTGGTACAGGTTATAATGAAGATGAGATTTGTAGCAAACTCCTGGGAGACTGAAGACCTAAAAAATTGGTGCTCTAAAAGGAAACGTTTCAAGATAAATATGTTATAATCTTTGGCCTCGAGTGTCAATACGGGTTATAAATTATCAAAGCTTTCCGAAAGACAAGACTTGTCTTTCTTACTTTTATGTACAACAAGCGAGGATTTTCATTCGATATTATAATTATTTTACTTTTGCCATATTACATCTTCTTAGTTGCTCCTAGCCAGGATAAGAACTCTTGTGTCATATTATTGACTCTGGTGACATGTAATGGCAGAACTCCGGTTATAATTTCAAATCTCTTCGTTCTTTTCTCTTCTATCCTGAAAGAATATGTTTATGCTACCCTGACTCCCTTCCTATTCTTTTACTTCAAAACATCCGCAATTTATCATCAATAACATAGCTTCGTATCACAACTTCACGTACTTCATAGCAAATTAATTGCAACTTTCATAAATGTATGATTTCTTCCATTACTGTAATAATTTATATAGAATTCAATTAATTTTTTCTCTCAAACTTCCATCATTTAGAGTCGAGTTTCCATCCAAGTTGCCGCCGCATTCTCAAGCCATCTTATCTTTCCTTCTTATTTCTATACATTCTCCTTTGCAACAGCTCCTGTGTGACTGCTTATTCATTGTTTACCAGACATACAAAAATACCATTAGTATTTGACACTTACAATTTATATCACGAATAATTACATACTTATTTAATATTTATAATAATTAGTATATTTGTGTGACGCATGTCTGTTACTGTAGAGCCTGAAATAAATGACGGAAATAAAATACGGCGTAGTAGAAAGGATCTTGTAAAAAAATATATATTAAAAAAAAAATTAAAAATGGCAGCGTATGGTAGAAAAGACTAGCCAGTCAATGTTAATAGATTGATGTTCCTGGTTTTCCAATTTTAAAACCAGTTTTCTTGAAAAGTTTAATAGGCCTACATATAAAAGCTAGACTCTAAGAGTGTCCCCATTCTATTGAATATCTTCGAGGTTCCAGATAAGGAAAGTCAGGTTCATTGAGCTACATTTGAAGGCAGTCTGCCTGCATTGCATCCTTCTCCACACCGGAGACCCAGCTGCCAACGTGGCAGATGATTACTCCGCGAAGCGTTGTGACACGTTGAATAAATAAAACGTGTACCGGTTGTGTTAATTGTAGTGTGTTGAGAGCACGCATCCCAATTAGCGCCGTTGCGTGCGGATCGTTAAGTCCCTCATCACGGGGCTCGCAGTTAATTAGTCCAGTCCGACAACGCGCAGGTCTCTCAGAAGCAGCGAGGACACCTCAGCCAGTGGCGAAAAACTGCTGCTCCACGCAAAATACATCCAAAGCAATGCGTCAAAAATGGTGCCTCACAGGCTCAGACTATAAGCGTAAACCATAAATGCCTTCTTAAATTTGCATTTTGGTAATCAGCTTCGAAATTGTAATCTTTGTTTTTACTGCAGGTAAGCTCATAGCATCTTCAACATCCCGTAATTTTCTTTTCTTTGGTTTTGTGTAATACCGTCAAGTAAGGTATAGAATTTAACTGAATATTTAAGCCTTCTTCTACCCATTAAAACTATTGATCTGTAACTGCTTCAGAGTGGGTTCTTAATTCCTTCTTTGGCCACCTATAATACTTCTCCCTTTCAGTTTATAATGGATTACTGCGTTCCAAAATCATGCATCACTCATTCTGTACTGGCAGTCTCTTCGTTATTCCTATGTTGCTCTATTTTGTGATTTTTCTAGTATATTTTCAAATTCTCTCATATTGTCTTATTTCTTATGAGATCTAGTTTTGTACATCCTATCACAGATCTTATGAATTTCACCACCGCTGCTTGTATGCGGGTTCTATCTTTCCTTTACATTACCCGCGACTCAATTCCACAGAAAAACATAAAATCTTCAATAGCTTTGGAAAGTTTTAACTTTCGTTAGTTACTGTTACACCTGGCCCCTGTAATTGCTGCGAATTATGACAATCTGCATAAGTATTGTACTAAGGGAGCATGCACAAACTACGTGGCTCGGTCCTGGGGGGGGGGGAGGGGTTGGCTGGAAGGCTACGTTGGGCTACGTAAGGGAGGGAGGGGTCTGAACCAGACGACTTAGCTTTCCTTTCATAACGATTTCTCATAGTTAAAAATAAGGTTCAGAACACACAACAGCATGTAGACAAGAGAAAACAGTACAAAATAGCTACGTGCTACGTGGGGGGGGGGGGGGGAGAGGGGGTTCACAGGAGGCCAAAATGGAGCTACTTGATTTATACACGCTCCCTAACAAGGAAGCGCAGGGTGCCAGCAGTTGCTTCCAACGTAAACTATTTCTGCACAAGTATTACTATTATGATGCCAATATAAAAAACACAATTACTTTCATTATATATTAGAAAGTGGGGTCGTTTTGAAAGAACTCTCCTGGCATTCACATGGGATGAGTTCATAATACCGTGGAAAACCTATTGAAATAAGTATAGCCGGATCAATCTTCTGAACGCCAAGTCAGAGAATTAACCACTTACTCAGAGGGCTCGGTGTTAAAAAGTTGTAATTTTTTTCTGTGGATTAAAATATACTAAAAACATATTCGGTATGAAGTGGTTACTGCGTTATAATCGTTGTTTCCTAGAACTCTGCGGAATAATTGTGGATCAAAAGATGCTACATGAGACTCGAAGTTGGAAAACGCTTACTGTAACTGAATCTTTTCATTTCTGGCAGTAAAAAATATCCAGTTAATGCTGACAGCCTGCCTGAAACATCTTGTAAAAATTTGTCGGAAACTAGCTCAGCAAATCTACATTTGTGGCTCACAACAGCATACAAATCGGCTAACCTGTCTGCGGCGTATTTGCATCATGATCGTTGCGATAATGTTACACGGAGTAATATATAGAAATTTCTCTGGTGACTAATCCGTAGACATTAAGCTTTGGACAAAGCGTTGTGTCACTCCGATGTATTACACGAACGACAGCGAGGACTGAAAAGAATTTCAGTTGCTATCTCTTAAGGAATATCTCAGACGAGCGTAAATTGGTGTTGACAGGTAACTGCCTTAAATGAATTAAGAGATGCTGTGTCCAGATTGCGGGGGATTGATGCCGCTTTCGCCGGGACCAAGGTTCCCGGGGACAGTACCTGTCCGTGTAGACAGCTCTACAGCGGGCGGGCGGGCCCATTTAATGCCTGTCGTGTTCCCGGCGCCTCCCCTCCGCATTAATTGCCTCCTCATATCTACAAGAAATATACAATTTTAACCAAAAACAGATGCCACTATCCTTCAGTGTCAATTGCAGGTAACACTTGCATCCGGAATCCTTGCTCGAGAAACGGTTTTACGAATTAGGGGAGATAACTTTTACAAACAGCAAAGGGGAACCCGCCGTGTAGAAACAGTCCTTATCTCAGATTTTATGTTCTCACCGCGTTGTACTGGAATTTCCAGACGTGTGTGGTCTTTTGCAAAATTCTTTATATTAATGATGGAATTCAGCACGCTATTCATTTCAAACACTATTCTACAACCATATATATCATTTATAATGGCGTACCTAATATTTCACGAATTGGCCGTATCATGATCCCAATATGTGAAAAATACTGATAGTATTGCCTGCATACTCCTCAGATATCTCCCAAAAAATGATGTCATCAAACATTAACAATGCTCTGATTACGCTGATGATATTTAATGCAACATTGTCGAAGTGAGATCATTTGTTAATTAGATATTTATTCCGATGGAAAATGTAATTACTTCTATTCAGTATACATAAAAAGGCCAATCACTTTTAAAAACATAGACGCTTTTTCGTCTATATAGAAAAATAGAACTGTGGGATTTGAAAGTGGAACAACCGTCTGGTTCAAAGAACATTATTAACAACATATTTGTTTTGAATTAAAGGGACACAGTCGCGAACAGGCTCAAGAAAACCGAATTTTTATTTTTAGACTTGTTCAATGCTCCAATTATTTAGCTACAAAATGCCGTTTGTTTCATATAAATTTGACCATTAGATTCGGAGTTATTAATTTTTTCGTGATGCGTGGTAATAGTGTGTATGTATTGTAATGTACATTAGTTTCTCGTATGTAAAACTTTTAATACAATTTTTTCTCAAAACTACATTTCTTGATCTTCTAGTACACTCTTCTCAAAAACTGAGACTGATAAAGACATCAGACTTTCAGCATCTCTGGTTAATAAAACGGTGATTAATCAAATAAAAAATGGTACCTGTCGTAACAACAAGAACAAACTTACAAGCTCCAAGGTATTTATTAAAAGTTATAATTTATTTGTCTTTTATAACAAAAAAATTACTCATATATAAAATATAGTAACAAATCTTTATGTGATTTGCAGATGATGTTTTATCTGTATACTGCGAAAGTTTCAGGTCTGTATCTCTATTAGTTTCTTCACAAAGTGTACCTGAAGTTTGATTGTTTTAACAGTGATTTCCTGTGGGAGGTCCTTCGCGACTGTGTCCCCAACGATCAACTGATTTTTTGTTAAATCCTTCATATTATCTTCATTGATCATCTGACAATAATAATGCAACATAAGAAATTTCAGCTAAGACGAGAATTCTCTCTAGATGATACGTCACCTTAGTAAAATCACAATTTGTTATAATCATGTGCAGCGTCCCTTAGGCCCTTTCGACATCGTGGTATTAGATGTGTTAGAGGGCTCAGGGTGGAGAACGGGAAGGAATACCAACTGAAGGAAACTTCCCGGAATTTATCTGGATTGATATAGATAGAGTCCCCATGGAAAATTAATGTTTGTCTATCTGTACCTGCATCTCGAAAAAGTGAATGAATTTCGATAAAATTTCTAACTGCCGTAGCATATGTCATTAGCTATCATATAGAATACTTTTTATATTTATCAGTAATATAGTTCTCAATGATATAGAGATCAAAGCCATAAATTTTGCAATCTTTGTCGGTGTAAGCGCGCTTCCAAAAAAACTAGTAATTGAATTTCACTGTAATTGCACACAGTGAAAGCTTATTAATAACACAATTCGTACGTGATACAGGGTTCAAATTGTGTGTATGCCTCGATTAAGCAATAACTTCAACAACACCGTAGCTTATGTCACGTTAGTGACAGCTTACGGTATGTTTTGATGCGACAATAATACGCTGTGAAATGGGCCGCTAGTTCAGTAATCTGTTAATGCACGTATACACACACCAAAAAAGCAATCTGTTCGAATACATGACACGCCCATGTGCTTGCAGAGAAGCTGAGTGAAAAATATTGAGGTGTCATTGTAGAACATTCACAACCATAAAATCTTCCAAATTAGTTGGATTTTCAACGGATCATAGAAACATATGATGTGATAAACGAGTTTAAAACATTTGCGTACGACCTAAATTAATGAGTGTAGGAGATCCAAGATTGAGGAGGAAAACAGGGATACTCCTTTCATTTTTCCGGCTAAAGGAATTTCTCTGAAAGTTTTTCTTCCATCTGATAGTACAAACTTAAATTTCACCTGGAAAAAATAATAGCTAGTTACTCATAAGACTTGTAGATCTCCCGTAGACTCTACCATTACAGCTGTTACCTGAAACTGCCAATATTTTTTTTTTTTTTTTCAAATCTTTCACATAATAATTCGATTATTTCATTATATACTGCCTTCAAAGATAAATATTCATCGAGAGTACTTCTTTTCACACATGTCGTTTATTGATACCATGATTGTGTTCAAGTTGTACATACGAAAAAGTAATCACGAACAGAAATATCTAAAGCAAGTATGAAAACCGAAATTTGGATGTCCGGTAAGAACCTTAAGAACGTCTTCCAGATAAGTTTCACTCTCTGCTTTCTATACAGTGTAAGTAACAAATGCATCATACAGGCTCGTGAAAATTTAGCAAAAAGGTAGAAATTATGTCTCCCTCCTCCCTCTCCTTGACTTAGGCCTTAACAGAGTTGTAACAAAATATTTAGAACCATAATGCAGGCACTTTTTCACAACGTAATGCTTTTGCATCACTACATGTCACAGAAAACAATTTAATTTGTTGATTTTCAATTTACTGTGTATGATAAATAATCGAAGAATCTTACGCCATTTCATAAAGTTTATGAAAAATTAAGAGAATCTAAGACACAAGATAATGTATGACCAGCTAAGGTGGTTACCTTGGCATTGTTTTTTATTAGTTGATGTGAGCGTACAATTCACAATTTTCTTTCTCGCACGCATGATTCTAAAGATAACCCCCTTTACAAATGAAAATACAGACAGTGGTTTTACGTTTGAGTGTCGTAATGGAATACAATGTGTTGAACATTTTCCTATTTCTTCCTCCCGTCACTGTAAACATTTCAAATATTCAACTAAACTTAACTTTTTTCTAAACAATCAGAGAAAGTGCTTCCAGCCAAACAGTTTAATTAATATCTGTAAATTTAGTATCAAATATGAACTAAATTCATCTTCTCTATATTATTTTTCATCCATAACCGTTACAGTACTAAATCAAAACTAACGAGTTCACTTAAAAATTCAGAACGGAGCTTTCGGTCAAAACATAATCTTACAGTACCTCTGTGGAAAAGATACTTCATACTAGTGTTGAAGTGTTTCCTTTTAATCCGTGTTATAATGAATATCTGACTGATGCATTTTTACTATACACAGGGAACTCTCTGCCAAACGCTCTGAGCTGCACAGTGATGATCATACATTTACAAGTAACCTTTGTACTATAGTTGGTATCATCAATACTTACATAAAAAACAAAATACATGGAAGAAGATTCATTTTTTGCAATCAATAAATAAAATACAACCTCATATTCATGGGTACAATAAGCAGCAGTAGTAGTCTGAATACGACGTAATCAGAGCATCAAGCACATATTTTTTTCTGTCATCAACATGCTTCAGTGCCCTTCCTAAATTAACAGGTATAACTATGCTCGAAATTTAAATACAAATTTAAAGACAAAATCTGGTATTTTTTTCTATTGCATCTGGATTTTTCATAAGCACTTTTTCATGGAAGCTTTAAACCTGTAAATACGAAAATAGCTCAAGAAAATAAAATTAAATGAACTAAAGGGACTTGACATGTAATTGTGGTGGCCTTATAACTGGAAGTGACCTCGATTTACACCGAGAGGTGAATGATTCCTCTGAAATGCTGTGTACAAATCCTGATGATTTAATGAGATGAATAATCTGTTCAAAAGGAACTGAGAACGTTTCTCCCCTATCTCAAACCTTCCGCCGTGAGCATATCACCAGTGAATTAGCTAAAAAAAATCGTTAGTACTAAATCCAGAAAGGGCCACATAGCTCAGCTGGGAATTTGATATGTGTAGGATGACTTGGGTGCGTTTCCAAATAAAGCCGGTTCCCCAGACCCGCTGCCACCCAATCAGTACGGAGGAAGGTAAAGACTTGACCAACAGTGTCCCTGATCACGTCGCAGCCTCCTATTGCCGATTATAAACATAAATTCATTTTTTTCATTGTGAAATTATGAAAAAATTCTGAAAATTATTACAAATGATCCACAGTATTAATTCCATTACGATTCAGTTTGAACCTGTAAGCAATTAAGTCCATTAAGACTATTTTAGTCCTCGTCGATGTCGCAGTAAAAGTGTTATTATTATTATTATTTGCAATTGCGGGCTGTTAGAGAGTCACAGAGACTCTTTTTCAGCCTACTACTCTACGGGGAGGGAAGGGGGATGGAAGGTCGGCCGTGGCCTTGTAGGGAACCATCCCAGCTTTCGCCTGGAGTGACTGAAGAAAACCAGGGAAAACCTCAATCAGGATGGCCGAACCGGGTTTGACGCCGGTCCTCCCGAATGGCAAATAACAGTACGAAATCGCACTGCCCAAGCCTCGGTGGAAAAAAAAAAGTATTATTAATATTGCTAGACTTATATACGTTTTACGTGGTAAATTTGTTTAACAGGGAACAAATACCGTTACTGTGGTAAATGAAACGGGTGTTGTAAACCACGGCCTCACAGTCACTGGAGCAGCAGACGAGACCGTGTGAGGCGGGCGTGTCTGGCTGTCGGGCGCCGCGCCAGGCTCCCACCTCCACCTGCTAGGCTGCCACCCGCACTGTTTATCCAAACACAGACGCCGTCACGTTACCTCCTCTCTGTTTGCTTTGGACACGCCCCCTCTCAGGAGCTACCCTTTGAGAACAGCCGCGATTTAACCTGCAGCCTTTCCTGAGGTAATTTCTTGGTACGCCAACATGAGAGAATGCAAATTACCGCTTTAGTAACAAACCCTCAGAGGAACTGTAACAAAGCTCCTTTCAAGCTCGCCTCGGGTATGGTCGAGTGAGTAAGGTACCGACCCATTCGGCTAACTGAAGCATGCAACTAATCTAAAACAATTTTCGATTTCCGACAGAGAGCTGCCACAAAACGATCTCTTCAGTCTGTATCCACAGTTTAGACATTTATGCAAGATGCAGTTAGTGGCAGATTATATTTTACTTCTTCCAACCAAAATGAAAACCTGTCCTCTAGCAATGGATAGGACCAGATGGATGAAAAATTCCCGATGTGAGTAATCAACCACTGTTTGCCACGTGACTCTCAAAATTAGAATGTTGGAGCAGAGAGTGGTTCAGGGCATACTCTTGCCCTTGGGTTTAGAAACAGCCCAGTTGGCGAATGGATGATCAGCAGCTTGGAGATGCAGAAGATGACGGGAATCCACTGTTTAAAATACCCAGCTGCCATGTATTCCTTTCAAGTTACACAAACATTAATCAATGTCTTCTTCCGCGGTAAAAGATTATTAGGATTTCTTGACACGTACTACTCAAGAAGAAATTGAGTTATCTGAAAGCTTACCAAATATGGCATTTACCTCGAAAATTAAGAGTTTTAATTTCAAATTCCGATGAAGCCGGGAATTTTTAAGTGCTTCGTTTCGTTTATAAAAGGTACTCCAGAAGACTCCATTTTGTTCGTATTCCACATTTATCTATATATCAATTCACACAGAGGTGGATTGTATGGCGTCTCGAAGCTCTGGGGTATCCCGCCCAACGGCGCCATAGGAATACTTATTTTATTAAAGAATTGGTAGAAACATTCGACGAGTCGGAGCGTGGAATATCAGACGTCTGACAGAGCTGGTAGAGTAGAGAACTAGAGCAAGGAGATAGAACTATTTGCGTTAGATGTTAGGATTAGTACGTTTGATGGGAGGACGCGCAAGATTTACGGCGTAGGAAAATAGACTAACCAATGCATACGAAATCAGCGGGATCATTGCCGTGGAATTTATGATGAACAAGAGATTGGGAAAACTGTTGTGTTATTATGAACAGTATAAAGACAGAATAATTTTGTTGAGAGTAAAAAATAAACCTGCCACAACCTCATTAGTACAGATTTATAATCCCACTTTACAAAACTAACAGATAAAATATACTGCGAAATAGAAGACTAATTTAATATATGAAGGGAGAGAAAATCTAATAAGCATAGGTTACTGGATAGGAGAAGAAAATTTTGTGTGGAATTTTGGTATATGGAGTAAAAATGAGTGAGTTAAACGATTGTTCGAATCTTCTGAACAATATGAACAAGTCACAAAATACATCATGTTCAGAACATGATAATTGAAAATCTGCAAGGCTGCACTAGACCTAAAAATTCAATGAAAGAGCTGTAATACTGCTGCGTTCTCCAGTGTGTTAACAGCAGAATTTTCTTGCAAGTTAATTTTAAGTAAATCATACTTTCGTTAACTGCAATTATCAGTCATTAAGAGGATACGTATGTTGCGAATACTTTATTATTGTCAGTTATAAGATAAAACTTGAAAAATGAAATAAGCTAAAAGTATGACCAACAAATTTTGCATATAGAAAACTTAAAAATACGGTAATAAATAAGTAGTAAAAAAAAAACATTTAAGCTCCTAAATTAATCACAATTTTCTTTTGGTTAACAGAAAAAAAAATTTTTATCTCTCTTTTACGGACTTATTTACTTTGCCTACTACCCGAACATTGGTAACATCCTTCCAGTGAGTCAGAACTACAATTTAAAAATGAATCGAAACCAAGGAGAGAGTGAAACTTTGCCAAAATTACAGACAGGTATTCTTTAGTTTCCAAGGTTTGGAGACTTTTTCAATGAGTACCAGTTATTTTTAAATTCCGTGTAATTCGGTTGCATGGCATGCTGATTTTTTGTTGTTTCTTTAAAATATAATTACATATAAAACGTCACCATAGATGGAGCAACATCTCTCAATAACACTTTAAAAATTAATATCTTTTTTGTGTAGGTGATCTATAATAAGATTTGCCACATTATCGCAGAAAATACCACACATCATGCCTAAAATGACGTGATTGCCCCATGAAAATCGTAAGGTCAGCATAATTCATGAAATTCCTTTCACTCATAATTTTTTCCTTTTTTTTTTAAAAATTTATTGGCTTTCAGTGCAAGTGTCCTACACAGTCATTTACATTAATTACACCGCTGTAACTTTTAATCTGATACACGTTTTTAATTTTAAGAACAAAAGTGGTCATGAATTATGTAGAGAAACTTATCTTTGCTGTCTCAGCTTTCTCAGTTAAATTCAGTAATGTTCGGTCCACAAACAAAATAGCAACGAAAACACTTGTAGAGGCTTAGAGATGACGGCACCATTTTTAATGTCGTTCTCCCAAAATAAAATATGTTAACAACCGCTGAAGGAAATGGTCAGTCGAGAGGTGTGTGAGAGACAAGAGTGATAGCAGCAGAGTAACAGGTGGTTACTTAGCGCAATCATATTTACATTTGGTGAGTGTAGCCGCCTGTGGCGCTGCTAGTCCTAACAACTGCCTGTCGTCACCCGTCTTCTAGTCCCGCCCCCGCCAGAGAAAGGAAACAACCGGTACTGCACATGTTGGAACACGATGTACATTCTCTAGCCAGGAATCGGTATCATTCCTTAAAACTCCATTGCTAACAATACAAGAAGCAGAAGTATCTTGTACAAAACACATACATCACTGTCATTAGTACAAAGAAGACTAAATCTTTTTAAAAAAAACTTCCTATAAGCATAAATCAGTTTAAGGTAATAACCCTGTATATAAACAAAAACTGAGGGGTTGTCTTACTGGCAATTCCTTCTACTCCATTCAAGAATCTTAACAAAAGAATTAATTGTATCTAAAATAATGTTTACATAATTCAGTTTTAAAAATAAATTTTTATTTTTGTCTTTGTAACATATAATTCTTCACTACGATTATTATCCATACTGTATGTATTGAAATGATCAATTTAAAAAGAAACGACGAAAAAAATTTCACATTACTGGGGATATATTATTTTATTATTAACTATTAATTTTTCTTTGTGACGGGATAACTTTCACTTTTACATAAAAAATGAATATAATTTTCTTCTTTCACAATTTAACATTTATTTTCCTTGTGATATGAAAATTGCTGATCAAAATAAAACACTACTTACTATCTCTAAAACTACAAAAATACATAAACTTGAAGATGACTAATAATAAAAAAACGAGCGCCACTCAGCCAAGCTAAGATTGTCTGCAGGAGGGTTGATTCCTGTGACTAATTTTTTCACTGTAATGTTTACTGTTCTGAATAGCCCAGCAATTATTCCTAAGTTATTCCTACAATCCGCTGAACGAAGTTGTTTAAGCATATCAAGTGTTTCATTTATCATTCACGACAATTAAACTAAAAAATTTTTGCTGTCATCTTCTCCTACACCAGTGCAGTATGGGATGTCAACTTTTATTCGAAACAATTATTTTCAGAAATAATTTTCATCAAACTTATATCATGTAAATGAACCATTTATATGCTATAGTTAGAAAAGTATGCTTGGGAAACTTCACTACAATATTTGCCTCAGTCTTCTGTTCGTTTGCTTTATCATCCCACCTGAATCGCAGTTGGTCTTAGAGAAATTTTCGAGGGGAGTTGATGCCTCACTAGAATTTATTTGTCTACCTCTCCTGAGATCACTCCAAGTGAATTTCTGGATGGCACCTTAAAATTCCTTCTTATTCCTTTCCCACAATATTCACAAGGCTCAGATGACTCTCTCCTTGAAGAGATAAAAAAATTCACAGAAAAAGTTCCTGTGCTGAAAATTATGGTTTAATTTAGAGCTAATATAATCGCAATATCTTCTTCTTCTCCTTCTCATCCTCAATTAGATATTCCACATGCGTGTCAGTCACTTTGGTCCTTAAGATAGCGAACGTGCTTTGTCGTCTTTACGTAATGAGTATTCCCTACTAGTGTTAAATGAACAGATGAAGTGCACTGGGACTGGAAGCCAATGAAGTAAGCTATTAACATGTGAGAGTCTCGTTCGATCACCTGAAGGCGACTAGTAGAAAATATAGAAACCCAGAGTTTAAGTTCATGCCCAGTGAGCATGAACTAAGCTTATGACATAGGAGGGTTATGGTGGATCACTGCTTGTACAGAGGAGAGCCTCCCGACTGGTTGCTACAGCCCTTATGAAAGCGTCACAGAGTTAATACACAGATTGCACTGCGATCGTTTGGAAGACAAACGACCTCGTTTGCGTTTGAATTTATTGGAGAATATGCTAAATGAAATACTTCTTCCGCCAATCTATATAGGTCGCAATGACCGGAGGGATAAGATTCGAGAAATAAGATGCCATACTGATGCTTTTATGTATTCTTTCTTTCCTCGTGCTATTCCGGATAGAAAGATTGGTGCTTAGCACTCTCTGCCACCCATAATGTTTGTGAATTGCAGAGTGTGGATGTAGATGTAAATACTGTACGCGACCGGACGTTTGCCAAAAACCTGTAACAATATTGACGGGAACACACGATAGTATATTAATGTTGGTGGGTCCACCGACAAGGGTGCATGAGATCACTGTTGTTGGACCCAGACTATCATAGATAATGGGTGATGGCATGCAGCTTTGAAGGTGGTGCCATATCATTTGACCCCTGACTTGTCAACATGTAAGATACAGCTGATTGCGATAATCGCCCACGGTGCATCTGCGTGCTACCATCTATGGCTGCGACATCGATTCGATAGTTTCAGCTGTCCATTTTACACAACTTTCATTTGCAAACACAACTGTCGTAGGATATGCAGACCGCTTTTTCTAACTTCATCGCACGCTGATTGAATATTGTCTCGAGCAATTCTCTGTGTTCGGTAATTACACTGATCAGCCAGAACATTATGCCCACCTAATAGCCGGTATGTCCGCCTTTGGCATGGATAACAGCGGTGACGCTTCTTGACCTGGAAGCAATGAGGCCTCGGTAGGTCGTTGGGGGGGAGGAGGTACCACATCTGCACACAAAAGTCACCTAATTCCCTTAAATTCCGGGGAGGTGGGCGACGAGTTTTGACGCCACGTTCAATCACATCCCAGATGTGTTCGATCGCGCACAGATCTGGCGAGATGGGGAGCCAGCAATCAATTGCACCTCGCCACTGTGTTCATCGAACCACTCCATCACACTCCTGGCCTCGTGACATGCTACATTATCTTGCTGAAAAATGCCATTGCCATTGTGAAACACGGTAGTCATGAAGGGGTGTACATGGTCTGCAACCTGTATACGATACTTATTGGCCTTCTTGGTGCCTTGCACGAGCTCCACTGGACTCATGGATGCCCACGTGAATAATCCCCAGAGCAAAATTGAGCCTTCACTAACTTGTTTCCGTCCCGCAGTACAGGTGTCAAGATGCTGTTCCCCTCGTAAACGACGGATTCGCACTCTCCCATCGGCATGATGAAGAAAGTATCGGGATTCATCAGACCAAGCAACGCTCTGCCACTGGGCCAATGTCCAGTGACGATGGTCCCGTGCCCATTTCGGTTGTAGTTACCGGTGTCGTGGTGTTAACACTGGAACGTGCATGGTTCGTCTGCTGCGGAGGCTATCGTAATGAGTGTTCGGTGCACTGTGTGTAGAGACACACTTGTACTCTACCCAGCATTAAAGTCTGATGATAGTTCCGCCACAGATCGCCACCTGTGCTGTTTTACCAGTATGCCCAGCCTACGACGTTCGACATCTGTAATGAGGAGTGGCCACCCAACCCGTCGACGTTTGGACGTGGTTTCTCCTTGGTTTCGCCACTTGTTGAAGACACTCACTAGAGCACTGCTCGAACACCCGTCAAGTTGTTGTGCTCGTGCTGAGCCTCCGGACTATCACAATCTGCCCTCGGTCAAACTCAGATAGATCACGCGCCTTCACCATTCTAAACACGGATAGCACGCTCACTGATACTACATGCACCGTGCGTGTGTCTGACTAGCAGTCATTCCTCGTCAGGTGACGCTGCTATCGCCTGGACGGATTTATATCGATAGTAGGTAGGTAGTCATAATGTTCTGGCTGATCAGTGTACATCAGTATATTCGGATGATCGAGTTTCAGGAAATAGTGTAATACGTGCCAATAGACAACTAGTACTACGTATATTTCCCATACTGGCGAATCCATCGACAAATTTACCAATCGGAGTTAATTAAAAAAATTGTTGGTCAGTAGAGTTACATTTTTATCAGTCAATTCCACGATCCTTTATGCAGCAGTAGGTATCTGTGTGCGAACAGTATCATATCTTAGGAAAGGTATTTAAATTATCAATAATCTGTTTCAGCTGTGTGATTTGCTGAACTCCGTTAGATAAATGTTATATACATATACGTAGCTGTGGAGCATGAATGAGCTGAAAACCCCTGTACCAGCAGTCCGTATGTACGCCGTGCATGCCTCTCATCCGCAAGCAGGTTACTTATTTTAATCTTTTTGTAATGAAGGTCTCAACAAACTAGCCTTCATAATTGCCATCTGTTAACGCTGTTTTTAGAATCTAATTGCAAAACTGAGTTTGGTGGGTGAGCGGTAATGTTTGGTCAGCCGTATTTCGGTAGTTCATAGTTTTTGGAAATTCCATTCAAATGGGGCTATAAAGCAGTGGCTCATTTAGTTACCATTCACTAGCCATAATCCATTCCTGGCTGAAGTAACCTGGTAGCTGAGAAGCTGCAAATTCCAAATAGTTAAAAAGATTGTAGTTACTCATATTTAGTTAATGAAAGGTTTAAGAAATAGATACATTTCAAATCATTTGTGTAATAAGGAAGCCAGTTTTGCTATTGTTTATGTAACTTATATTCCATTGCAGTATTATGTATTCGTATTTCATTGTTGCCAGTAAAGCCATTAATTGACAGAGGCAACATTATTCCCTCTAATTTTTGTTCAGTGTTTTTTACGCCGGTTTACGCTTTAATGTCTTCATTACTTTCCACTAGTAGTTCTGACCTCCGTCTTCTGCAAATTGTAAATGGCAAAGGTTTGCGACCACTAGATTCTCCACGCTGGGTGGTAAACGCAGAATTTTGCTACGTTTCGTCTGTGTGTCTTCTTGTGAATTACCACTAGTCTGTCTTCCAGCTAACGTACCCGCCTCGTATTCGGGAGGACTCTGGTTCAAAACTTCGTAGTCATCCAAATTTTGATTTTTCTATGGCTTCCAGAAATCACTCTAGGCTAATGACAGGATGATTCTAGTAAAATGAAATTGAGTATTTCCTTCCCGTTCCTTGGCGCCGGTCCTTTTCCGCCTCTAAAAAACTCAACGTTAACGAGGCCTAAAGCCATAAACAACATTTTTCCAAAAGCGGGGCCCGTGCTTAATGTCTTGTCTGGTATTACAAATTATTTTTTGGATAGTGGTTGCTATCAAAAACAAAAATTATGTTTAACAAATGGGACACAGAGGGTAGTGTACAAGTAGATAATGAATATTTTGAAAATGTCAACGAGTGCTTTTATCTTGGCCAGCTTGTAAATAGGAGAGGTGAGGTAAGACCCCAAATTTTCCGTCGCATCAAACTGGTATAGCATTTGGGAGGCATTCTATTATCCTGAAATCTAAAATGCCCACAAATCTAAAGAAAATAGTCTATGACCAGTGCATTCTTCCTGTGCTGACATACGGCTGTGAGACCTGGACTCTAAATGAATTTACAAAAAGTAAACTAAGGGCTGCACAAAGAGCTATGGAGAGGTCAATGTTAGGCTTAACTAGAAAAGATAAGAAAAGAGCAACAGACATTAGGTCTTTTACGAAGGTCACAGGCATCATAGAGAAGACAGCACCCCTGAAGTGGTAATGGGCCGGCCAGTCATATTGCACGGAGAAAAGACCAGAGATGGAAAAAAACAGTGTTAGAACGGAGCCCAAGAGATCACCCCAGACCGAGAGGAAGACCGATGGGACAAGGACATACGCAGGGTTGTTGGAGTTAACTGGCAGAGGATCACCGAAGATTGTGAGACTTGGAGAAGACTGATCAAGTAATATCTGAAAAAATCATGACTTTAAGAGGCCACATCAGAAAATGATTGAACTGGCTGATAATGATAATGATGATAGTGGTGGCTCAGGTGTTGAAGGTCTCTCAAAATTTGTCTTCGTCGATGTTGCATGGCAACATATCTAAATACTCCTTAGCATTCTGATCAGATACACCATCGCCATCGCAGCGGGACGAAACTGCTATCACGTAAATCCTTGATCATTTCTCTATTGTTTGGAAAAAAAATTATTTAGACATGTGGCTAATTCATTTGCATAGCGGCGTCGTATACGCTTTGGCCAGGTTCATGTCTTACTTGGAGACCACCAGACCTGTTCAGAACGGATTTCGATCCCCCGAGTATATGTTGAAGGGTAATTACTCCATATGTCTGTGTTACAATTATTTCTTCAAAATGAGCCCTAGGTATTGAGAAATTCACGCGGAAACATATGTGAATATCTTTTAAATACTATAATTTTGGTAAATTGTTTAAAAGCTTCAGCGTGGTGTATGCAGTAAGGTGCTAACTTCCCATTTTGAGAACCCGGGTTCAAATCCCCATACTGCCAAATATTTTTATTTCTTTTTTTATATGCAGTAATCATTGAGCATTGATTTTATTTCATTTAAAATTCATTTGCGAATTTTTATTATGCAAAATAACTTTTAAAACAAAATATTACAGTATATAGAAGCCCAACGTTTTTTAAAAAAAAAAAAAAAATCATTATTTCATTGTTTATTGTTTATGTGTGTTTTTTGTTTAATGAAACGGGTATATTTCATGTTCATCGTTTCTATACTTGTGTCTCTACAATTAATATCAAAAAGTAAATATGTTACAGCCATAAGGTCGGGGTTTTTCCGCGCTACCACAGTTATACTTATTTCCGTTCAGTGGTGGTAGCATGTAAATGTTTGAAACTAATAAAATGTCTGTTATTTCGCATAATAAAAATTTGTAAATGAATTTTAAATGAAATAAAATCAATGCTCAATGATTACTGCATATAAAAAAAGAAATAAAAATATTGGCAATATGGGGATTTGAACCCGGGTTCGCAAAATGGGAAGTTAGTGTCTTACCGCATACACCACTCTGAACCTTTTAAACAACGTACTAAAATTATAATATTTAAAATATATTTACATATGTTTCCGCGTTAATTTCTCGATACCCAGGGCTCATTTTGAAGAAATAATTATAACACAGACATATGGAGTAAATACCCTTCAACATATACTCGGGGGATCAAAATCCGTTCTGAACAGGTCTGATGGTTCCCAAGTTAGTGTCTCCGTGATTCCTATGTTTCTCACTCTACACGTCACAGTTATCGTTTCCCAGGTAATACTTACCTTTACTCCTGCAGTTACCCTTCATACTCACGGGTAGCGTGCCAGTACATGGAATGATCCAACTCCACGAACCATGTATGCACATTTTGTGTAAGCGACTATTCGTCAACGGTTATTCACAACTTTCGACTTTCGCTCTAATGTTTCTAGTGCCCAGTGATAGTAATCATCTTAGATTAACTGATTGTACTGGTAAGAACTTCCCCTTGCATTCGCTTTCTCTGTGATTGTGTGTAGTCAGTATACTGCGCTTTGTTGGTAGGTATAGACACATTTCCAGCTATCTTCTTGACGCAGAATCGTCCTTTATTATGTAGTGTGCCACCATACGTGACTTGGCTTCTACTTTTACTCCATGTACTTCTGTTGCCATCGTGTTGGGAACTTCCAACATGCATTTATCATGTTTTAGTGTGATAGTTACCCTGGCTGGACTGAGTTCAATCCTCCTACATTGTTAATCTCCCAAAGTGTACAATATGTGAGATCGTATCAAACAATCGATAAAATACTTTCAATTTTTTTTCGTGTTTGTCGGAAAACTCCCTCTCTTTGGCTGAACTTCTCGGTCCCTCATGAGTGGTTACCTGTTGTGAGCTTCCCAGCTTGCTTTATTCCCTCCCTTCACTTTGCCGGAAGTTTACGTCTAAGCCACATGAAGCTTCCTGTTGGTCAGGCTTGTCTCTGCTTCCATACACAACTCCTCGCCTCCTGTCGTACAGCTGTTTATAGTAGTCAATGCGTAAGCACGTCAAGCTAATGCTGTCAATGTTGGTACTACACGAAGAAAGTCTGGTGGTCCATACTGAACACCTAAAATGTTAGTTTATCTCTGCCCTGCTAAACATTATTTCATAAACAATTCTTGCAGTAACTGTTTGCTACATTGTAACACCAGAAAGTCGTCCACACAAGTTTTTGCTGTCGGACCGCTCTGATGAATGATGTTCACATAACCTTTTCTGAAGCAAGACTACTCTAAATTAGAACAAAAAAGTTATGGATCAGTTCTATGATTTGTAAAGGAGTAATTTATATATATATGTGTATATATATATACACAGTCCAGTCACATTCACCTCTCAAAAACCAGAATAACCACCTTTGGCAGAGCGGACCACTGCGACGCGTGCAAGAAGAGAGTCAATTAGGTTTCTGAAGGTATTCACTGGGATGTTAAGCCATGCCGACTCCAGTGCCGTGGCCAGATGCGCTAGATTACGCGGTTGAGGATCCATGGCGCGAACAACCCGATCGAGATGGTCTAATAGATTCTCGATTGGGTTTAAATCCGGTGAGTTTGCTGGCCAGGGGAGTAAGGTAAGCTCATCCTAGTGCTCTTCAAACTACGCACATACAATGCGAGCTGTATGACACCTCGCATCGTCCCGCTGGTAGATGCCATCATTCTGAGGAAAAATTATTCGCATGTAGGGGTGGACATGGTCCGCAAGGACAGATACGTACCTGTGCTGATCCATCGTGCCTTCCACAATGATGAGTTCAACCAGTGAATGCCAGGAAAACATTTTCCAAACCATAAAGCTCCCTCCTCCACCCTCGATCCTTCCGGCAGTTGTTGCAGGGTGTTTGCTTTCAGACGTTTCATGCCGTATGCGCCAACGTCCATCTGTCCGTGATTCATCTGAAAAAGCCACCTGTCGCCACTCTGTGGACGTCCAGTTGCGGTACTTGTGTGCAAATTCCAGCCTTCGTCGCCGATGAACAGCAGTCAGCATAGGTGGATTAACCAGGCGTCTGCTGCGGAGGCCCATGCGCAGCAACGTTCGCTGAACTGTTGTTGAGGATACACTCTTGGTAACCCCTTGGTTCATCTTGGCGGTCAGTTGCTAAACAGTTGCACGTCTATTTGCCCGAACGCATCTCCGTAGCCTTCGTTCGCCTCTGTCATCTATAGCCCGTGGGGCACCACAGGTTCCACGCCGGTGATTTTGAACAGTGCCATTTCGCCATGCACGGTATACTTTCACCACGGTGGCACGTGAACAGTTCAAAAAATTAGCCGTTTCCGAAATGCTTTCAACCTTGGCCCGAAAGCCAATAATCATGCCCTTTTAGACGTAGGATAAATCGCTACGTTTCTGCATTACGCCAACGATTGAAATGCTTTCCGATGCCCTAGGACATCCTTTATATACACTCCACTGTAATGTTCTGCCACTGCCTTCTGTGATGGTTATTTCACGTTGACGTTGAAAGTAGATGGTGGTCACATTAATGTGACTGGACAGTATACAGGGTGTTACAAAAAGGTACGGCCAAACTTTCAGAAAACATTCCTCACACACAAACAAAGAAAATATGTTATGTGGACATGTGTCCGGAAACGCTTACTTTTCATGTTAGAGCTTATTTTATTACTTCTCTTCAAATCACATTAAACATGGAATGGAAACACACAGCAACAGAACGTACCAGCGTGACTTCAAACACTTTGTTACAGGAAATGTTCAAAATGTCCTCCGTTAGCGAGGATACATGCATCCACCCTCCGTCGCATGGAATCCCTGATGCGCTGATGCAGCCCTGGAGAATGGCGTATTGTATCACAGCCGTCCACAATACGAGCACGAGGAGTCTCTACATTTGGTACAGGGGGTTGCGTAGACAAGGGCTTTCAAATGCCCCCATAAATTGAAGTCAAGAGGGTTGAGGTCAGGACAGCGTACTAACATACTAACGAAACTAAAATGAGCTCTAACATGGAAAGTAAGCGTTTCCGGGCACATGTCCACATAACATATTTTCTTTGTTTATGTGTGAGGAATGTTTCCTGAAAGTTTGGCCGTACCTTTTTGTAACACCCTGTGTATATATATATATATATATATATATATATGTGTGTGTGTGTGTGTGTGTGTGTGTGTGTGTGTGTAACCCTAATATTCTAAATAAGATACAAATTTCTTCTAGATTTCTAGATTCCGTGTATCGATATAATAGTAAATTGTATTGTTGAATTTAACAATTTTGGTTACTAGTGCTCGAAGAGAGTACTATTCTAAAATGCATCTACGCATTAAGCTGCAATTGGTCTTTAAATCACATTACAGCAGAAATTCACTTCGTCAAAGTGTTTGATTAGTTCTTGCTTACCTCTGTCCACGTTCGGTACATCAGTTGGAAATGAAAAACCTCTATCTTTTACATACTTTTGTAACAACCCGTGGTATGCATTTATTGTTTTGAAACATTGTATCGTCTATGTGCTATTATTTTAAAAAGAAAAAAAATATGTAAAGAGCACTTTCAGTCGCAAAAGTAAACCCCTTAAGTGCCTCAATGTAAAGAAACGAATACTGATAAAAATTTGTTAACATGTAATCACAAAAAAATAAATCACAGCCATTACACCTTTGAAAGAAAATTGCACATAAAAATATTATTTTCCTCCCCATAATCTATGATTCACACCCTTTATAATCTCAAAAACTATCTGCAATACACATTATTATGACAATGATAAAAAAAAATTCTAAATTAATGTGTATAACTCTTAATTTTCCTCCCCAGGTTCAGTACAATCTGCTACTTGAACTTCCAGCACTGTTTGTATGAAAAAGGGTTTAAAAAACTGTGAGCGTGCTGAACACTTGTGTGAACTATAGAGAATGTTATCTCGGAAAATAGTTTTATACTGGTTCGGCATGAATTACACAACCGAAACATTTTTAATCAATCCGATTAATTTTAGAAGGGCCCATGTATTTGCGTCTCATTGATGCTATTTGTGCCAATTTCTTCCAGCGTTTCCAACAGAAAAAGATCTGTTGTGATATGTTTGGCGGCGACTCGAAACCAGGAGCAACTGTGCACAGGACGTTGGCTGATGGATAACAGAACCCCTAACCTGCCATTGCATTACAAAAAGGATCCCAAGAACCTATTGGTAACAAGTGTTTCCTCACAAAGTATGGCAGGCAACTTAGAGAGAGCGTCCTTTGAAAACAATGGTCTCTACCGTCCTGGTGAGTCAGTTTTCTTGCACGCTCCGTCAGGCAGAGTCATTTCCGCCTGCATCATCACCCAGCGGTCGTAATGGGATCCGCTTGCACTAGACAGATGACTGCTCAGAAACCACTGGCCGCGTCTCCACTCGATACGAAAGAACCGCACCAATCTACTTGTTTCTTAGTGTTTCATTTATTTAGTGATTATTTGCCTGGTATACCTAATTGGTATTGCCACGTACTAATAATAACTTACATGTGGAAAAAAATAGCTGGTTATCTAGTAAGTAATTTGTCCTAACTTCAGTTTTCTCAGGTACTTGCAGTCCTAACTGTTCAATGCAAAGTAATCTGAGTGACATTCATTTAAAAAAAATTAAAAACAATTATTAGGTTAATACTGACAGAAAACGACGCTACAAAATCTTACAACCAAAACATGTCCTTCTTTCCGCAGAAATCCACTGTTTAGACGAACTCACGTTCCATTTCACTAATCGGTGTCTTTAAGCGAGGGGAAACAGATCGAAAATAAATATATTCGTTAATATCAAGCGTCTTATCAAATAATTTTGAGTGTTAGGAATTTTTGAACAATCAATCTTAGTGGATTCCATTTCTTTCTATACTCTCTATAAACTCATAATATTTTGTCCTTAGGTGCTACTGATAAACGTTTATCATTAGTTTCTCCAACAATGAAACAAATATTACTTATACACTGTCCCCCATATTAATACATAGTAATAAAAAGTCCCATGCCATCTTAAATACAACCCACTATCCTATTTATTACATTACTTACATCTGCTGTTAACGTTCTTCTGTTATCTATGTGAAGTTCGTTTTTATTGTGTTTTTTGGTAAAGTTGCTATATAGTGCAATATTTTACCAAGTTTGTCCTTCTATACCTTCCAGCGTTCACATTTCGATTATTTGAAGTGCTGTGTAACTTCAGCAAGGTTTATTACATTCATGTAGAATTCATGGCCAACTTTGACAGTAAAAGATTTTTCGTATAGAGTTTTCTGTGTTGATCCGTTCTCGTACCTTCTTTTTTTGTTTCCTCTATCATGATTTTAAGAGTACATATTTGAATAATGTTGGTATTTGCTTCTTGTTGTTGTTTATAAAGCTTTTTCACTATTTTTTCTAAAATGTCACTTGTTAAGTGGTACCTGTTGTATCTTGCGAGGTATCCACTTTGATAGTCGTTAATAAAAGAAATCCTGATTGGTCTTACCAATACTTCCAGGTTCTTTTGCAATCTATAATCGATAGCACGTTCTGGACGATATGTATGGCCCCAAGGATATCGTCTCACACGTTTTTTAAGCTATGACCTCACACATAAACATTTAATTGTATAATCCTCTCTATAAAATCACTGCTATTTATTGAAACATCTTAATAAATTCAAATATTTACAGTTCTCGTAATACAACATAAAATCTCACATATAACAATCTGTTTTTCCTTGGCTTCAAAACAAAAAACAAAATAACACAGCCTACCAACTTCAACATATTAAAACATATTACAAAAACTTAAATTTACCCATTTTCCACATACTACTATACTGTACGGCCTTGTAAAAATAAATACATTCATATATTGCATAATTCGTAAAATTATTAGTATTATTATTAATATTATTATTTAAATGTCTGATGTGGGATCTCATACATGCCCCCACTTTACAATAAATCGGCAGATTTTTTTATTAAAAAATTGATTATTTGTTGTTAAGTACAACATGGTCATCAGACATTGCTTCTTTACACAACTTGTTTACAAGGTTTTGGGTACACTTTTGTCTCTTCAAACACATCAGACTTAACTCATCGTCACTGTCAGATTATCAATTTATTGCTCACTTATTTACATAAGACACTCATCATTTCACGTTATCTCTATGACTTTCTACAATTTATGATCTGCTACATTACGTAGCCCAAATTTTTCTTTCCGATTTAGGATAAACTAACCAACATATATTTTCATGTGGCTTCCCGTCTATCCTGAACGGCCCATGTCGGAGAAAGTTCCCTATTTCATAGTTTATTTGACTTTATCGCTCTTGCGTCTTTACCAAAACCAGATCAGACTAAATTCAAGGGGTTTTCCGTCCTCGGTCATGCCTTTACCTTCTTTCCTCTTTTTTTTTTATTATCTCCTTTCATCATATTTTGTCAGCTCAGTGTTATGCCCCCTAACGTTGATTTTTTCTTTCTTTCTCTTCTTCCAATCTTTTAAAATTTCTGCTTGTAATAAATCATTTTCAACTTCCCCGCGAGACCATTCTAAGAACTCCATTCTACTTCCATCACTTGGATATAACTGGCATAAATGCATATTTCTGTTGTTACGGTGGCTATCATATGCACTCCATTCATCACCATTATTTCCTATCATTCTCTCTCCTTCTTCCTCGTGATCAACAGACAATTTGATACCTCAGATTCTTCATCTTTCACAGTTGAACTCATACCATTGAACTTATTATCTAAAACTTGCATATCTGCCCCCTCTGGCACTACATTTTCTTCTTCATTAATACCGCGGTATTTCTCACAATAAAAAATCTTATTTCTTCATCTTCACCATTTCCTAATATTCCATTTTCTTCTTCTTCACATTCGTCGTCGTTTCGTTACTATTATCTTCATCGCTGCACAAATTCAAATTCTCTCCTTCTTCACTGCCATCAGAGCCATAGCTATCTTCTGACAAACTCTCAAATTCTTCAATTCCTCTTGGTATAAGCTCATCTGTTAACATGCTTTCCTCTTCAGCATAATTTTCCATCTTCTCACAACACTTCTCTTGGTTGTCGTCGTCTCCACGTCAATTTTAGCCAACCGTCCAACTTCTCCTTTCACAACTCCTTGGAACAATCTGTGATTCCTCTTCATCTAAAGACTTAAGGCATTCCCACCATCTGAGTGGTTCTTCTTTTGTAAAATTTTGCGCATCCTTTCTGACAATTGATTCTTCACCAGAAGCATTAGCATATTGCGGCTTATACTATGTATATAATTTTCATCGGTCTTCTTCTGTACAGTCTCTATTCCATTGTTAATCATCATCCTTCAGATAGGTCTGCTTTTTGTTTCTTTGGTCCTGTTCCTATTATTCCCGCTACTGTTCGGACCGTCCCAGTTGCGGCACCGAGTTTCCCATCGCTCTTCCTGAATCATGTTGCCTTCCTTCTTCCTTTCTGTCCATCGAAGCATTGTTGTGATGCCCCCATTGGTGATTTTGCCGTCGGTCCTCATATTCCCTCCTTGTATTTCTACCGGAGTTACCATTGAACTGTTCCTCTCTGTTGTATCCAAAAGCACGTCCTCTATCTCTTGCAAAATTTTCCCGTGGTGGCATCTGATTTGACCTATTATTGTTTCGAAAGTCGTTTCTTCTTTCGTCTCTTGTCTCATGTTCATTAGTATTACTCCACCGATCCAATCTCTCAACAGCTTCCAGAAAATCTTCTACATTACTCCATTGAATTACTATCAACTTCTCCTGCACTGGTCTGGGCAATTTCTGCAACAAAACTTCGACCTTTTCATCGTCCTCTATTTTCTGGTCCAGGTAACGAAGCTCTTTCATCACTTCTTCACAGAAATTTTTCATACTCCCATCTCGCCTGCTATAGTAACGGCAGTTCCAGAAATCTCTCTTTACTCTTCTTTGCTTTATTGGTGACCAATATTTACTGAGAAATAGTCGCAAAAATTCTTCATAATCTTCACAATCTTCATCATTCTCACAACTCCATGCAAATGCATCTCCTCGCATCATGCTTTTGACGTATCTTATTTTATCGGGATCCGACCATTCACGTGGCAATCCACTTTTATAAACTCTGACAAATTCCACTGCGTGCACACCTTTTTCAGGATCAAACTTCACTTCTGGTAATTTAAAATGACTGGTGATAATGTTGCCCCACCCAGAGTAGCAACACCTCGCCGTTCTACCTCCTCAACCCTCTGGTTCAGCTGGGCTACCTCTTCTCGTACATCTTCGTTGACAATATTCATCTGGCTAGCTACTTCTGCAATTTTACATGTCACTTCTTTGTATTCCTTATCCATGACCATTAACCTATCGCCTAGTCTTGAAATCCTTTTTGTTGCCGTTTCAGTCTTCTCTTTCAACTGTTCAATACTCTTCACACAATCTTTCTGGTTTTCATAAATAATTTTATTTTCTCCTTTCATGACTTCCTGCTCCCTGTATCACTCCATAATTTTTCTTCACTTCTTCTTCAACTTTTTGTTGCACTAGACAAGCTATACCCTGTCGATTAGCCTCTTCTTGCCTTTCAACGTATTCGTAGACCATTGCTACTTCTGTATCCATACTTGTTTTTATGTCTTCTTTCAATATCTGCCTTAAATTCTCCATCTTCTGGTTGCATCTATCCTCCACTTGCTGAATACGTTCGTCCATTTTTAACATAATATCCTGTCTCATCGTTCTCATTTCCTCTGTAATTTTCTGTTCACTTGATTTCAAATTTCTGTTATCTTCCTTCCCATTTCTTCTGCCTTTTGTTCACTTGATTTAAAATTTTCTGTTATCTTTCTTCCCATTTCTTCCATTAAAGCAAATAGCATTGAAAATTCGCTCCCCTTCTGTGTGTGAGCTTCATTTGTTCATTCCCCATTTCTTTCTCTCGAATATTAGTCTGTCTGGCTGGTACGGGTGTTGCAATAAGATCATTCACCTCGATATCACAGATATCGCCACCTCTGTCGTTTACTCTAACACTATCTCTGACCAACTGACTGACTCCACTTTCCCCCATACTTTCACAGAGACTAGTAACGCAGTGTTCCTGCGAACAGCTAACTCCACTTCCCCCCATATCTTGATCATGGAGGAAGGAATAATATGGAGACGACGCAAGCGACCTTCACCACGCAATCAAGTGAAGCCAGGCGGAGGAGGAGTGGGGAGGCATGGCCGGAGTGGAGGGGACATGGCCGCTTCCCAACAAACACGGGGAATATGTACAAAAACCTCAAGGGGACTCTAGGATAAACGTGACGCCGCAATCTGGTGATGGATTATTATGTAACTCGATGAGACAAATAAAAAATGAAGAATAAATTTTTTTGATATCCTGCTTAGTTTTCGAGATATTCTGTCTCAAATGTTAAATGGTTTTGGTTGAAATTCTGAAGAAAAAATTATTCAAAGTGAAATTTTATGATGAATTCTTATTTAAAAAGACGAGACAAATAAAAAATAAAGAGTAAAAATTTTCGATATTTCACCTAGTTCTCGAGATATACTGTATCAAAAGTGAGGTGTCTTCAGTTGAAATGCAGAACAAAAATTTCGCAAAAGTCAAATTTAATGATGGATTCTTATGTAATATGACGAAAAAAATCGATGATAAGGAATAAATGTTTTCGATATCTTTCTTAGTTTGGGGGATATACAACATCCAAATTGAGGGGATTAGGTTGGGATGCAGCCTGGACCAAGAATTAATTCTGTCAAAGCCACAATGATTACATGGTTGACATGCAGAATGGATATTTCAGTTTTATTACTACCACTTGTGGTTAGACTGAAATGTGTCCTAGACCAGAAAAAAAGTAAGAGGACCCACTCTAGGGATGAGCAACCCAGACATTTTGTAGGCTGGTACCAGAAATAAAATGTTTCCGCATAATTTATAGTTAGTATAAAGTGTATCAACAAAAAGTAAAGAGTGATACTTTACTATAATGTATGGTTGGCATCATGCGGTGTTCTTTGAAGTAACTTCAAGCAAGTGTGCTCCAATCATAAATGCGATGATGAGTCACTGTATGAACAAGCATATACTTTTTTTAACAAAATAACTTATCACGCAAGAAGAGCTCTACTTCAACTTGTGTTTAAAAGGGCAGAGACTTTATTATTACCTTTAAAAATAAAAGAGTCATTTCACAATTGTTGCTATTACAGGAATGTACAAGGAACTTTATGAGACAGAATTTGATTCATTATTTTCCTTTACTTCACATTCTTAATAATGAATTAACATGTGGTTAAAGGTAGGGACCGTGCACAAACTACATGGCCCGGTCCAGGGGGGGGGGGGGGTGCTGAAAGGCTACGTTGGGCTATGGAGGGGGGGAGGGATTCCAAGCCAGGCCACGTAGCTTTCCTTTCATAAAATTTGTCACAGTTAAAATGAGGAACTGAATTCACAACAGCATGTGAATATTTATTGGTTTAATTCTAGATGGCGATACAGCTATAGCACCTTTCTGCCGCACGCAGCTATCAAAGAATTATCCGAATCACTTTTATGACATTTTTCTCCTGGTCCAGGCTGTATTTCAACCTAACCTCAACTGCTAGGAATAATAAAAAAAAAGCTAGATCTCTGTACTGGCAGTAGGCCTAAAGTAGTTGTAGCAGTATCATGATCTAGAATTAAACCTATTTATTTCTCTCAGCTAATTATCTCCTTATGTAATTTATAATAGTCTGACAAGAGAAAACAGTGCAAAATGTCTTCTGGAATTAAAAGGGGGAAATGGCTATTTAAAAAATTAATAAAACTCACAGCTTCTTACATAACAGTTAATTTCATCATCCATTGTCAGTATAATCAGCAACGTGACGAAAGAAATCTTAATAGTAAATTCACTGAATCGCGATGTAAAACACGCCCCTTTAAACACTTTTCAACACTCATTAAAAAATAATGCTAGTCTATTATGTGCAAAATAGCAAGGTTTGCTGATTTTCTACACTAAACCAAGAAAAATTTGAGAACAAAGTCATCCCATTGAGAGCTATGACTAAATATTTATAGACATACTCTAAAGTTTGCGATGTCTACCGCTCACTTCAACAACGATAATTACAATTCAACTTACTTATGAAATGATATTCCAGGTTCATTCCTGTCTGTCCTATTTGTGCAACACAAGATGGCATTTTGAAACACTTATACACATTACAAAATGAAATAATCACTGCATCTACTACAATGTGAACACCTCAATTGTTGGGAAGCGCCATATGGTCGCTGCCGGTGCTGCCGCCATGCGGCCTGCTTCACCGATTTAACGTTACTTCTCCTCCATATATTCCTTCCTCCATGATCTTGATCGACGGTAACTATCCCGGAACTTTCATTTCTCCCATTGGAATTTTCACTCATTTCCCCACCAGAAAATATTTCAGCATCCATTTTAACTATTTCCCCGCACTTTCCTTCCATTATGGTGATGAATTAACTAAACAAAATAACAAAAAGATTCTCACAAATTACTACGCTACTCAATATAGTCCCGCCAAAGCAAAACGACGATACAACATTTGAAATTTTGACACAAATCATACAGCGCAGTATTTATTCAACGCTGCTAAAAAAATACAAATGAGCTCAGAAACTCAACCAGAAATTACTTACTGTACCACTCTTTGATTGTAATACTGCGACATGCATTCAATAACAGTCTCAATATAGCAGTACTGAAAACATGCAAAAATAATAGACATGCACATAAATACAAATTGCTTATCAGATACTCAATATGCTTAAATCCCCCCTTTTAAATGATGTAAATTATCTTTATTTACTTAACTAAAGGCCGTCACAGTATTAATCACTAACTTAAACAGCTTTTTAACTACTTACAAATGCTTTGTTTTACAATCACGTTCTTGCCGACAGTTTCAATAACTTTTACATTAGCTAATTTGATTTCTTAAAACTTTTTTTTTTTTTTTTTTTTTTTTTTTTTTTTTTTTTTTTTACTGTTTTAAGCAATTTTATTTTTAATTTAGCTGCTGGCTCGAGCGCAACGTCAGGGTCCCAAGAAGGAAATGTGCTATCGGTCTGAAATTTACTACACACGTTCCTAAATGCATATTATTTCATAAAAAACGGTGCATGTAAGCTGTCAAGCGTATGAAAAATGTATAAAGTTGTTTGAAATATGGGTAGATCGTTAGAAGTAATCACGCAATAAATGCACGTTATTAGCTGTTAATATTTATTCCACGTGTTCTTAAGTCTTCATTATTGGATAAAAACTGCTTTCCACCTGCAAATTACCGACACTTGATAAGAAGAAATCATTAACATTTACAATTCATATGTGCGTGGCGACATATTGGATTTCAATGCTAAGATATTTGCATGGCAGCCTACCTTCCAGGGTAAAACATGGCGCTACCGTAACGGATGTTGGATACAGAGAATTTAAGTTAGTTTAAATTTTTGTTAATAGCAGTTGTGGTTAGGTTGAAATACAGCCTGGACCAATAGTTAAAAGTAAGAAACACGCAGAAAAATATCAACATGCAATAACGTGGACGGTAATAACATTTATTGTGTGATTACTTCTAACGAGCTACCCATATTTCAAACAACTTTATACATTTTTCATACGCTTGACGGCTTCATATGCACCGTTTTATGAAATAATATGCATTTAGGAACGTGTGTAGTAAATTTCAGACCGATAGCACATTTACTTCTTGGGACCCTGACGTTGCGCTCGAACCTAGCTGCTTACTATTCAATGTTCAGTCACTTTTCACCTTTTTCGTAAGAAATTTTCCGAACAAAAAATTACAAAGTTATTATCTCTGCTGCTGTTATTTTCGTGAACTGTTATCCGGTACCATAAAATATATTGTTCATGTACTTGCCAATTCCCGTGATGTCTTCTTCTGCACGGCTGCACTCCGACTGCTGAATGTTCCACAATCCGTAAAAACAGTGTGTTAATTTACACTGCAATATCCTGGATTACAGGGTCGCCATTTCTGCGAGGTATCCACTTTGTTAGTCGTTAATAAAAAATCCTGATTGGTCTTACCAATACTTCCAGGTTCTTTTGCAATCTATAATCGATAGCACGTTCTGGACGATATGTATGGCCCAAGGATATCGTCTCACACGTTTTTTAAAGCTATCACCTCACACATAAAAATTTAATTGTATAATCCTCTCTATAAAATCACTGCTATTTATTGAAACATCTTAATAAATTCAAATATTTACAGTTCTCGTAATACAACATAAAATCTCACATATAACAATATCTGTTTCTCCTTGGCTAAAAAACAAAAACAAAATAACACAGCTACCAACTTCAACATATTAAAACATATTACAAAAACTTAAATTTACCCATTTTCACATACTACTATACTGTACGGCCTTGTAAAAATAAATACATTCATATATTGCATAATTCGTAAAATTATTACTATTATTATTAATATTATTATTTAAATGTCTGATGTGGGATCTCATAATCTATCTATACTATCTGCGGTGTAAAATCTTTGCAGTTGTTTGGGGACACACCTGTGGTTAAATGTGAAACTCTGTATATAGGTTTTGATGAAATAGTCATCTGTCTCTACCAAAATTCATTTAATTATTTTGATAATAGTATCTATAGGATTAGCAGTAAAGGCAGATCTGAGTTCTTGCAGCAAGTAGCGCAGTAATAATCAGTGTCAAAAGCGATAAAATATTTCATCGTGGAAACAAAGAGCTACACAGAAAAAATGAAAATTCTAGCTGGGGTTGGTACATGGCAGTACTCCACTAGAAAAATCTAATACAAATTAGTATTCTCCCAGTACGTTCCTATCGTCAAAGACATTGAATCATGACAATTGTTAAGAAAATGATTGAGCTGATCAGCAAATTGACAAGGCGAAGTTTACTCTGTATTTTATACTGCTAGTTCCGCACATAATGCAATGATTGGTATTTGCTTGTACCTGCTGAAATAATGATCAATTATGTCTTTATTTGCTGCTGCAATCAGGAAATCGACCATGCATTGTAACGGAAACAGTTTCAAAAGCAACGAATCCTTGTTTTTAAAGTACAAAAAAAAAAAAAAAAAAAAAAAAAAAAAAATATCTTATTGGCCAAGTTCACGAAATTGCGTAAGAATGTCGTTGAGTACTTGGATTTAACAAACAACTACCCTGAATGTCCTGCTAGATATATGCGAGTATTCTAATAATTTTAATATCTGATCTAAAATGCTTGCTCTCATTCAAATCTGAGAATCACATACTCGAACTGGAAATTGAAGATGGTTAAAAAGTAATTTATCTATGATCTACGTAAACGTAGGGAGAAAATGTTGCTATCAATTTCGACGCATCGCTGTTTGGATGTTACATAAAGCAGTAATTGTCAACTACTGTATGATGTGATATTACTGGTGTTATCAGTCATTGAGTTAAGCTGGTGTGCTGTGTTCTGACACTTTCTGCTATAACTATCACAAAACACACAATATTATTTCATTTTTATGCTGTCATCACTCTCTCGATTCTTCCTATTTTGGGCTAACCACTTCATGTCAACATATCCCAAACAACCTACTTCTTTATTTATTCTAATGTTTGCCTACCTCTACAGTTCTTTCCTTCGATTTTTCCATCGACTAACAAATTAATCAATCCCAAATGTCTTAAAATGAGATCCACCATTTGGTCTCTTCTTTTGGTTAGACTCTATTACAATCATCTCCAAAACACGTTCATTTCGTGATTTATCTGTCCACTTAATTTCCAAGACCCTTTTATTGCACTATTTTCGAATGCTTCAATTTTCCTTCTAACTGGTCTGTGTTCCAGTAATAGAGTTTTAAAAAATTCTTTTTGAGTTCTGATGAATATTTGAAACTAAAACAGATTTCTCTTTTTCAAGAAGAGACTTTTCGCTGGCGCTGTTTTGAATTTAACATCGGTCTTGCTTCAATCATCAGTCATAATTTTACTTCCTAAGTAACAGAATTCACTTACTTTTACTATTGCATCCGATCCTATTTCATGATTGTTAATTAAATATTAAGTTTCTGAAAGTCTGTTTCCTGCTTTGTATCACATCACGCTAGTTTCGGTGGCTACTTTGAGCAGTTCGCGGCCATATACGCAGCCCCAGGGAGACAAGGCGGCTGGCGGAAGGCAGCAATCCCGCTCTTTACTGCCGGAACAAGGAGCGAAGCCCAGACGAGAGCCATAAAAGACGGGAGAGGCTGTCTCACGCAGGGCGGTGGCAGCCAGATGCGTGCGGCATGGAGCGGCGGAGCATATGGCGAGCGGCGCAGATTGGAATCGAAAGGAGTCAATTACGGCGGCTTCTCTACCTGGCAGCCCGGGGGCTGACGACTGACTGCGCCCCGACCCGCACTCTTCTCACTCGCCATAAATCCCGCAGCCACCGTCTTATTTACAACGCCGTAAGCAGGCCGTAAAATCTGGGGCGCCGTGACAGCGTGCACAATGTGGCAGCTAGCATACAGCAGTGCGAATTACGTGTCGCACGCAGAGCGACTGACATACATGGTGCACGAAAACCGCGAGCTCAAATTAATCGTGCGAAACTGGGAAGGTAGAATTAAATCCACCGGAGCCATCTGATAGGAATATCATCTAGAAAAATATTTGTATTTTAATCTGAAGCATAAAATACTTCTAATGAATAACAGAGTATTTTTTATCATGGATAATATATCTTAGACGAGGAAGGATAGTACTCACCTTTACAAGAAATTTTTAAGGTGTAAAAATGTTCTTTAGCCAATTTTTGCTGTTTACTGATTTTGCAGAAGAAGCAGTCATACCTCAATAGTTTTACTTACTGGTATAGGGAGCGTGCACAAACTACGTGGCTCAGTCTGGGAGGGGGGTGGCTGGAAGGCTACGCTGGGCTACGTGGGGGGAGGGGGTTTTCGAGCCAGGCCACGTAGCTTTCCTTTCATAACATTTTTGACAGTTAAAATGAGCTACAGAACACACAACAGCATGTGAATATTTATTTCGGTCATTTAATTATCTCAGTATGTAATTTACAATAATCTGACAAGAGAAAAAATTACAAAATGTCTTCTAAAATCAAAAGGGAAAAAAGCTACGTGCTACGTGGAGGGAGGAGGGGGAGGGATAAAGAGAAAAGACACTTGGGGCTACGCGGGGGGGAGAGGGGGATTTACAGGAGGCCAAAATAGAGCTACGTGGTTTATGCACGCTCCCTAATTTAGCTCTGCTTGTATTTAGAAATGTGACGTATTTTGCATCTTATGAAGAGGCACTGTTCTAAGAAACAAAGTGTGGACGAAATTGGTACGAATTTCAGTGTGCATTCTTCAGAATTAAACTAATGCATTTGTAGAGTACTAAATATTTATGCAAACTGATATAAATATATTAACTAAAAGTTTATTTTAGGCGATACAATAGGTTTTATTTAATAACCACAGAAATCTGCTTGAGATTTTGAGAATACAAGTAAATGTGGATCTGTTTTAGTGTTACCATGATTTTTTCTCAGAAATATTGAGGTCATTAGAAGCGGTACAGTGGGCAAGTAATGAATAGAAATTCTACCACGGTCTTCTGAAGGAACCATCCAAATATTTGCATGGAGTGATTTTGAGAAACAATGAAAAACCGAAATCTTGTCAGACTGGAATTTCAACCCACGTCATGCCGAAAGAAAGCCCACATCGAAATTCTACAGAACGTACCTGCTGAGCTCACGGCAAAGAATTTTTTAAATATATATAACGCCTTGATGCCATGGACAGGAAGTGTTTTTCTGGTACCCCTCTTGCATCTGGTGTACTGAGTTTCAGTGTAAGTAACCAATTTTACCACCATGACTTTTTTTTGAGTACTAATGTTCAGCCCAAAAGATGTTGAAACCGTGGTAGTCTTCAAATGAAATACCTGATGATGCGTTAAACAACACAGACTACAGATTCAGAATGTGGTTGCAATACTAATCACAATAAGTTCCATTCATATTCTTATCAATTCTCTGTTCATTACTCTTTTTTTAAAAAAAAAAAATTAATAAACAAATGTTTTCCGGAAATTAGTCTCTACCAGAAGTGTGTCTTTTATTTATTCAAATGTAAAGATTCTCTTGCAGAGAGGGCTGAGGATATTGAGAAGTTATTGAATGGCATGAACAAAATACTGAAGGAAGATTTTGGACTGAATATAAATCGAAGTAAAACAAAAGTGATGAAATGTAGCAGAAATGACACCAATACTAGCAGATTAAATATAAAAATAGGATCTGATGCAATAGGAGAAGTGAGTGAGTTCTGTTACTTGGGAAGCAAAATTACAACTGATGGCCGAAGCAGGAATGATGTTAAAAACAGAATAGCACTAGCAAAAATAGCCTTCATGAAAAAGAGAAACCTTTTAGTTTCAAATATTGATCTAGGAATTAGAAAGAACTTCTTAAAACTCTATGTGTGGAGCACAGCACTTTACGGTAGCGAAACATGGACTTTAGGAATACCGGAAAGAAAGAAACTTGAAGCATTTAAAATGTGGTGCTACAGAAGAATGCTGAAAATTAGGTGGACAGACAAAGTAAGAAATGAACGAGTTTTAGAAATGATGGGTGAGAAAAGAAGTTTATGGAAGAAGCTTACAGGAAGAAGAGACAGGCTGGTAGGTCATATTTTGAGACATGCTGGATTGGTTAATTTGTTAGTGGAGGGAACAGTTGAAGGTAAGAACTGCAGAGGTAGACAGAGATTAGAATATATGAAGCAGATAATTGAGGACGTGGATTGTAAGGGTTATGTAGAAATGAAGAGGTTAGCACAGGATAGGAAGGGATGGAGGATTGCATCAAACCAGTCTAAAGACTGACGACAGCAAAAAAAAAAAAGATTATCTTTGAATATATCATTTCCTATCTCATCGTTCAAAGCGGTTAATCATTCAGAGATTGTCTGGAAGCCCTATATCTTAACTTAACTGCAACGTTCACTTGTCTGACACTTTACTTTTGACCGTATGTTGCCAGTTTCTCCCATTCCCGGAGCTAAATTAAGTTTGAAGATGTAGCCTCAAACAGCGACACAAGGGGCATCACATTCGAAGCCAGCGTTATAGATAGTTGTTACATAAAGAAGTACTGAACGAAATTTTTGCAAGGGCAAAGTAACAGAAATTATGGCCGATGTTCACTGCCCAGTATTTCAATCGTATAGCGAATTAGCGGGAAAATTTGTATCCTACATGACAGTATTTAAGTTCAAGCTCACAACATTTCATTGATATTACACTATTGCAGTTATAATATTCACAAGACTTCATAAATATAGTTCAGTTCGATATTTGTTGTAAGCAGATCGCTATAATCTGATACTATCAGTTCAGTAAGTTTCGCTGAATCCGGCTGAGGTAGTTGAGTATCGCCATTTGCATCAGTGCATGGGCGCAATCTGAGGAACTGAGTTCAGCAGTACCTCGGATAGGGTAAAGGATTTCCTACATTATCATCACTCCCAAGGCCTGGTTTCTCAGGACTTAAGAAACCGGTTAAATGTTTTCGAGAATGTCCGTTGAAAGTATTAAGCAATTGTGACGACACTTTTGAAGTAGATCTGTCAAATACGTTTTCATTCATGTTGGAGAATTAGAATCCTGTATCAACAATGCTAACAATTGTGCTATTGTGTCGAATAACAATTTAAGATTTTTACACTGGTGTGGTGCTATTCATACCACTGTAAAAAACGTGTTTCACTCATCTACACTAAACTTAGTGCCCTATGTGAGTGTTGTCTGGATCAGACAGACGGAGGCACACTAAGCTGAAGTCGCGGAGGTAGCACGTCCAGTTACATTCATCACGACCTACAGTTTGAAGGGGAATCCGAATCACGGAACTTCTGCACTGCAATAAAATAATATCACGTTTGGAACCAACTTAGTGTGAGACTGGTGAATTTATCTTAACTTACAGATGATTTCAGTGTACACGTTCCTGCTGGATACGTGTTTAATTCTAGTTCTTTGCACCTAGAATAGCTCTGTCATCTGAATCAAACTACACGAGAAGGGTAATATAACGGTTAGCTGCTGTTTCATGTCAAGACATTTTCTTACATTTGTTGACAGTGTGCCTGTAAAAGACTAGATTATGTTTAGAAAGAATTTGCCCTTTTGCTTCTTCTTCTTTTTTTTTTTCTTATGACTTTAAGCTTCATCGACGTCACAGTCAATACAGGCGGGAAAGGACTGGGATCTAGGAACGGGAAGTAATTCGGCCTTGGCCTCTTTAAGGAAGCATCTCGGCATTTTCCTGGAGTGATTTAAGGAAGCCATGGAGAACCGAAATCTGGATGCCCAGAGGGGGATTCGAATCCACGTCCTCCAGAATGGGTGGGTAGAGCATTATCGCTCACCCCCCGCGCTCGGTTTATTGTCTCCTTTGAAAACGGAACAGGTATCTTAAACAAAGTTTTCGTGCGATAACTGTGATTGGTGAGTAAAACCAGAAAACATGTAAGATATTTTGCATCAGTAAAAACAGTTTATTTTGATATAATTATATTCAAACAACAGATTAGTCAAAAATTTGTACAAAACATACATTTATATATCTTTTTATATACATGAACATTCACACATTTCACAACTGTCATTCTTACAGACATTGCATACACTATATTGATACGAAAATGAGCATACAGTAATACACAATGTATAGAATAGAGGAGAATTTTAAAGACAACTTTAACAAATTAAGAGAGAAGATCATATCAATAATAGATTTTTTCTGTCGTCCCCATAAAAATTTAAAAAAAAAGATTGATAGCGAGTAATTTCATGCATAATTGTCGTTGCTACGTATTATTCTGTCAAACGCAAACTTTAAATTATTATAAATTGTTCTGAACGAAATCAGAGGCAAGTCGGGTTGATTTAATTTCAGATGAAATTAATTAATTTCCAAATAGAGAAAAAAAACGTAATTGAAATGGCAGTAAAATGTTTTACAACCGACTGCGATGGAATTGCTGTATAACTATGCTCTGAGCGAAATATAAACTGCCAGTAAAAAAATAATGAATCTGAAAAAGTGCAGAAAATGGAAACAATTAATTAAATCGCGCTTTAATTTAAAGCAGTGGTATTGCTAGCACAGGCGTGAGTGCTTGTGCAGTGTAATTTGAAACGCGGTAGGAATGTAATTATTCATCAAAAATTCAATTAAACAAAGCTGAGTACCCCGAGGGCAGCTAGCAGTCGGCCTCGCGCATAGCTGCGCGCTGAAAGGAAAATACTCTGCAGGGCAGGGCTTGTATTGAGCGAAAACACAGTGGCCAGGATAGGCTGGACCGCGGTATGCAGTTGTGGAGGGGATCCAGCATGATAGTGTGTATCACATTCACCGTATAAACCGTTTGCAGTGGAATTGTTCGAAGTGAAATAATGTTATTTAAACGGAAGATGTAAGTCAAATACTACTGACGTACTGTTGGAAATATTACTATTCGTGAAGTCCGAGGCAGTGGATAACGTAACGTTCGACCTGGAACATGTGAGTACGCGAGCTTGACACCAGTCCGACCATCCAGGCTGCGATTTCCCAAAGTCTTCCGAAATCACTGAAAACATAGTTCATTTTTTAAATTACTGTTTCATGAAAAGAATCCTACCCCGGCTCTATAATCATCTCATCGCTGACTCACCGTAAAGCTCCAATTTTATTTTTGAAAAAAATGTTTGTACCAGAAATAAAAAAAAGTTTTAGCAACTAAAATACGATAGTATGAAAGAACGCCGAGTTTTTAAAAATGTGTTCTTAAAAAAGGGTTTTGTGGAAAATAGGCATATTACAAACTAAATGCCTAATTAGTCGATAACACATTAAAAAATGCAGGACGGGTAGAGTCCGGTCCTAGTGGGTAGCGTACGGAGCTGGCATTACGAAGAACGTGATTTTACATGGTTTCCCTAAATCACTACAGGTGACTGGCAGAATGGTTCCCTGAAAAGAACATTGTCGAATTCACTGCCGTTCCTTTTTGCAAGTAGTCTCCCTCTTCTAACGACATCGATGTGACGCAAGCCATAAGTAAAAAAAAAAAAAAAAAAAAGGAGATCTGTGTGGAAAAAGAACGTTTTAGAATATTCAAGCAAATATTTGAGCTCATATATTGTAATGAGTGTGGGGAAACTAAGTTATTATCTAGGTCTGGTAATCGATCTGCGAAAAAGGATTGGCGACAAAGAAAAGATGATGCAACACCATAATGAATAAGAACTTAATTTTTCTTTTTATGATCTCTGGCAATGAATTGGAAACTACTAAACCTTGATGAGTGCGAGCCTGGCACACAAATAACTCTAGAATTCCAGAGTACAGATGTAGATTTCTGATAAAATGCAGGAACGACGTGCGTTATGGGAAGTATATTGGAGGAAAGGAAGGTTAATACTGATACAAATGATAGCGTCAGGGAACCTGTATTTAAGAACTAAACATCGCACATATCACCATAAGACTCTCGAAAGTTGACACAAGAAACTGCGAAACGAAATTACACCAGTCAAGGTTTTAGTGCAATGCAAAGCGAGGGAGAGAGATGATGGTGGCTAACATGCACTACTATTGGTTCATTCTGATTTGGCGGCTCAAGCTCTACCACAAGAGGCCCTCCATTACAAACACCTCCCACATGAACACTCGTTGACGGAAGCACAACTGTACAAGTACGACCATCCGTTACCGTATCATCAGCATCGGTCTCTTTGCGTGTATAAAGGCAGGTGCAGCTTAGAGGAACAGATTGACCTTGAGCCGCCTATTGAAAATGAACAGACTACATTTATATTTGGTACACAATATAACAACGGAAAGGGAGAGTGTGTGTGTGTTGGCAACAGCAAAATTGAAGGTGACGAAATCAGAACGGTAGTCAACACTAAAACGGATCGGATTCAAATTCACGGGAGAAACTTCTCTGCTAGAAGCCAGTACGCAGTACAATAACTTCAGGCAGAAAGGTATTTAACTCTGACTTTCAGTACATGATAAGTAGGAAAGCTTACACCAAACGTTGTACGAGTTTGATAAATAGAGAACAAGACACTTCAAACAGAGATTTAAAAAAAAAAAAAAAAAAAAAAAAAAAAAAAAAAAAAAAACACATCATTCAGACAGGTGAAAATTTCTTTCCGCGTTTAAAACAGTTTTCCGATTACAGTTTCTCGCAGGGACTATGTTAACCATTACAAGGAATTCAGTCAAACGCAAACAATTTCAGATCCAGAAAAACTGTAATGACAACCGTGTTTGAAGCGAAACATCTAAAAACTATTTCATGATTGTTTAGTCCCTCCCGTTTAGAGTAATATTTATGAACAAGGAGCGCACGCAGATCGCTGAACCAATACTTTTTTTTTTTTTTTTTTTTTTGCTTATAGCGTTACGACTCGTTGATGTCATTAGAGGTGGGAAAGGACTTAGGACAAGGAACCGGAAGGAATTCGGTCATGGTATTTTGAAGGAACCATATCTGCGTTCGCCTGGAGTAATTTCAGGAAACCATGTAAAACCCAAATCTGGATGGCCGGACGGAGATTCGAACATGTGTGCTCCCGAATGAGAATTTCTAACGTATTCTAGCTACAGGTTGACTACGGTATGGAATAACACTACTATTTTGTATTAAGATTGCTAGTGCGGAAGAAATTATTTGTATCGGTGTCGCAAAGCTCAATATTGCATAAAATTACTGTAAAATAAACAGTGGTTAACTGTTTTCGTTACGGAGTTCCTTTTGTTAATTTAGTTCGTGTACTGCAGAGTGTGGTCACCACTGTGGGAAGGACAACTAGTGAGAACAGAGACGGTAACGGCCGACTAGCCTCCACTGTCGCGCTTTCTGCTTAGGTTGGCAGCCGTGGGAATGTCACGACTATCGGCGGAAAGAAAGGCGGACACAGCTTCTTACAGCTGGAGCGAGACGCATGATTCCCTTGTATCTCCACAATCAACAGCCAAGACGAAGGAGGAATATCAGACATTGAACATTGTAGAGTTAGACGTGGTGAACCGGTACGCTTCGTTTTTTCTGTAAAATCGTCAACTTTTACCCCAATCCGGAAGCATTACAATAATTTGGCACCACTATTGTAAAGCAGGTGAAATGTTAACATGAGCTACAGTATAATCATCGTCCGGGAATCATGTGCTCCAAATGAGATAACCTGAAGACACAGGTACGTCCAGATTATCTTCAGTTCACTAAATTACAGTAATTAATGAGAAAAATTTCTGGAAGCTACCTTTCAGTGGCTTATGACAATCATGCAGAGAAATAAACAAAACACTTTTTTTTTAGACTTAGTGTTTCCAAAAATATCATCACCACTGTAGCAAATATAAAAATAGAGACTTCTGCATCGTTCTCTTTTGATTTATAATTCTTCCAATACCATTAAAGTTTTTGTGAGCAGCTGTTAACAAATGTAAAGTTACATTGCAACTCGTCTCTTCGTGTACGACTGTTATGGAAAGTTATTGATTTCAAAGATAAATGATAATGCCGATAATTGGTATCATATATGAAATTACAGATCTCGAAAAAAAGTTTTACTTGGTTGTTATGGTGATAGTTACCAGATATTCGTCAAACTTCCAGTTTCTTAATTTGAAAATAACATTGTCATTAATCGGGAAGGCCGAGAACTTTTTAGACCAGTTTCATGAGAACGGATGATAAATTCCACTCAAATGAGCATATATAATTAGAACGTAACACATTCATACAAACATAAGGATTAAATCCTACATTATAAAAGTCATTGTTTTCCCGTAAAAGGAAAATTGAAGATATCGACGGAAGCAGATATTGTATTGTCCGTCTATTTTAGAGCTTTCATTATCTGTGTATTAATTATTTACATACAACTATAAAAAGAAAGTCTATAAAATTGTACAGTCGTGGCTTAAACTTGTGGAAATATAATGTTTGTAGAAGGTATATTTGTGTTTAACCCTCTCTCTATTGCACTGAAAAATTACATATATTCTGGAAGCATGTTTTCTGTTTATAAATAAGTGCTAATTTTATTACTGAAAGGAATATAGTAAATCTGCGTATGAAACATTAGTATATATGATGTCCGATGAAGAGTAGTTACCACGACTGTACTGAAGGTATTCTCTGACAGCTTTGTATTTATTATTTAAGAAGTAGTTTATGTAGTTCCTCTTTTAGAATCACATGAACAGTACCCATGATTTTAAATATAATGATAACTTCCTGCAACATCAGTCACTGTAGGAAGCTCCCACCCACTACAGTCAGTCTGGGGCACAGCACACACACACAGTCACTGGCGTCAGAGCGCGGGCTGCTGGTGGTGGTGCAGGCGGGGCTGGTGGTCGAGCAGGTGCTGGCGCAGCCCCTGGACCAGCGGGTCGTGCGCCGCGAAGCTCTCCTCCTCGACGAGGAAGCGCAGCGCCTCGCGCATGCAGTCCGTGTAGCCGGCGAGCAGGAGCGCGCCGTCCAGCGCGCCGCACGCCGCCGCCACCTGCTGCGCGTCCTGCGGCTCGCTGCCGCTCGTCGAGCTCGACACCGCCTGCTCCTCGGCACCCTCGCCCTCCACCTCCTCCTCCTCGTCGTCGTCCTCGTCGTCGGGCAGGCCGCGCGCCAGCAGCGACGCGATGCGGTCCGCCACGTCTGCAAACCACAAGCAACACGACATCGGTTACACACAGTACACTACCTGCGTAGGCGCGTTGCCAACGACAACAGTTTTAACATCAAGATTTGGACCAGTGAGTGTGGTCACAGCCATGGATTGCGCCATGCGGTGCCTTTATCATGCTCGGAATTGGGTCATCGGACATGCGCGAGCGAAGCTCATCTTGCCCTCACCAACTCCTACCGAACTGTCCTATGCGTCCATTTGAGGAGCCACCCCCGCCAGGGGAGGTGCGGACTTTCAGAGAGACCATGAGTACAGATGACATACTTGTGACACAATTTACTCGACATAAACATCAGAAATCACATGAGTTTCAACTGGTGTCTCTGCGGTCCACGTCGTTCCCCGCGGGCACCCATCAGGGTGGCGGAAAGCGTTATGTCTCACCGTCATTGCCAATGGTGGAACCTTTCACCATTAAGGCGGGTGATTCGCAAAAGCCCAATCCCGAGTTGGCAGTGTAGCGACGTAGCACCAACCGCGTTGAGGTGAGGTACAGCAACTAGGCCGAAACCCTCAAACTGCCACCCCGACCACACCGTTCTATCGAGCTACTTCGCTACACCCCCAACTTGGGATTGGGCTTTTCCGAATCACGCGCCTTAATGGTGGAAGGTTCCACCACGTTGGCAGGGATGGTGAGGCATAGCGCTTTTCGCCACCCCGATGGGTGCCCACGGGGAACGACGTGGGCGCAGGCCGCAGAGAGACCAGTCGAAACTCATGTGATTTCTGATGTTTATATCGTGTACTTTGTGTCAGAAGTTTGTTTGTTGTTTAATCGCATTCAGCGATTCCGCCAAGAATAACTGCGGAACTTAAATTTACACATTTTCTTGTGATAGTACTCGCTGGATGCTGATTTTTAAACATTTGGTACTATACGTAATTTTCATTCACATGACTTTTTTTTTTTGCACTTGATATCACATTTATTCAGCACAAATATTTAGCGTTCTGGTGTCTCGGTGGTTAAAGCTTCTGTTTAGAGATTGAATCTCTGTCTTGGCGGAGATTTACAAAGGTTCTTTAAGCGGCTCTATAAAGTGAAGTATGCCAGAACGCTTGGATTCCACATTAAAGTGTAGATGCCCTATATCAAGATGGGCTAGGTGACTACGGCAGGGGTGGAATTTGTAGCCAATAAAAACCCTGTCACAGGGTCATTACGACCATATGAGCCTACCTCCTACAAATATAAACTGTTAAATACATCAGTCCACATATTATTCAGTACAAGACGCTTGAAAGCCTAAACAGTCTGTCCCGACGAGACCTGGCTGTGTCGTTTAGCAGCCACAGTGTCTGACCATCTGATACTGCTTACTGCTTAATAATCTCTAGCCCTAACAGCGGCCGCCTTATCTGATGTACCAACACACGCTTCTCAATGTCAACATGACAAAACACTCCGCTCGTGGAACTTCAGATACAAAAATACACAAAACCCTGCAAAGATTTATACACACGTCACAGTCGTGATGTAATTTCTGCGCTTGCTGACGTAGGCAGCCGATTTGAGTATTGGTGGGAGCGTTAAAATCTGGCTTTGCTATTCATATTCAACTTTTCTTCTTTCGGCTTTACACATCGTCGGCATTGAAGTCATTAGAGGTGAGAGAAGATTTGGCACAAGGAAGAGGAAAAATTTCGGGAATGCCCTTTTGAAAAAATCATTCGGGAAACGATGATAAATCGAAATTAATATAAACGGTCGGGGATTTGGAGGTGCGTCCGATTAAGTACCAGGCGCAAACGTTACATCTCAGCCGCAGGGCTGGCTGGGTATCCCCATACCTTAGTAATTAGATCCTGAAGAATATTGCAGAAAAGTAACAGGAAGGAAATCACCCACGCCCATGCCATGTACGAGGGAATTGTCCGCGCATTACCCTGGAATGATTTCAGAAACCATGCGAAACAGTAACCTGGGTGGCTCAACAAGATATCAAATCCAAGTCCTCCTAGTTGCCTTGCCCCAATGCTACTGCTGATTCAGTAACGTGCATATAGAACTGAATATAAATAAATGCATTCTCAAATCATTCTCAGTCGGAATAATAATAAAGCCCCTGAACGACACCTTAAAACGAGTAGAGATCAGGCATAGTGATACTGCATATTCTGGACAACTACGTCTTCAGAATATCGTATTTATCGATAAATAATATTTAGAGAACTATTCGATGAGCTGCCTCAACGTTATCTCATGAATGAACGGTCATTATCTATGTGATCAACGTTTTTCTGATGCTTGGAAATGCTGCTGGAGTGCCTTAGGTAACAGGTGCTTCCCTCCCTACCTCACATATCTTAAACATTAACACCCACCAACCCATTAAGGACGCAACGTCTCACGTAGCTTTCGGGTATATTGAATATTGGAAAACAGGTATTTGTTTGAGAGCACCAGATAGTGAAGCAGCTGGTCCGTACAATCGGAAAATAGACATATCTCAAGGGTTGCACACTATCACAGTGCTGCTACATTTATGGCCGGGCAACATCGCGCCTTTCAGTATACTGCAGGGATACATCCGTAGAAGAAAAACGACGCAATAAAGCCTCGATGGGAGACGACACCTACCGGTACTATCTCCTGGTACAGTTGTCGATACAGGACGCGCTGCTATGCGATCTATCCAGTAGGAAACAAAATGGAAGCGGAATGCTATACGATGAACATCTCACGCGTACTTCCTGAGTGGCAAGTATGTTTTTAATTTTTTTATATATTTATTAGAAAAATACTTACTTTCCACCCGAGAAAAAGTATTACTGTCGCCTTGAAAAAAATTAAACGTGGATCATCACATGACCTTAGTACAGTAGGGCAGTGTTTTTCCGTTCAGCATCCAGTAATCATCACTAATGTTTTGCCTTGTGAACAGAATAAAACTACACATAGTCTATTCTCTTCAGGAAGACATCCCAGCATGATGTTCTCATTCGTGCACCTCTGCAACTATGCTGTATCCCTTGTCTGGGATTAACAGGTATTTCTGGCTGTTAAATTACGTAACTTGACAAACGGCAGCGTGGGAATTGTTAGTGACATTCACATGCGGTTAACCTAGCTACTTTTCGCTTACTTGTCAGTTATCATTAGGAGGTGGTGTTCTGTATATATCTGTTCCTCCCGTGCAACAACAACGAACACATTAACTGATATTCATAACCCCATATCACCAGTGAAGCAATCAATCATACGCCGCATTCCTACCTTACTATATTGTTTTTATTGCAGTGGAGTGTTGATTCAACAGGTAAATCAATGTAATGAATTACAAAAAGCCTTTTGTTTGTCCACTTATTAATGTAACAGTGTCAGGAACACTGTATTACCATTGTAAAACTTGTTCCCCACTTTCCATTGATGTTAGCTCAATGTTTCCACTGCTCAATATTTCCTTTGATACCCGATGGCGTTATCGCATAGGCAATTTATATCTCTGCATTAGGTAAGTAGGCTTTCTGTTATGATCAGTAAAGTCTGGATACAAATGCATTTCTGGTGGCATCGGTTCCATATAAGGCACAATTAATTATGACCTGCTCCATCAAGCAACGGGTAAACCGCTGTTGACTATGTATATGAAGATTAATGAATCGGAGGCAACCACTTAATAGGTTTCTTAACGACTCTAAATCTTAAGTATGCTGTAGCGAGTTTGCTTTTGGGAATGAGATCGCCTTGTTGGACTTTTTGCATGGTTAGCTGTAGACATCAGAGCTAACGGAGTCCCTGACAGTTGAAAGTTGTTGCATATGTTGTCTGGCGTCATACAACTTCAACAAGTGCTAACTATGTACAGTGCATATTGCTTACACACCAATCCTCACGTACCTTAATATCCGGATATAAAAAAAATTAACTTGTACAAGAATCGTGAGGGAGTACAGAAGACACTAATGGAGTAAAGTGTGGGGAGTAAAGATTTCTTTTATATTTTACTTGTTCCTGCCAGAGCCTAGTGGGTGAGCGATAACGTAAGCGCTTGGTAATCAGGAACACATTCATTCAACTCCCAGACGGGCATTCCAGATTTCCTTTTTCCATGGTTTCCAGAAATCACTCCAAGCAAATGGCAGAATGGTTCCTTCAAAAAAACAATGCCGAATTTCTTCCGTTTTCTTAACCACAACGTTGTTTCGACTCTAGACACCTTGACATTGTTAAGCCGTTAAATCATAAGCAAAAGATAAATATCCGGTACTGGAAAATTCCATGCGTTCCATGCGAAGAAAGTATATACATTCTTCATGATGTTTGGAGTACGAAAAAAATCAATTCATAACTGGAGAAACATTAAAAACAGAATGGAGATGGAAACCATAAAAAAAAAAAAAAATACTTTTTGAGTTAACAGTGATCTCTCTCTCTTTTTAAGTATCTTCACTTCCTTAAATCTAGCAAACTTTTATTTATTTATTTATTTATTTTACTTTTAAAAAAAAATTACAATCCATCAATCCACTTTTACTACCTTATTGAGTTGTAACGGATTTGGAATAGAGAGAGAGAGAGAGAGAGAGAGAGAGAGAGAGCGTGTAAGCTGACTGTTCAGGTTTGTAAATTTAATCAAGCCGAGCATTTTCCAATGAAGTCAAACGTCTGGAATGCCGTCATCATCCCCAACGCTTGCTACGACGTGAGTGCCGGGAAGTGGGAAGGGAAGTTGCCCCTGATGAGCGAGCGCTAAGTAAACTCTGTGGAAACCCGCATATTTCTGTCACTGTACTAATTATTAATAGTGGTGAGAAGAGTAGGAATATTTTCACTGCCGTGTTGCAGCAGTTTAAAAATGGTTTTACCGTTTTTAACATCGTGTGCTATGTGATGTTAACTAAAATTTGTGCGTCACAAATTTACCTATTAGATTTATTGATTTCAACATTCGTACTTCAAAGATATTATAAGACTGGGTTAAAAAATTAATTAAAGATTTTTTTCGCTGTGGTTCCTAATAGAGAGAAGCAATGTTTTTGCTATCGTCGACTGATAGCGCGCATAAACAGTTAAGACGAACAGCGCAGCCAACGGAGCTAGCGGGGCTGTGAGATAGCTATACGGTATCGAGATTCGGCTGCAGCTTTTTTGTCTGAATTTAAGTATCGATTTTTGATGATCCGTTGTCTACGAAGCAATTTGACTTAGCTGCACACTTTAGTCTATCCGAACAAACGTAGTACGAGTGGATGAAGCGTAATGATCGGGACTGGGATTCGACAGGACAATCCACATTAGATTCCCGGTCAGGTTACCCAGATATCTTATTTCGATTATTTCCCTACATATCTAATACTCTTTGCTGATTATACATATTTTTCTGAGTTTACATATTAAACATTTACTTTAAAAGCAAACTATCAACGAGGCCATTGTCTCTTCAAATCTGGGAAACATTTTTAATTCCGTATTTCGTTGCTGCAATTATTAGGATTTAAGACGTTTTAACAATATTTGTCGAGTACAACTATCACTGATTCAAGAGAGCTTACCGATTGTCCTTGGGACAGCCTGTTTATATACGATGGGTGTCAGGAGACAGACCGGATCACACCACTGCTGACCACTACCCACCACTATCGTAACCAACCATAACCAACCAAATAAAACACCACGCTCATACTCCTCTCCTGTATGCTTTCATCGCACATACATATATTTAACAGCTGTAACAGTTTAAAATTTCTATTTTTAAAGTGCAATTAAAAAACTTATACTTGCATATTGAAAGGCTAATTATAACAAACCATACGTCTTCAGCACCCCTGTTATTATTGAAAAACACCGACAAAAAAGAGGAACCTATGTAATAAATTAATATTAAAACTGAAACGTAACATTGGCTTTGGAGATGGCTGAATCCAGTCATTGATTTGTTGTAGTGTCATACAGCTAGTCTTTCTTTACTTCCAGGGCTTTCTCAGTCAGAAAACGATTTGTTTTAATATTTATTCGCATCATACAAGAACTGTTAGATTTGTTGCTTAGAAAAATTTCCTCCCTCTTAAGGTTTACATTCGTTACAGATACTAATCTTTTAAGTTCCTTCTGAGTGATAAAGCTGGTCTATTCAGTGTGAGCTTTACTAATTTACCTAGCATCAAAAGAGTGATTTACTAGACCAGAATCGAACAGGTGTAGCTCAAGCAAAAAACCGGATGCATTGACGGAAGTTTTAGAGTAATTTATTGTTAACCTTTTTACTGAGCGGGTGACCGATCCAAGAAAACAATAAAAATAAAGACAAAGAAATCTTTGGCCACGAGGTTTAGGAAGAAGTATTATTCGTTAAGAAGAAGATTCTTGGAAGCATCAACCAGATTGCGGTAGAGATAGATGTGTTCCAACGGATTTGGGATTCGGGATATGGCGCAGCCAGCAGCTACCTGCCTCTGATGTAGATCACCGCTTACAATGAGATCCGACGTCATAAATATTTAATAATGCGTAGTACCAGAGGCGGTTTTCGCGTCTCCCCCGCTGGCGCATAAAGGAGCAGGGGAGTGCTGAATGGGTTTTGTTTCTCAGCAGGAAGAGACGAGGAAGGAAGAAGGTGCAACATTCAGAAAAAAAAGTGGCCCCCATTTTATGCAGCCTTTTGTCTAGCGCTCTGCCCTCTTCTCCCTCCCTCCCAGTCACCCTCTCCCCTTTCTTGCTTCTGGTACCGTGAACCACAGAAACGACGCTTCAATGCTCATTCCACCGTGAACTGATATAATGAAACATAGCTAAAGTACGGTCAACAAATAGTTAACAATCCCGTGACGTCATGGAAACATTGTGCGGAAGAAAAACATATTGTACTTCCCAACATGAATGCATAGCACATGAGTTCTCATTGCATAGAGTGTATAAACCATAGGTTCCCAACCTTTTTTGACCTACCGCCCCCTTTTCGAAATAAAAGACCATACTTAACACCCTTTTTACAAAAAAAAAAAAAAAACACCCATCCCCCCCCCCAAGAAAAAACTCAGACTCCCCTTCTTGCAATAAATAATGTAACCCATAGTGTTACAACTTCTCTGGCTCGTAATCTACTTTTAGAAACAGTGATTTGATAGCGAAATTACAATTTTCTTGTATAGACTATAGCAAAACAAGGACAGGTTTTTAAAATTATTTCATTCAAAGATATTTACAATATTAGTGTATTGTTCGCAGTTTGATTAAGAAATACATATTATAATAAATATTATTAATTTGAGGACTCAGCCAATTTGATGCTTATTTTACTAACGATACTAATTTTTCAATATTTTGTAGACCCCTACTTGTTTGTCATCCGAAATTTTAAATCGCCGCGTTTCAATAATGACTATCCGTTACTTATTTTGGCTAATAAATTGCTGATAACACTAAAATTTGTTTTGGCTACATATGATCTTGGGAATGCAATTAAAAACTTCTCTGATGCAACCGTTAATGCTGGATATAATACTGGAAAGCAGGGGACTGTAGTTTGTCCTCAGCGCCTCCTAAATTTGCCTTGACCCGTAAAAGCGCCCATCGATGGCGTTACCGCCCCCGTTGGGAACCACTAGTGTAGATGATGTCATTATAGCCGACTTGCTGGTTCTTAAGCAGAATTTGTTCATGGATGCACACAACAAGTAGTTATGTTGACATAAAAACTTGATAATAGCAATAACTGATTGCACATTATTCTTCAAGAAGAATAATTTCATCAATGTTACAATTTCGCTATTATGGAATGTAGTAAGATCAGCTTGGTGGAAGATTGTGGTGTTTTTTTTTTTTTTTTTTTTTTTTTTGGTTTTTTTTTTAAGTATGACCCTCCCTGTTAGAGCGATTGTAGGAAGAGCTAGGGCTATAAAATCCCATGGCCTATAACAGTACCCATTCTGGCATTTAACTGGTGTAATTTCGATAACCATAGGCTTCGGAAATCTGAATGGCCAGATAGACAATCAAACTCATGTCGCCCCCCAACCGACCGTGGTGGTGTAACGGTTAGCGTTCTGGCCTCGCATTCGGGACGACGGCTGTTCGATTCCCCGTCCGAGTATCCAGATTTGGTTTTTCCATTGTTTCCCCAAATCACTCCAGGCAAATGGAATTCCTTCAAATTCCTTGCCCCCCATCCTTTCCCGTCTCTAAAGACCACGCTGTTAAGAGACGTTAAGCAGTTTTTTTGTTTATTTGTATTTTTTTTTTTTTTTTTTTGTTTAAAAAATAAACGTGTCATCCCAAGTGCCAGGCCCAATCGTTAAGCACTCAACCAACATCTTCCTTCTTTTTCTTACAAGAAAACAGCTTCTATTAAAATGTCACTAAACCACAATCCGAACTCTCGATTAAGGGCAACATGAAGCATAATGTTCAGTGTCAGGAGAAATGAATACAGCATTTAGTAATTCTGGTCACATCAGTAACATTACCAACAACAAAACCAAAACATTCCGAACCACGAGATATTCAGGATTACGTGTATACCATTCCCGGAATGGCCATTCAGGTTTACTTTTTCTCTGATTTTCGGAAATCACTCCAGGCAAAAGCAAAGCCGGTTCCTGCAAAAAGCCATGACCGAATTCTTTTCCGTTCGTTGTCAACAATCTCTCCTCTCTATAAGGAATTTGACGTCAACGATCCCAAAAGATTTAAAAAAAAATCACCTGCTAAGTTCCCCAAGCTCGCCAATAAGATCGGCAGTGGTGTGTTAGTAGCACGTTTTCTCAGGTACCTGCTGCCAGGTGAAGGTCACGCAACCTGCCCTGAGCTGAGTGGGGGTCGTAGTTTGTTGGTGGTCGAGATAGACATCACGCAGTGGGCAGCCTTGGATGGATGGCCGGTGGTATCAGCGAGTGCTACAAAGCGCCTCCCATTTCTCCCGAGAGGCGCTACCGTTAGCGTGTGCCCTCGGCCGGAACAATCTCTCCAGAGAGACTCATTAGCTCCAGGCCGGCACAATTCGCCAACCGTGACCGCCTCAAACCTATTAAAACGTAGTTAGCAGCAGGCGGAGGGGCTCGGAGGCGTGGCAAATGACCGCTTCGTGCCATCGAGAAAATCACTTTGTGATCATTTCTGGAGGCTTTCGTCTCGGTTAAGGTGCACTACGGTTCTTAAAAGGTTACATTACGACTCTTAAAGGCTCTACGTGTACCCAGGCTAACAGCTTCTTTTAAACGTTCCTTAACTACTTTAGAAACTTATCTCTCCCTGACCTGTGATGTTTACCGAATACAGTGCACCTTTAAATGGATCAATAAACCTCCCTTCTTAGAAAGTTATGGAATGATATACGTAACAGCCGGGATCGAGGGAAGTTGAGGTGTTTTCTAACATCGGATTTACATTCCAGTGAAGAACGAAATATTTAGGAGAGAGAAAAAAAGGAATTGATTTTTATATACTACCAAACTGTACACCGATTCCAAATTATTGTCTTCGAGAGGAAGAGTCATTATTTCTCGTAACCAGATTCTAAAAGGAATATCGTATATTTTCTTATCTTTGCCATCGGCATTTGTTTTTTACTGTGTTAGAATTACCACCTAATCTTAATGACACGTGTATCTTACTTGGGAGGTACTTTGGAAATTTGTACGAAACTCCCTGAAGAAGTCATCGTTGTTAACATTCATGTTCCAATCGTGTCACCTATAAAGGTAGAAAACACTCTGGACTTGGTACTCTTTGTCCCAGAGGTAAAATCACTCAAATGTTTTCTCATTAAGCCATAGAGATGAAGGTACATGCCACGGGTTTTCTGCAACAAGTCGCCGCTTTCTCTAGGATTCACGGAGGTAGAGCTCTGCATTCCCATTCTCAACCATTGGTACTTGAAGAATCTAACATGACCAGCACCACGCTCCGGCCATTCTCACCTTCCCGCGGAGTTTCCTCCATTATACTCATTGGATGGCAGGCTGAGTGGATCTGGAGAGCAGTTTCAGACGTTCAGCTTCGAAGAGGAAACCTCGGCGAAGCCTCTAACGCTTGAGCTAAGCGGCCGCCTCACTAAACTATATACATATACACTCTGTAGTATGAACCATACTGTTATAAATTTGTCACTAAGCACAGTATGTGTTAGTTCAGTCTTGTTCTCGTGTCACCCGCTAGGGTGGCGCCGTGTACCTGTTCTCTTTGACGCCTGACGGGTAGCGTAGTCGCGAAGCGCCGAGGGAAGTGGTAGGGGGGCTACTCTCCCACGTTTGACCTGGTCTGTCCGAGGGAGGCGGGGGGTTGTCGACCCCCGTGGGAATTTCATTGCTGGCGGTTCACTGCCCCTTCCTTTGAAGCAAGCGCTGCGGCCTTGAATCAGGCCTAAAATCGCAGTTTCCTTCTACGTGGCCATCTTGCGGGCACAGTTGTAACGGTCCCATTCTCACGGACTGTTTTCTCCTGAACTGACCTGAATGTGTCTCTAACAAACTCAGTGTTCGTTGACGCTGAGGGTAAGCCTGTCTCACGTCTTCATTCCGTGCAAACTGTTTTCGGAGAAATACAAAGAGCAGAAGAATAGTTAGCACAACACAATGCACTTTATAAATAATTTAATCAGACATGTGTCTGCAATATGATGAACTACTCTTCTGCAGGCTCTTTTTTCTTTCTTCTTTATTTTTTTCCTTCGGGCTTTACATATCGTCAACGTCGAGGTCATTAGAGAAGGAAGCCGTCGATGGCCTTTTGTAGGAAACGTCCTAGAATTTGTCTGGAATGATTTCAGGAAATCATAGAAAAACGAGATGTGTACGGCCGAGCATCTTACTTGTGTTCACTGAAATGCAACAGTCATTATGTTCAGTAGTTTATATGAAGCATAAGTACGTTAACACGCAAGAACCAATGGAAAAACGATAGAATATTATGCCGAGTCAAAATGCGAGTCACACTCGGTGTTCCAAGCTCCGGTCAAAATCCAGGCAATATCTTTCCGGGTATAATCAGTATTGTTATAAGTCTAGATGATTGCGATAAATGTATGTGATGTGTAATGTGTTGTCCGTATTGTGGACGAGAAACGAAAGAAAGGGGAGGGCGGAATCTGGGGGCGATTAAGTAAAGTCTACTCTTCGGGGAAAAGCCTGACTACATCCAGTTTAAACTCCCCAGATGAGTTACTAATAACCACAACTGTGCAGTATGCCCACATCGCCATATGCGGTTTTGAAATTTTTGTATTTAAGCCTTTTTCACATATGTTATTGTAGGGATAGAACAGCTTCTGTAGTCATTCTAGACCTGTTCTCAGATCAACATCTTACGCATTTGATTACCAAACAAAAGTGCTCTCATAACGTTGATTAAAAAATCTCAGATCTTATGATACCATTAGACCAAACTTATTCACAAACGACCAAAGTAATAAGTGATCACAAATTGTAAAATCAATAACTGTGCGGAAAAGAAGGAAATAATTGTTTACGGATCTGAAAATGCCTCAAAGAAATGTTTGTGAACATATTAAGGATAATCGGCATACTTTCAAAGTAACAATAAGTACGTTTGAAGACATCCGGCATCGATTTAAACATGTATGGTGAGGGAAGATAGGACACATATACAATCCTTTGACTGGGCCACATACCAATTTCAAAAATTTACTCACTGAAGAAAATAACGACACCCTATCCATTTGTCGAGCAGAGTTACAGATGGATTCATTAAGAATAGCTACTGCAGGCGTTGAAAATCAATAAGAGCTCCAGAAATGGGGGAAAGCACAGGATACGGATGGAATACCAACAAGGGAATTTTCTTGGTACGCAACGGAAATCTGACCATTTCTGTTCGATATATACCATAAACGCTTAGAATAAAAAAAGGAGTCTTTCAACTGGAATATCACGTAGGTAACTCCGATTTTCAAGAAAGGAAATCGAAGAGATGCCAGGAATTGCCGACTCATATCTACGATTACAATATCTGTTTGCAGTATAGTTCTCGAGTATATTGCATGTTCAAACATTATTAATTTTCTAAAAGAAAATCAATAGTTTACACCGAACCAAGTAGGATTTTGGAAGAACTCATCGTGTGAAACACAGCTGGCTGGCCCTATTTATGCATAACGTAATGAAAGTTATTGATACAGGTTCACGAGTTCAGTGTAGGGAAGTAACGAATTCGGCCGATTGCTTAGAAATTTAGCGCAATCTGGATGTTATTTCGGTGTGGTGCGACGAGTGGCAACCTACAATAAATTGTACAAAGTGAAAGGCAATGTGGAATAAACAGGTCAGTTATTGGTATGGTTGATTCCCTGAAGTGTTCGGAAGCAGCGGTACAAAGTAGGCCTACTATGAAATGTGTCCTTCCCATAACTTCGGTCGTAGTAAGAGCTAATTCTAGACTGCGGGTGTCGAAAAATTGTAATGCACAAACAAAGGAAATGGTGCAAAAAATCTCATATGTCCACATTTGGACTACGTTTGTGCCATTTGGGATCCATTACGCAATGTATCGATTAATGTATAGACAAAAGCGTCACAAAATTGATGTAGATATTGGTCTCTCTCAGATTGCACCGAGAGTGGTGGTGTAACGGTTAACGTTCTGGCCTCGCATTCGGGAGGACGCGGGTTCGAATCCCCGTCCGGGCATCCAGATTTGGCTTTTCTATGGTTTTTCCTAAATCACTCCAGCGAATGCCGGGATGCTTCCTTAAAAAAAGGACGAAATCCTTCCCGTTCCTTGTCCCCAGTCCAATCGCACTTCTAATGACTTTGGCCATCGACGAGGCGTAAAGCAGTTAGTAAAAAAAATAATAATAAATAAATTAAAAAAATATCCTAAATTGCGGGATAGGTACAGCATAGTGAAAAGTCCTCCCAATGCAGGGGGCTAAAACCACCGAGCACGGGTTGAGCTACAATACAGTTATTACTTCGTAGTGTTTCTATTTTTTGGTTTGGGGTTAGGACTCGTTGACATATTTGCCACCAGAGGCGGAAACTGATGGGGGCAAGGAATTGGAAGGAATTCGGCCATGGCTTTTTAAACAAACCATTCAACATTCGCGTGGAATGATTACGGAAAACTATTGCAAACCGAAATATGGAAGTCCTGATTGAGATTTGAACCAGGCCTAAGCGTTACTGCTCGCTCCCTCCCCCCCCCCCCCTTCCCCCGATCCCACGCTATGTTGGAACTTTCTTTATAGTCAGCCTGTGACTCGTCTAAAATTCCACCATAACTCGTTCACATAGCATTTCTTTGCTATGGTGGATGTATGTCAGTTATGAGGAGAAATAATAGCGTAGAAAATATTTAATTTAGAAGATAAATATTGTGAAAACAATATTGCGCTAGTCAATCGTGATTCAAGTTCTCGGCCATTCATACTAAGTTAGGCTTGTGTGTATTGTAGGTTGAGGAGAAACGTCTTGTGCTCTTTATGTGAGAAATTCAGTGTGAGCACGGTGTTGTGGATATCCGCGCCTAACCGAGGTTATGACCTTCCTCGGTAAACAGCTCTCTCATACCGAGCAAACTGGTCCGCAACCAGTTACGATGTACCGGCTAATATGGCGAAAAGAGATAAATCGGTCGGGTGTAATTATTTAAGAGAACGGCGGGGCGGGGGAATGCGACGTCGTTAATTCCGATCGGCTGCTCCTTCCCTGGTCTCATTTGTTAATGCGTTTAGTGGCGAGTCTCACAGACTTGTTGAAAGCGATAGGGAGTCCTGGCGAAACAGAGTATTCCGTGTGGAGGTAATACCATGTTACGGAATGTAATAGCCAACAGGGGAAATTTATGGAGAAGTTTGCTCTCGACGATAACGTTAAAAAATCCTTATTAACGATCAGGCCTGTTTTCTGGATTTCGGAGTGGATAATCTTGTTGTTTTAGTTGTGTTAGTACGTCTCACTTCGTGAAATGTAGTCACGTACCAAATACAACCAGTTGAACGTATTCGGAATGTTTCCTTTAAACATGTGGACAGCAGTAATATTATAATATTGCTTTATTATTTTTTCCTGATTGACCGACTGGTTAAGAGATAAACACGGTATGATGTAGCTATCACAAAAGTTTAGCTCGTTGTTTTGCAAATACACATTTGTCCTCCAAAACTCAGAAACCTTTATTATGCGACATGTCCGAGGTACTATACAGAGACGAATATCACATTCGACTTTCTTTTGCTCTTACTAAGCAGGCTTCTATCTTCAGTTTCCCGAGTGTTATTAATATTCTTACTGGAATTTCCAATGATTTTCTTTATGCGAATACAAAACTCAGCTTGAATCTTTGTACAGAAATGCACCGGGAGTGCTAACAGCAAAACATAATTTTCTGTGTAATCAGGTGGAATCCTCAATTTTAGAATATCAAATCTGATGGTGATCGAAACATTACTCTCGCATGTAATCGAAGCCTTCCACGGCCGCAATAAATACTCTCCATGTTTCTCGGGTATCACGCTATCGTCGAAACGTTGGTATTCAGTACCAAGACGCGACTATAACCGGGAAGCGTGGAAGCTATTATTCTCTCTGTTGCAATATTCGCATGGTATAGCAACAGCTTTCACCGTGGTATCGCGCGACCAACGCACAACTGCGGATCAATGTTACCTTTACGGCACAGCGCGTCCGACTTGAACAGCTGGCAACGGTTGCAGCTGGCAGTCAACGAAATTCATGAGGCTTGAACGTCTTTTTAAATACTTTACAATTCTTTTCCTACCAACAACCACGAGTTTATGTCCTTATTCTTGATGGTGCAGAAGCGGTGGTGGGTGAGCAGTAACGCTCTAGCTTCGTATTCGGGATGACGCGGGTTCGAATCCCGTCCAACCATTCAGATTACGGTTTTCCATGGTTTCCTGAAATCACTCCAGGGGAATGATGGAATAGTTTCTTTAAAATGCCATGTCCGAATTCCTTTCCTTCCTTTCCCGCCTCTAATAACGTCGTCGAGGCGTAAAGAGATAACAAAAAAACTTGTTCTGTACTCTTCGTCTGTGTAATAGTAGCTGCACTGTGTTATGTTTTTTCTGTCTGTCCTGTGTGGCATTACAACTCCTGAACTTAGATCTGAATTTATATTATCGTCTCTGTTAAGGAGTGTCCATAAACTACGTGACTCGGTGTAGGTGTGGGGTTGTCTGAAAAGCTACGCTGGGCTACGTGGGGACGGGGGGGGGGGGGGAGGGAGGGTTCCGAGCGAAGCCACCTAGCTTTACATTCATATTATTTGTCAGAATTAAAATAAGGTACAAAACACCCAGCGGTATGTGAAAATTCATTTCCGTCATTTAATTATCTCCGTATGTAATTTAAGATAGTCTGACAAGAGAAAACAGCACAAAATACCTTCTGGAATCAATAAGGAAAAAAGATATGTGCAACTCGGGGAGGGGGGAGGTATGGGCAAAAACCACGTCGGACTACGTCGTGGGAAGGGGGCTTTCACAGGAGGCCAAAATATAGTTACGTGGTTTATAGACGCTCTCTCATTGATGCTGTGCAACCATGCAGTGAAGGTATTATAAGAAGTTTCCCCCTGTGTACAGTTCTGCTGTCTTCTTATACGAAAAGCTGATGGGCCTTCAACTGCTGTGCACTGCGTGTAGATTTTGTTGTAACATGGAGTGTAGTAACTTCGTATTATCCTTTCACAGCAGACATTCAGAGAACGTAAACGCGGCACGGGAAAGAAGAATAGGGGGGAGGATCACTGTCGTTTCGGCCAATAATGATGATACTTAGCGGTAAAAACAGTGATTATCGCAGTGGCCGGCCCGGGGCGCTGTTGTAATAGGCGACAGGAGAGTTCCGAGAGTTTTAATTACTTCAGGAGAGAGCAGCTCAGAGTTACAAGACAACGCCGAGATTCACTCAACCAATATTCAGAAGACTTGAAGGTTAGTAACTTTTTTTAAAGTTACAAGGCACTTGTGAACAAATACAAGCTTTGAAATGAGACATAAAATGAAGACAGTAAATCTTGGAAGTGTAAACAGTAGGCATGTGAAGAGAAAAATCTTTAGATACTGTTTTTATAGCTTAGTGATAGAATAATAGAACATGAAGTGAAGAAATTTTGCATGTACGCGTTACTTATATTATTATCATATATGACTTTAAAACAAGTTTTTCAACTATCAGCTACGAAAAACTAATTTAGCTGTGGACCTATCAGCATACCTTTTCTTACCTATACTAATAAAAGACTAAGGTTGGGAATTGTGTTAGTAACGCTGTGACGTCACGTTTCAGACCTTCGTTGCCGAACTAATTTCTCAATGCAAGTTACGCGCGGTACTTAATAACAGTTTTGTTTCATTTAGCAACTGCATAGAAATGATGGCCAGAACACTGTAGGTATTTCATTTCAGTCAGCTCATTATTTAATAGTTGCTTTTGAGTTTATTTATATCCGTGCAATGTAGAAGTTTTCTTATACTCTTTTTCCAGAGTTATCATTAACTAAGAAATGCGCGTTGTTTGATTACAACTGTATTTAGCTAGACAACTGCGAGGAAGCGAGCTGCCCGAATATTGCGTAATTTTAACTGGCTTTGAAACTAGTTGTTAATATTTAGTTGTGCTCACTGAATCAGATGATTTAGTTATGTATATCGCATCCCTGTTTTAAATTGAATAATGAAATAACATAAATGTTACTTTTTAGTTGGCTAGACAAAGAATAAAATTTTGCGTTTCAGTAGCAGAGCAAATGCGTGTAGCAAAGAGGGGAAAAAAGCAAACAAAAAAAGCCACAAAAAAAAAAGCATGGAAGGTATAGAAAAAGTGTGAGTTCCCTGATGCGGCAGATTGTGTCCGTTAAGAAACGAGCGTTGGCCGAACAAAGCGCTTCTCCTTGGTCTGCTCTCCTTTCTTTTATAATGCAAATCCTCTGCTTTGCGCCAGGGGGTAAAACTCTCTCGAACCTGTTTTTCTAAACTGCCCGATGTAGTATCACATACTACGAGAAGATATAGGAAAATACCTACCTGTGTCAGTTACGCAAGCGTTTCGCTATTAATTATCTAATTTTAACCCTTCTTTGAAAGGCTGTAATCAGTATCTTTTAAATTCTGATTCTACTACAGGTTGAATGGTATTGGTTCAGGCGGTCAGATAAATGGAAGCGTTTATAAACTACCTGGTTTGGTCTGGGGAAGGGGGGGGGGGAATTGGTTATCAGGAAAGCTACGCTGAGCTGCGTGAAAAAAGGGGGTGAGTTCCTAACCAAGCCACGTAGCTTTTCATTCATATTACTTCTCACAGTTAAAATGAGATAAAGAACACACATGTGGATATTTATTTTCGTCATGTAATATCTCCGTATATAATTTACGATAATCTGATAAAAGAAATCCGTACAAAATGTTTTCTGGAATCAAGAGGGAAAAATAGCTACGTGGGGGGTGGGGGGGGGGCTTAGGGGCGTTAGAGATAAAAGCCACGTCGGGCTACATGGGGGGTAGGGGGTTAACATGAGGTCAAAATGGAGCTACGTGGTTTATGGACGCTCCCAAAGAAAAGGGGATGTAACACAATCGTGTGTAAGGCCGACTTTCTGAGCTGTATGACAGTAAATGTCACGTCTGAAGGGCGATGGCCTGGACCTCACACCTGCCCGTTGGGGTGGTGATTGGACACCGTGTCCATTGTCTGTCCCGACGACACGCAGTTACGCGCAGCTACCACAAGAAGCGGAACGAAGCGCCTCGGGAGCGCACTTCTAGGAAGACGACCCACCAGCGACACACTAAAACAAACACCGCACGATACGCTGCTTCAAGGCGGCGCTAACAGGCTAGGCAGTGGTCACTATCAACTAATATCACTCTTTTAAAAAATCTTAACGAAAGCCCAACGGTATCTTTTCTTCTGCCACCGTCTAAAAAAGTTTTATCTAAGTATTATGAAATAAATATTTAAAAAAAATTACAGACTAAGACACAATAAGGACCTATACCAAAAACTGGAGAGCATTACAACAGCTATCAAAAGAGGAGATTAATCTTCTATGGTCACATAGTTCGGATGGACAAACAGAGACTCACCTCCAAAACCATCAGAGGGAAAACGAGTAATGACAAGTGGACGAGGTTAGTCAGAAAACTGGAACTAACCCTAGCGAGATTAACAACAGGGGCAGGTACAGAATGCTGATTAAGGCATCCTATTCTCTCTAGTAACTAACAACCAAAACCCAGTGTCCCGGATCTGGGATGAAATTTCCCCAGGAAAAAAAAAAAAGACAACCACAGTGCAAGGATAAAGGAATACTGGGCTAAGAAGAAGGCTCGTCAGAGTTAAGAACCACGTGGTCCATAATGGACAAAACGAAAAAGAACAAATGGTCATTGTAGTGTTTCTTAATTTACCACAAATAAATTATTTGAATGTTGTTATATGCAATAAATCTAGGTTACACGTTTGTGCAATACCTCAACTGAGAACTATTTCGTAAAGTCTCCATTCACTATTCAGAATTACTGTAGACCTTCGGCGGGGAAAGGAAAACTACAACAATTTCGAGGAAATATATGCACACAACGAATCCAACATATAGTTCATAAAGAAGTGCAGTAATTCAAAGCATGTCTCTCATCCAAAGTGTTATCGAATGTACTTTCTTGCTGTCTCATAATTTGACGCCAGGTCACTTAATGAAGCGCTCAAGTTCGACAACACTTGCTGTTACGCGATTCGAAATTTTGCTTTCTTAATGCCATAGCAAAGAAGCTTAGAGATATTATTGTGTATCCGGGCAGGCCTCTAGTCGGTGCCTAAGCCAATAATCTATAACTTAGATCTGAATCCCACTGTACTCTTAGACTCAAAATTTACTTTACTTCTTAACATGTTCAATGTTTATACGCAGCAATTAAAAGAAAATACGAACGAGAAATACGATTCTATAAAGCATAAAAAGCTATCATTTCAGATGATGGTTGTCATACCCAAAAACCCAGGTGTTGGCGGCTTCCATGGAGGTAGTTATCCCTTCGTAATAACAGTGTTGTGAAAATAAAATGGGGTTTCAGAATTTCTTTTTAAGTCATTGGCTGACATGTATGTGTTCAATGTACTGTGTTAGTTTCACTGTGAGCGAATGAAATGTGAGAGAGGGTAAAAATCGGCCAACTCGTAACTACTCTTCCGAAAGACACCTCAGGACCACCAAGTAAACGTCTGCACCCAACGGACGCATCATCAATAACAGAACCGTATGCCTTCACTCCGGAAAGCAGCCAGGAGAGATTTTGGATTTAAAGTATGACAATGGAACACACTGTGGCACTAAGGACTTGTGCGCTACCGATATCCTTGCGCTGCTCTCTATTTCCTGATGATGACAATATTTTCAATAAGGAGGCTCGAAAAAGCGAACCCATCGGCAAGCAAGCGACGAGATGATACCGCAACAACCTAAACAGCGTGGCGGATTCGTTTCTGATATCACGAGGACGATGCCTCATAAGTCAAAAAAATAAGTATGAGCTAAGATATCCTAATCGTTAAGTACTTTTTCTGTAGATACAACCTTAGGGATTAAATCTGCAAAAAAATTTGACGTTCTTAACTGGTTTAGACAAATCTTGGGGTCGATTCCTTTTGACCAATCAACAGAATTTGTGCTGACGCCAACAGGTGTCTGATGATTGCCACACTAAAGTAATTCGCTTTGTAACCCATTAATATAAAATTCATCATCCGGGTCGGTGGTAATTTGCTACTGGACAGAAGAAGCGGGATGCTTAGAGGAATGCCAATTACGTTCTGCGAAGCACGTGGGAACCAAAGCAAAAAGCGAGCAGCCTGGTCGAGATGGACGCTGCCAATTAGGAGCCCGCCACTAATCAAACCTTCCACAACTCCACGTGCACTCACTGACGTCATGTCTCCACCAACTAACCTCGACTTTGCCATCATACCTTGCAACTACAACATCAAGCTCACCCACAGCGCACCGAAAGATAAGTGGATCTTACCAGCAAAGAATCCGGGTCACAGCTTTATACGGAATTCATAATTTAGATCGAAAACTTACGAATACGAATTGGTTTTTCAACATAACACTGCCGACGGGAATCTGTTACGGCGAATACGAGGAGGTGGCGGTGTGAAATAACGCTCCATAAATTCTTCATCCTGTGTTGGAGAAGCGGTCTTTTCAGCCGAAGGAAGCGTTACAGCAAATGGTCATATCCAAACGAAGAGTCAAGTTTCAAGATGATTACGGACTATTGATTCAACGCAAAGTTGTTTGTCATTAACCGCTAGCTAATGGACGTCTAAATTATTTGATACTGTGATTAAACGCATTAGTGGCACTTTCACCTATCTGAGTTACAGATGTAAGTCTTTACCAAGTTCAGAGGCTGTGGCAGCATGGACTCCGAGAGTTTTATGGGAACTCAGTGACGGTCACAAATACCTGTCTGAAATGTGCTGTCCCTTCACAGTAGGAATAACGACTGATGTCAGCAAGAATCTTGTAGGTTAATAACAAGGATTATTTTTTTCCGTTATCACAGGTAGTTTCATCAGTATTTTGATATAGTTTTCTAGAAAGACCACTAAATCAGTAACAACCAAAACATTCAACCAGTCACATACCGGAAGTGGAGGCTGAGTGACGGTCTCAACTCGTTAGCTCTACCTGGACACTGTCACAACACGCTGTAATACGAGAGGAGGGCGGCACAATCACGGCGGCTGCAATCAGCTCTCCTTATTCCGGGGGACGTGAGCTCGCAGGGACAAAAACAGGCCTGGGAATCGTCGCCTCGTCCTTTTTCTCCCGCGCGCCACCAGCGCCTAGTGATGTTCCGATACAAGTAAATACGAGTAAGTACTCGATACTTTGTTTCGATACCGAGTACTTTTCGTATTCGAATTAATTCATTCGATACTTACTCGGTATCGGAAGAAAAGTACTTGTATCGAATCGAAAGTATCGAAACGCACCCGGTGTTGAATTTTAAATGTATCATCCTTGCTACGCCACTGTCTCACTTGCGAAATTAATTTCCCACTAATGTCAAGTTGGTAGCATTGAAAAAAACAAAAAAAAATCAATCTTAGAATAAGCAATCTAATCACAAAGAGTTTGATTTAGGTCACTATTTCGTTGTAATGAAGTTGTACTTGGCGCGCATTTCGTTATACTTGGAAAATGGTCCCTCCCGCGCAGCCCCACACAAAAACTAAAAGATATGGTTCATAAGCAACTACGTAGCCCATGTGAATCGGAAGAAGAAGCTGCATCAGCTAGCGTTTCACAGGAATATCACTTCTGGAAACATCACAAAGTAAAATAAAACGCACGGTAGTGACAAAGTCTCTTTCTACTTGTCAAAATCGAGCGTGGTGGGTGAACGGTTAACATTCTGGCCTCGCATTTGGGAGGACGTGGGTTCCAATCCCCGTCCGAGCATCCAGATTTGGGTTTTCCATGGTTTCCCCAAATCACTCCAGGCGAAGGCCGGGATGCTTCCTTCAAAAAGGCCATGGCTGAATTCCTTCCAGTTCCATGTCCCCAGTCCCATCCCACCTCTAATGACCTTAGCCGTCGACGAGGCGTAAAGCAATAAGTAAAAAAAAAAAAAAAAAAAAAAAAAAAAAAAAAATCTAATATTTGTCAAACACTGTAATGTCTCCAAAAGCAATCCAGCAATTACAGAATGGGAAGAAATGAAACTTATATTTCCTTGTCTTTATAAATACGCTCAACTGTATCCTATTGTTGTAGCAATGTCAGTGTTGAGTGAATGTTTGTTTTCTAATACGGGTGAAACAATGACAAACAAAAGAAACAAGCTGTCCCCAAAATATTTGGAAGAATTGATTTTTTTTGGGAAACCTTCCAAAAGCGGACTTTTATTGTTTAAAAGTGTTAAAACTATAATAAATAAATATTTAAAGATAAGACAAACCTTCAAAGTTTGCTTTATTATAATCTTAATAAATAAATAAAAATGTTTACCGAGTGTTATTTGATTTTATTACAATAGGCAAATAAAATAAATAATTTAGTAACATGTCACGTATATTTTTATATTTTGACATTAATTTTTTTTTAAAGTATCGATATGAGTAAGTATCGATACTTTTGCAGTACTCATATGAGTAAGTATCGTAAGACAATTTGAGTACTACTCATATAAGTAGGTATCGATACTTTGATGGTATCGGAACATCACTACCAGCGCCGCCTATCTGCCACTGTGACGTGAATATGAGCTTGTTTGGCGGAGCCGCAGCAAGTCCAAGACGTATCGAAACACCTGGGCAGGTGTGGCAACAATGACCGGGACACCTGCCGCACCGGAAACGTCCAACAAAACACTTGTCACGGTAGCGATTGTACTGCACAGCTGCTATGGGTGCACAGTCCTCGTTGTGATAATGTTAGCTGTAACAATGCTTAGTTACTGCTTAAATCCTCTTATATCACTCTAGGGGGGGGGGGCTGCATATCTTCAGTTTAAATGCGCAGTTATCTGTCCCAACTGAGTCAAAAGCTGTACAGTTACTGAAACTGAAGGTGTTTAGGCTTTAGCTCTCTCATTCTGGACTTCTGGCATTCAGTGTAGTCAAGACGAGAGGAGATGGGTGACATTAAAAAAAAAAAAAAAAAGCAGTTTGTTGGGTGGTTGCAGTTACGTTGGTAGAAAGAGAAGAAGAATAAAGGAAAAAGCACCGTAATAATTAGAACAAAGATTGGTTTCTGAAAAGAACCGTTTTGCCCAGTGATTGCCATTTACTGAATGAGTTATAAAAGGAGGGGAAATAAATTATTTTAAGAATTACGCTATCTATGAATTGACGAAACAGCATTTCAAATAGTCTTGAGCAATGTTGGTCCCTTCATTAAAAAAAAGACACACTCCTGAGAGAGCCAATATGTGAGAGTGATTGCTACTCTTCGTTTGCTGGCAACTATAAGACGTGATCAATACTTCAATTCTACTGTTGCAAGGTCCACTTAACTGAATCCTGATTGTTTTCATTATCAACTGTAATTATTGATACACTTCGGTCCGAAGTTCTCTAGTCCCCCCCCAAAACCAGAAAATACCAGAGGCTCGGAACATAAACATCATCACTACCCACTGCTAATCTCCTTGAATCGAAAACCTTCTTTAATTCTTAGTGAAAAAAGGATAAAAGGTTGTTTATTTTATTCACAATACTATCACAAGTCGCGTAAGGCTACAGAAGTTTCAATTTTTCGCAGCTGCCTTTTATAAACGATTATAGTATGAAACACATTCTACATCCCAAAATTCAGGAAGATTGCTATAACCACAATAAAAAGCAAAAGCGCAGTCCCCCCTCCCCCCCATTTTCCGTGGTAGTCATGATTGCAACAGGTTGAGATGACTAGCTACGACAAGACAGAGAGAACTGTACCATTACCGGCGGGAAATGCACGGTTTATGGTCACAAAAGTGCCAAGATAATTGTCCGCCAAATTCGTTCATGTGATCTCTTTCTTTTACACTTTACAGTGAGTTTTTAGTAGGTTGACCTCAGTACTTGTGTATAACATTTTGACTTGTACCAAAAAGTGGTAATGAGTAGTTGAAAACGTAGTGTTGCATTGCATGAAATTCTTACGCTGATTGCTATGGAAAAAAGGAGACTCCTGGAAATGATGTTAAACATTATTAATTAATTATTTTGTTTTAAAGATGTACTGAAACATGTGACTGTCTGCAATGTTCGTGGCATTGACGGCAAAGGAAAATGATTATAATAGTTTTGTCTTGTAAAAATTCAGGTATGAAGGAAACTAGCAGGCCCACATAAAAATGAAAGTTTAGTTGATAGTGCCCTGTCAACAGGTCAGTGTGAAGCTTTCCCGTACACGGTAAGCGTTTCATGAGCTGCAGTTTCATTGATAAGAGGTAATCTTATGAAATGTTAAATGCTTACAAGATAACGTTTCCTGTCTGTTTCAGATAAGTAATGGCTCATCAAATCGACCTGACAGTAGACAATGCGGCTGCGATGCAATGTACTGCGACGAACGGAAAATTTATCGTCTCTTCCGTTTGCCTCGTGACTGGTGTGATTTCTCGCGCCCGTATTTGCATGCTGATTGATCGGATCAACGTCTTGTTTTGTAAAGCGAGTAGTTAATTGATGGTTTCGTGAGTCTTGTGTTAAGTTAATCACCGTTAATGAGGACGCGTTGCCTCTTAATTGAGAATCTTCAGCGTCACGAATTCCTCTCCGTCGGTCTCAGACGGGAGCGCTCCAAGCGGACACCGCCGCAGTTAATGCCGCCAGTCTTCAATATTGAGAGCACGCAACCCTTTCATTAAAGTACATGCGGACGGAGCTTTAACTTACTCTCGCACTTTAATTACGGCGCCAGTAAATTATTTGTTTAATTATGAGCACAGGCTAATGCAACAGTTAATTATCACGCGTCGCTATGGCGATGTGTCTCGTGTGAGTGCAAATGGCGGCTGCTGTTGACCACTCAATTACCGTCCGCGGTGACAACGGCCGTAAAGAAAAGCCATAACATCGTCTAACAGCTCTCAACTACCACCTTGTGACTGAGGTTATGTAAACCCATTTAAACAGTGAATGCAAGCAATCTTCGTTTTTGTAAACAAAGTAATATAGCTCATGCGATCTTAAAACAATGGAATGCCGGTCAGAAAACCGCCGCATCGTTTGCCATGCCCCGAGGAGGTGTACTAACGATCGGGCCTCGCATACGGGAGGACGCGGCTTCGAATACCCGTCCAAACATCCAGATTACGTCTTTTCATTGTTTCCCGAAATCACTCCAGCTAGATAGTTCCTTCAAAAGGCCATGGCAGAATTCCTTTCAGTTCCTCGACGCAGACCTTTTGCGCCTCTAAGAATCTTGACTTCAACGAGGTGTAAATCCCTAAACAAAATAAATAGCAGCCAGTTTATTTATCACCAAACAGTATCATCACTGATTTGGATTTAAAAGCTATAAACTGTACCTTCTACTTTGAAATTAAGTCTATTACGTGAGTGGCTAACTCTTGGAACTGACATCTTGGAAGAAGCGATTCGATCCCCACTTAGACCATTCAGGATTTGATTTTCATGAGTTCATTAATACTCTCAGCGAATACCAGGATGAGTCGTTCAAATGGTGATGGCCATATTCCTTCCAATTCCCTGCCCACTATTCTCTCATAGCTCTATTTCATCGACATCCACGAGGCGCTAAATATATGCATGTATGTATAAATTCTGTTAAAGAACATTTATTTTTTGAGAAGGAAACTGGTTCGTCATTAAGACGACAAGAAAAACCTCCTGCGAAGTAATTAGGTGGCTGATGAGGAACATTATATTTGTATTTTGACGCAGTGAGACACGTTGTAACCTACTTAATTACATACATGTTAACCTTAGGTATGTGCATTAGGAATCATGTCGCTGTCCCAGAAGAACAACAACAGAACTGCAAAACATGAAATCTTGGGTCAAAGAGTAAAATGACGGTATACACCTTTTTTTTCCTTAATGTAAAATTACGTATTTTGCAGTTCTGCCGTTGTTCCTCTGGGATAGCGAAATGTATTTTGTATGAAACATGTACAAAAAGTCTTATTGATATAACGTTAAATTAAAACATAAAAATTAAATTAAACACAGTCTTATTGGGACCGGTTCGCTTTTTCCATACACATAGGGAAACCTGGTGACTGTTGTCCAACGTTGTCACTCTCACAGAACCATTTATCCCAAGAAAGTACTTATCCACTTTATGTCCCTAACAGACATTCGCGTATTTTAAGTCAATCTCTCTCTGTAAACCATACATTACCTCGAATATGAACCATAGTCACCTCAGGAATATTTCTCAGATAGATTTTTATCTTACAGTAAGCGTACTATAGTTTTATTCGATCAAGGAATACGTAGGTGTGTGTTGCCCGCCATCTTAGCCCAGGTTGTTGCAGCGCCTGGTTTGAGCACCGGAGACAGAAAAAAATTTACGTCCTAGGGACAGGGAAGGAAAGGTAGTGGTGCACGATTCGTAGTCACTAGGGTTCGGATCTTTATAACCAAAACAGTAGAGAAATATGCAGGCAATTAAGACCTTTAAAATGGGTAAATATGACCTAAAATAACAAAATATGACCAAACATTTAAATTTACTATACATTAAAATATTATCAATTATACATCATTTATTTTATCTAGTAATGTCGCTTCCATGTAGACAGCATCATTTGCTTCCATGCACTCGCTACACCATTGGGAAATTAAATTTTAAATCGTTTTGTTAAAGTCACCTTAATTTCAGATAGTTTACAGAATAGAACTCTTTCATCCGTACTAAAATACTCCTCTCTAAATTCCCTTACATAACTTCGCACATTCACTCACTGATCCACTGCAGATTTAACGATGACTAAGCATATTTTATTGAATATTGATTGACGCGGATCGACACAGGAATGCTTCTGCTGCTTAATCGAGATTAAAATGCGGGCGGAACATTACGTTTAAAGAGTGAACAATAATGTACTACTTTAATTCTTGACTCGTGAATTCTGACCACAGTGAAAATTAGTCATCCCCCTCCCCCCCCCCCTCCCACCTGTATAGCAGGAGTACAGTTCTGTGAATAATTATCTTACTTTCTTCTCATCTATATTTAGTGTATTTTCCGTACTATTAAAAAAACTACCAGACGTTTCCTCAAAATATGACCATATGATCATAAATATTATCGAAATATTACCACAACAAGGAAAATGGTCTAAAAGGCATTTACATGCTATAAAAAATACATTTAAATGCAATCAGAATCATTGAATCAGTGTTTGACTCAGCATTTCAGCTCAAAAAGAACGCTGGAAAAAAATATGACTTGTCCTAAAGATCCGAACCCTACTAATCACCATCGGCTACGGATTTAGGGCAAACGACACAGCTGATGCTGTTTTCATCGTCGGTTGGTTAGAGGACTTAAAGCTCGGTGTATCGCCTAGTGTCTTTCGGAAAAAGTAGGCCTGAATTACATCGTACATGCCATACTCTTTCTTTCACCCAAAACAAACAATGGACTGAAAACACATGTTATCACTGCTATTCAAACATGCAAAACACTTACACTAGTTAGTATATTGGGACACGCACCGGAAAGCGGCCCAGTTACAACTTCTCGTAACATTACGTTGTATAGCTAAAACCCTCCATAGTAACCGTCACTACCCAGACAGTCAACGGAACAGGTTCCTTCGGTTACTTCAGACTCGATAAATTGTTTCCGACTTTTCTGATCGAAGTTGGAACACTGTCGAGTGGAATAGTTGGTGTGTCTGCTCGGATGCACTCGCCGTCATACCCTTATCGTTCATCTCGGCTCCCCGGCGCCGTCGGCCCATGAATAATGAAACCGCCAGTGACAGCCAATTTCGCACAGAGATTGCCTCTGCCAACATTTGTCATCCGCCAGTCAGCACACCGTGAGGCTTCATCAAACCGGACCACAGCAGAGCGGGCGGTAGCTTCCTTTCTGATCGTTACTCACAATTTGCCACTGAAGACATGGACTGCATAGTGCGAAACCCAGTCTTCATGCCATCAGCCTCTTTGGATATTAAATACCTTACACTGAATCGTGTGATTATCCTCTATGATTTTAGCTCTGCCAATATTTTCTTCTTGACTTGGGCTTTGCGTTTGTCGACACGGAGGTAATTCCCTAATCGAATTGACGGTAGTGACTGCTGTTATTTTTCTGTGAAGCTTGTAAGTTTGCTTATGATTATGAAACTATATCTTCCTCTTTCTCTCTTTTTTTTGCAGGTGTCTATGTCTTTCTTTTTAGCTTTGACTTTCTATTTCAGCGACGTTTATGATACAAATGCAAAGGTTCGTCATGAAAGAGTTTCTCCAATATTCTGCACTTGTTGGAGAGGGTGATGAGAAGATGTACGAGAGAAGGAAAGGAACTGGGTTACAAAACTTTGGTCAGATCACTGCTTGAATATGGTAGTACAGTATGGGACCCACATTTTGAGTATCAAATGCAGGAGTTGGAGAAGGTGCAAAGAAGGACTGCTAGATTTGTTTCTGGAAATTATCGCAGAATGCAATCAGTAACAGATATGATAAAAGAGCTGGAATGGGACCTTTTTTTATCTGCTTAGCGTCTCTCTAACAGCGATGAGGGCAAGGAATGGGAAGGAATTCTGCCATGGCCTTTTGAAGGAAGCATCCCGGCATTTGCCTGGAGTGATTTTGGAAACCATGGAAAACCCAAATCTGGATGACCGGACGGGGATTCGAACCGCCGTCCTCCCGAATGCGAGGCCAGAACGCTATCCGTTACACCACCACGCTCGGTGGTCATGGGACTCATTGTAAGACAGGAGGAGGGTGAAGAGGGTCATGGGAGTGTACAAGGTGATGAGGCATTGAAAGATGTTGGTGTAAGAATTGAAGGTACCGCATGGAAGGGAAAAGATGACCACGACCACAAGCTGGCACTCGATTTCAGGCACAAGGGTGTAGGAAGATTCTCTTTTTTACGTAAGGGTGTCAGGGATTGGAATAAGTTACCAAGAGAAATGATGAACAATTTGCCAAAAACGTTGAAATAATTTAAAGTTAAAATTTGTAAAGGGTAAATGTAGGTGGATACAGAAAAGAGGGAAGATGGGTGTTTAGGGAAAGAGCCACCGGAGCATGCGCTCCATTGCAATTTAATTTAATATTGTTTGCTAAGCCATCTGCATATTTGAAATTTACTACCAACTTTTCCATTCGTTCGCTCTCTGTTTTGTCAGTCATCGCGTTATGATAGTTAGCTTGTACTTATGTTATAACTGCTAAATATTGATTTTGCATCTCACATCTGCCAACAAATACTGTCCGACTGCAATTATCACTTCTTCACGTACTCTTCAAGTCCCTGCTCTGTTACTTCTTCTACTGCTTCACTTCTTAAACGTAGCTGATTCCCCTCGATCTGCACTTCGATCGAATCTCACAGTTCTTACTGTCTGATAGCTCGACTATGGTATCAACTTATGTCGCGTACCTAATTTATGCTTACGTTCAGACCTTCGTGAACAATGATGGTTCTTCGCGACTAGAATCCTTTATCTCGAGGTATCCTTTGTCAAATAGGGAGTTTCTCTAAGGCCCAACAGACGATATACCGGCTGTGCTTATACCTAAGCGTTGAACTAGATCTTATAATCAACGCCTTCCACTCACAAGTAATTCCTATGCTCCAGTGAAAATATAAATAATTTTTCAAGAAACACTACATTTTCCTCAGCCGATGTTACATACGGGAGGTGAAAAGTACGATTTTGATGCCTAGAGAGGGTTGATTTAGGCATGCGTGAGGGGATTGTTTGTCCGCTCTGGACGGTGTCCGGCCTCTGCGACTGAGTTAGCTGATTCGCGTCCGAGAGTGGAAGAAATTTTCAGTATCAAGTTTTCGCCGACCGAGTCATATAATGGTGATGCAACGTTGCTGATCGCCAGATTGTGAACTAAAATCCTGAATTATTAAGTCCGAAACCACTCCGCAGTGGGTATGGAGTGATGACGTTGTTGGCGGTGATACGTCCGTTGGATGGGGACGTTAAACTTGGAGATCCCCAAGTGTCTGTCGGAGAAAAAGAAATGAGTCTGAAGAGGATGGCACTGGGTCTTGACCTCTTCCTTCTTTCATCTTTCATTCATTCATAACGAAAACAAGTCACCAGACAAGACATACAAATATCACAGTCATCCAAAAAACATTCATAGGGAATGGTAAGGGAAACCACCCCAGGTAAATTTTCCAAGATCAAGTGTATGTCTCAGGACAAAGGAGATAATCATCAAGAGTTTGATTATCTTGTGACATGTATTACCTACTATTCTGTTTCTATGATTCAGATATTCTAAGATAGAAAATAGGACCCATCATTCGCACTGGCTATTGAAAAATGAAAATACAACAGCAACCGTAATCATCATCTAGGACAGCTTCCAGCAACCGTAATAATGATGGCTGAAATGTCGGAGCCATGGTTTACTTAACTGCAGCAATTAATGAGCCAATATGATAAGGAAACTGTGCCACTGTATTTTGTCTTGTAGTTGTAAGATTACTTCACATAGTTATATCTTCATTTATTATTAATTCTGTGAGAATCCTCCGTTAGTACTAAATTTTAGGCATCCATTGTGTCTGTGCTGTAAATAGAATCACTGACTAGATGAATTACAGTTAGAAATATTATCAAGAAATACCCAGATTTACAGCTATTACATTTGTGAGACAGAAAGCGGCTTTACAACTTTTACAAATACGGTGTAAACGTCAGGTATGATGGTAAATTTGATTACCAGTGAACGTAGCTTTGATTTCAAACAATAATATTTTAACCATCACAATCCTTGTAGTATCAAGACACAAGAAACAGTAACATGACATATTGTTCGTTCATTGTATATATATATATATATATATATATATATATATATATATATATATATATATATATATATATATATATATATATATATATATATATATATATATAAGCTCCAATGTATGTCCAACTCTAGCAACAATGTACACAGACGGAAAAAAAAATCCCAACACCAAGAAAAAATTATTGTAGAGTAATGAAATTTGGACAATGCATTTGTCAAGTTAACATGTTTAATTGATTAAATTTTCAAGATCACAGGTTAATTTAAGCTCAAGAAAATGCATTTCAAATGTGAAATACTGTTAAATTAATAGCCGGTGTAACCTCCAGAATTTTGAATGCAAGCCTGCAAACGTGAATGCATTGTGTCATACAGGTTTCGAATGTCACTTTGTGGTATGGAGTTCCATGCTTGTTGTACTTGTGCTGTCAATACTGGGACGGTCAGTGCTGGCTGTGGATGATGCTGGAGTTGTCGTCCAATGATATCCCATACGTGTTCAATTGGAGACAGATCTGGTGATCTCGCAGGCCAAGGTAACATGTCGACACTCTGTAGAGCACGTTGCGAGACAACAGCGGTATGAGGGCGAGCGTTATCCTGTTGAAAAACTCCCCCTTGAATGCTGTTCATGAATGGCAGCACTACAGGTTGAATTACCAGACTGACGTACAAATTTGCAGTCAGTGTGTTTGGTATAACCACAAGAGTGCTCCTGCTGTCATAGGAAATTGCTCCCCAGACCATGACTCCAGCCCTGTAGCGTGCATTCCACTGACTACAAGCCATCGCCGTTTGCGACTCCAGTGGTGTCAAGCCAGAGCTCATTGGAGGACGGAGTGGAGATCTGTTGTGTTTTCTGATGAAAGCAGGTTCTGCCTTGGTGCCAGTGATGGCCGAGTGTTGGTCAGAAGGAGGCCAGGGGAACGCCTGCAACCAAACTGTCTGCGGCCTAGACACACTGGACCTACACCTGGAGTCATGGTCTGGGGAGCAATTTCCTATGACAGCAGGAGCACTCTTGTGGTTATACCAAACACACTGACTGCAAATTTGTACGTCAGTCTGGTAATTCAACCTGTAATGCTGCCATTCATGAACAGCATTCAAGGGGGAGTTTTTCAACAGGATAACGCTCGCCCTCATACCGCTGTTGTCTCGCAACGTGCTCTACAGAGTGTCGACATGTTAAATTGGCCTGCGAGATCACCAGATCTGTCTCCAATTGAACACGTATGGGATATCATTGGACGACAACTCCAGCATCATCCACAGCCAGCACTGACCGTCCCAGTATTGACAGCACAAGTACAACAAGCATGGAACTCCATACCACAAAGTGACATTCGAAACCTGTATGACACAATGCATTCACGTTTGCAGGCTTGCATTCAAAATTCTGGAGGTTACACCGGCTATTAATTTAACAGTATTTCACATTTGAAATGCATTTTCTTGAGCTTAAATTAACCTGTGATCTTGAAAATTTAATCAATTAAACATGTTAACTTGACAAATGCATTGTCCAAATTTCATTACTCTACAATAATTTTTTCTTGGTGTTGGGATTTTTTTTTTCCGTCTGTGTATTTTGGAGTAATGGTGGTAATCTTTGAACCTGTTGTACGAAAGGAAATAAACGTGTCATTCAGATACCAGTTTTATTTCTCGTTTTTAGATTAAATAAAACATTACTTCAGAGTGTTTTAGTACCACTGCTTTGTCAGTTTTGTAGTGTTAACCCAAGGAGCGCCTATGTTTTGTTTTGTTTTCAGTGTGGTGCAATATTTGGACAGGTCAGAGGAGTAGCTCCTCCGAATTTCGTCCATTACTCTTCCCAACCCTAATTGAAGGAAAGAATCATTTAAAGAGATGAGCAAACGAATTACAGCACTGTGGTCCACGCAGACAGGGACTCCACTAATCTCGAGGGCACGTCATTAGGCGCGGAGGAATTCCCGTCTCATTTCGTAGTTTATTACACCCTCGCGTGTATATAGTCCCTCTCCCATTACCATAATATTGGCGGCACCAAAGCTCAGCTGAAAGCCACCACCTTCGCTAACATTAAACCACCTCATTTCTTGGGTCGCAATTTACCGAAAACTGGAGCGACATGTTGGACCGATCTTATCCGGTGGTAAATCATTGTATTCCGAGCAGAAAAAAAAGGAGCTTAATTACACCGTGCCTCCGCGGCCGTCGAGTTATTAATGCGGGGAAAAAGAAGCCGTGTGGCTGGAGGCAGCTGGAGGCCTAATGGATGCGGGCGAACTAGTTGTGTCGCCGGAGAAAGTCTGGAGGCGGAATGCCATCCACCTTGGCGGACACTCGGCATCAGATAGGCTCACCCTCCCGCTGATAAGCTCTCTCTGACCTCACTCCAGACTAACAATCTCCGCGAAATATTTGAAATGCAAACAAACGTTCGTCGTATAATCATAATTGAGAAAATAAATGAATAAAAATTTTTTAAATAATTCCCGGTCAAAAAAAAAAAAAAAAAAAAAAAAAGAAATGCAAAAGGAAAAAATGGAGTAATGAACAATAATACTCGAAAATTGGAAACTTATCGAAATACTGCCAGAAAAAGAAGGCTGGACGATTCATCGAAAAAGATTGACAAATAGATCCAAAAACACAAATTTACTGATTTAATTAAGGGAAACTGTCATAGCAGAGATAATCTTAAAAAAAAAAAAAACAAAGACCTATAACTGATTCACAAACCGAGAAAAGAGAGATCAGTTACAGGGTTTCAAGAGAAAGTTGTAAAACGAAGACAAACGATTTATATAAAACATAGAAAATCGCACTAAAAGAAACGTTAGGAACAAAGGAAATAAATTTAAAAAAATAATTATCTTATGTGCAGAAATGGAAAGAAGTACTCGTAGATGATAATAATTGGACCTTCCATATAATTCATAATGGCCAATTTGTTGTGACAGTAACTTGAAGCCCAGCGGTTAATCCAAGCGACGAAAAACTATATAGACAAACCAACCTCTGCTAGAGATGGTCGGTTCTAAAGGTAGCTAGGGATAATGGTAGCAATCGGGATTCGAATCATTAACTTATCGATCCACAATCTGACTCCTTCACCATTGAGTCAAGCAGTGAACTAATTGTTTCGTAGTGAAGGTTTGGCATGAATTTGTCGTAATGTATTTTGCGTTCGTCTACATTAAACGTACTATACAGCTAGATCGTGTTTGTCACTATTTAATACTTCTTAATACTTCCTAACTGAAAATAAAATCTTAAAATGAATGCTAAGTGTACCCACAGTGTCAAATACAGGTCGAGTTTGTATTTCAGTCAGGTCAGATCACGCCGTTATGACCTTTGACTCTGAAAACTCATTTTATGACCCAAAAAACTCATTTATTGCCACTTTTAAACTCTAAGTAAAGCATTTTTGGTTTAAATTTAACCTTAAGACGTCCGAAAAAAGTTCAGTCTTACGAAAGAGATTAACTCAAGTCACGTGGTCATCACCAATGATCCTTAAAATTCACACCCAAGGAATTATAGGTTTTTATACACCTGAACATGCCTTCACAATGGGAACATTTCAACACTAGCAACCATAGCCAAAACAGTGTAACTGTTTATTCCTAGTGCTATGGATTTGTTATGTTTTGTCTATAAAATTAAATTAAGTTTTTTGTGGCTTTTATGACTATTTCCTAGTGGTGACGATTTCATCATTTGGTTTAACTTTTCCCGGTAATGCTAGAAGCTATGGTATACGAGTCTACAAGTTAACTTAGAATCTGAGCCATCGAACTTTAACGCAGGAGAAAACCATGATGAGATCCGTAAAATATAGAAGTGACTCGAAATCACACAGCTCACCCATTTCTGATCCACGAGTTCTCTAAATGCACTAAGTCACGTGCATAGACGGAAGTAGAATAAATATTACTGTCTTATAGATTCTGATTAGTGAATTGCCTGCATTTGCGCCAGACTAACTTCCAGATGATTAGACACCGCTATAATGGACAATACATAAAGGAACTTCTTGCGTTGTTTCTGGTCGGCAGTTAAAGAATAAAAGGTAGGTTGTATTGAAGTGTCAATATCATTTTATCTTTTTTACATCATAATCTATTCGAGAGAAATACTTCAGTCAGTCAACCAAATCTGAATTTTCGATAGAAACGTCCTATTACGAATCTCAGTATTACTTCACTTCAATAACGTTGTCAGTCAAGGAACCTAAAACCTCTATTAATCATACGTCGATCAGAGTTGTACCGAAATCAGCGGAGTTGCGGCAGTATTACCACTAAAATAATCTGACATAAAACTGAACAAGATAAAAACAAGACAAAAACGAAGAAAGACTGAAAAACATAAAAAAATTATCAGAACTGTTGTAGGCTGCTTTTAACAACAAGTTCAGCTTAATTGTTCGCTAGAAAATCTTTCATTTTTTACACACCGAGCGTGGTGGGTGAACGGTTAACGTTCTGGCCTCGCATTCGGAATGACGTGGGTTCGAATCCCCGTCCGGGCATCCAGATTTGGGTTTTCCATGGTTTCCCCAAATCACTCCAGGCGAATGCTGGGATGCTTCCTTCAAAAAGGCCATGGCCGAATTCCTTCCCGTTCCTTGTCCCCAGTCCTATTCCGCCTCTAATGGCCTTAGCCGTCGACGAGGCGTAATGTAATAGGGGAAAAAATCATTTTTACATTATTTCTATGTACTATTTCGTATGAAAAATAGTGTTCCTGGTGTATAAGCGAACAAATCTAAATGCTTAAATGAGCAGTATAACTTCAGTGGACAGATATAATGGGCCCCAGTGATTGATTATGCAGTGATCACGAAGCATTATATGATTCACTTCTTCCATTTTATACGGTATTTAATCTATATACTTAGGGTATGGAAATGAATGATGATTATAAATATAATGCCGAAAGTATTGCGCCTATCGTGTATGATGTTTACTAGTCGTAATAGACGTTATCGAAAGCCATTCTGGAAGGTGCCGCAGGACAAGTTGCGTTGTGAAGGGGTTTTAGGGAGGCAACCCAGCGAACATGGCACAACGCTGAGCTACCGCATACCCCTGCAACAATATCAAACGCGAATGCTAATACTCGCTACGAACCTCTACCAGAATAAGTCTTATATTCTTGGTACATCCTCATCTCTCTCGTATGTAGTTACTTATTTCAGTTTTATAGATATTTAATCTTGAAATCAATTTTGACTCTTATCTTTCCACTTTCAAATATCAGCTTATGTATTAAGAGCCGAATCCAAGGCAGCCATATTGGATTTCGCTTCCTTTCTTTAGATCACTCTTTGTGATTGCAGGAACGGTTCCTTAATATAGGGTATAGCCTATCTGCTAACCCTTTCCTCTTTGTTGATAGATGGTGACTAATGACTCGATCATCTATAAATCGTTATATTCTTGAATAAATGAAGCGAGGGAGTGAGAAGAAATATCATCAACCACAAAAGATATCCTGGTATCCCTATTATCACCGACAGAACAAATAGAAATCTGATAGAACTCTTGCAAAAAAAAAAAATCTCGGATATTTTTGTAACGATTCAGTACACTCGGCATTTGCACTTATATTATTGTTGGATCGAGCATTGGCTGTGTCGCAGCCGTGTTTGGCCACAGTGGCAGGTGATGTGTCAGGCCACAGCAGCAGGTGGCAAGTGTTATCCGGGCTCATCTCCACACAGGCCTCTCCTCTACCTGCAGCAGTAGCCTCTGCTTCTTAAACGACATCCGCAGAAACCATATCCAAATGGATCAGAATATAACGTTTCAGAACATAGTTCAACACTTGGTTAGACTGCAATGAAGTTAGAGTACATATTGCACAATTCAACCATTTAGCCTACTTTACAGTAAAGATTTCTTGGAGTCAAAAACATCTTGTCCCAGACAATATTCTTTCTTCCCAACTCCACGACTTTTGGGTGTGGGGTTATCTATTTTCTGTGGCATCTATTAGTCTTGACGCATTGGGAATTACTTGCATATCATGCGTAAGTGTCGCAATTTGTATTGGACAAAGAATGCTTTCCCCTTATGATAATTTGTTTATGTAAAATGTAATTCTTATGGGGGTAATTTGTTATTGTCCAAGCAATTTGTCAACATGATTAGAAAAGTTCGGGCTTGCCGTGTTTCTTTTTTCCTTACGGCTTTATGCCTTGTCGTCGTCGGGATAAAAAGGAACCCTAAGGAATTCGGTGATGTCCCTTCGAAGGTACCATCTCTGTATTCACCTGGAGTAATTTCGGCAAACCAGGGAATTCGAATGCACGTCCTCCCATGCGTCAGGCCCGATTTCGCCGTGGGAACCACCTTTTGATATATATGTTAAGACTTAAGTATAATACATGTGGAGGGCGTACTCACCGTATATGTGCAGATGTCCGTGTACCAGCTGGTCTCCGAGGCCGAGTAGTTGGCGCATGTTGAGGTCTTCTCTGGCCATCAGCTGCTCCTCGCCGAACTGTAACACACCACAAGTCATCATCAGAACACGGCCTCTCTTCACGCATGGCTGTGCCGCCAAATGTCTTCATTGCAGGCGCCGACCTTACAGATCTGCGTGCTCCTCGTTACAGGACCAAGCGTCTCACCACAAACTCATTTCTGTCGATCAATCACCCATAATAGCAAAATAATTTGTTCCTTCTTAACATCAGGTGTATTTCTCCCCGCATGTATAACCTCAGACAAAACGGACAATAATGACCGAATACATCTAGTAATGTTTTTGTATCTTTCAGCATGTGTCTGATAAATCTTTCTTCTAACGTGCCTGCAAAATCACGCAGAACGTATCGCCATGTTGTCTTTTTTTCTGTTATTACCTAATGTCGTGGGTGAGAGGAAACGTTCTGACCTCGCATCTGGAAGGACGCGGATACGAATCCCCTTCCGGTCATTCGGGTTAGGGGTCTTCATGATTTCCCCAGATCACTCCAGGAGAATGCCGTGATAGTTCCATCAGAAGGCCAGGTACTGATTCCATTGAATCCTTGCTCCCAATCCTTCCCGCCTCGACGTTGATAAAGGTGTAAAGATAGAAACGAAAAAAAAAAATCCGTTATTAATCTAAAACGACGTTGTGCTGTGTATACTGGATTATTATGATATATCGTACTTTTAAAAAGAGAAAAAACTGCACTGAATGCACCACAACCAAAACTATTGGTGTTAAGCACAACAACGTCAAACAGCTAAACCGTATCTTTAACAGATCCCACCGTATATAATTAAACTCTTCAAGGAACGATTCCTACAAGGTTGATTAATTTATTCCAGTTTGGTCTTAGAAGCGTATCGTACGAGATATAGATTGACAAAATTATAAGCATTTGCTCTTCCCGTGTGAATATTTTTCTATTAAATTACTGTTTTACTGTAATTATTACATCACTCAAATTACGAAAATTTGTTAAGAAATAATAATAAAAAAATGCTATATGCACTTACTTGTTTGTGCAATTGCTTAATTTATAGTATAGAAAATTATTTATTCTTAGATAACAAAAAGTCATAGTTAGACCTTGAAAATCAGATCTGATTTTGTAATATATTCTATGTGGTTAAAGTTTTTGGATAGCAAGAAGCTGTGCACGTAACTTTATTAGCTTTACATCACATCTTCTGGAAACAATTTTGATTCACGTTAACTACGCATAATAACCAACTACGCAATCTGTTCCCTTCCGTTAAAGACCTTTTCTCTCCTATGATTTGGGCATAGCCTTTTGAAGAGATCACATGGCCTTTGCCTGGAGTGATTTCGGGAAACCTGACAAAACCGAAATCTGAATGAGTGGTCAGTAACTCGAACCCCAATCTTCGCGTTGCCGCACACCACCAGGTTCTGTCTTTCATTTACAATTACTACTACGACTACGCTATGCTAAACGATTAATTTTCTTTCAAATACTGATGACAGACCAAGATTTGATTCATAATACCCACTTCGTTATTTCATTGTTATTAATTTCGTCTGTTTTATCTGACTCTCGTCTGTATTAGCTCAAACTGGAAATTTTAGACTGCACGGAAGAATGCGTACAGTGGAGATGAGATCTGAAGGAGAACAAGTGCATTGACCTGGAGGACGAGCTTGTGAACCTGTTGTTTACTAGCTGATAGCAGCATCGCGTGCTGGCAGTGCGTGGTAGCCATGGTAACTGTCTTGCGGCAGTGCTCTCTCATAGACGCACTCCCCGTACCATGGCGTCGCTCGTGTTCTCATGATGCCTAAAGGACAAACATCTCTGCAGCATAGTGTGCTGAATGCAGGTAGTCTGAATACAGGGCATCAGGAAGGAAGAACACAATATTTTTCATCTTGAATCTCTTACATGCACAAAAAATTGTGTCTCAGAAATGCTCCCATACGCCGAAAACTTGTTCGTGATGGATAATGTTTCCAGATATGGATGCTACGAAGCCTAAGAGATTGGTAATCTGCTAATAAATCCTCCACTACGTTAAAGTTCTTTTATTAATACTAGAGCGTTTTCGCATTAGCGTTAAACAAAATAAAAATATATATATATTTGGTTCCGTGTGTCTCTAGCACAGGAACGAACTCTGTAGTACAACGTACAGTCATACACGACAGAACAGTCCTTATCCCTGAAATCTACAACTGGCCGAAGAAGATTATTGTGAAATAGCCTCCATTGTTCGATAAATGGGTCAATTATATTTACTCTTAAGTGACAACAATTCGATTTTCTGATAGGAATATAGTTTTGCGGTAACCACTTTCCTATTTTTAAGGAGATAAAGGAAAGAAATGAATAGTGCTACACTCCAAACGGAAGCCGGGCTCTTTTAAAAAGGTATGATAAAATTAATTCGTCTTCCTTGCACCCAGTTCTTCCTCAATTCCCGAGCTCGACGTTAACGAGGCGTAAAACCACAAGCATAAGCAAGAGAGTAATGCGTCGGCTAAATGGATAATACTAGGTACTGCACACCTGCAAACTGTACTTTGATTTAAAACTTGTGATTATTAAAGTTGTGTCTATTTGTAATCACTAAATTATTATAATCATTACCAAAAAATCTTTAATAATTAAATAAATCTTACTTTAACGCCATATATAAAAAAATAAGCTGAAATTTCAAGATAAGATTAACTCTTCTTCCACCTGTGAAAACTGGCACGCGCTCTTATGATAGGTAACCTGAGAAGTTTTGAGTTTAAAAGACGCTATAAGGTAGAGTTACATACGTTTACAAACATGTGTGTTGTTGCACTGTACTCGAAGGAGATATAGAAGCCTCTTGGGGAATAACATACAATGCACAAATTCACCGCAGAGGAGATATCTGCACAGTTTAGTATGATAGACTGGGATTCTTTTCTTCATTTTTAACAACAGATGTTATTGTACCATTGTAAGCTTCTCAATCGACCGTCTCACAATGGATCAAGCTCTGCCTCGGCACTGTAGGCCGAGGAGGGAGATGTTTAGCGTTTGTTTTCTTTGATCCGCACTGAGTCTTCTTCACCACCGTTTCGCAACATTTTGGGGTCGGCTGCCTTCGATGAATTTTACTCGTCGTTGGCAAGGTCAAAATTTTTTTTTTTTTTTTTTTTTTTTTTTTTCCGCTACCTCAACGGTTTAATGAACAGTCCCGCTACTGTTTGTAGCTTAATCTGTATGTTCAGTTTGATGGTTTTGAGTTCATTGGTGTTACACTTTAGGGGATAACCAGGCTATGGTCGGTTGGACCTTAATAGGAACCCCTTCTTGTATTCTTATATATATTTCATATATATTTCACTTTCTCACTACACTTACTCAGGAATCCACAGGGTTCATAATAATACTTAATGGCACCTTGTATTTGTGCCAGGTCATAGGTACAACCGTGCCTATAGACTCTAGTCTTGGAACTTCGTGGCGGGCTTCCTCTACTCTGTTGAAGAATTTTTCAGTTGATTGGAAGATTTGTGTATGGATATTTGGAATATTTGTGACGTCATGGAGGAGCGCTGTTGGAGTGAAGTAACTTGCCCGTGTGATCATTCGGAGAGTCTTATTTGCAGTCTCTGAATATGCATTCTGTTGGAGTGGCTGGTCGTTCCCCAAGCTTGGCAACCATATAAGATGAAAGGAACAATGATTGATTTGTAAATGCGGATCTTGGTTGATAAATTTAGGTTGTCGCTCCTCAGGATCGGTGCAAGGTTCATCGTCACTGCTAGCCCTTTTTTTCTCCGGTCTAGCACATGTTGACGAAAGAGAAGTTTGTTGTCAAGTATTATGCCCAGATATCGAGTCTCTGTCGCCCATGGAAGCTTGTGGCCCATTGTTTCTAGCTGTTTTTGGAGTACTGGTCTTTTCCTTGAGAAATACATTGCAGAACATTTCGTAGGGTTGAGTTTGACTTTATTTACTCTGCACCATTTATCAAAAGCGTCCAAGCCTTTTTGAGCGTTTTGGATATTACGTGTGTGGTTTCCTCCGGTCGAGTAGATGACCGTATCGTCAGCGAATTGAGCCATAAGTACGTGAGGAGGTAAGGGTATGTCGTTAATGTAGATTTTGAAAAGAGTAGGCGCAATTACCGAGCCTTGCGGAATTCCAGCAGTAATTATGTGAGTTGCAGATTTTTGGCCTTCAACTTGTACGAAGAATTTTCTATTTTTTAGGTAGCTTGCAATAAGTGCGATGTAGCATTCCGGAATATCTGTTTGATGATATAGTTTATCAATTAATTTAGTGTGCCAGACTTTATCGTAGGCTTTTTCTATGTCAACGAAAACGGCAGCAGTTGATTTTTTCCAGTTAAAACCTTTGCTTATATGCTCCGTTAGTCGCACTATCTGGGTTGTGGCTCCTACACGGTTTTCAAAGCCGAATTGTTCGTGTCGGATGGTGTGTCCAAACTCCAAACTGGTATTGATTCTTTTTAGCAGTAGCCGCTCTAGTATTTTGGAAGGAGCAGACAGTAAACTAATCGGTCTGTAATTACTTGGGTTTTGCTTATCTTTACCCCTTTTTGGAAGCGCGATGACCTTTGCAGTTTTCCATATCGATGGGTAGTAGTGTTGAAGCAGGCAGGCGTTAAAGATTCTGGTAAGTAGTACAATCCCTTTTCTTGGTAGATGCTTAAGGTGGGAGTTGCCAATACCGTCATACCCTGGAGATTTTTTGGTGGCTAGTTTTCGTATTACAGCTCTTACTTCCCTGGGGGTTGTTAGTTCCGGTTGGTCGGAAGGTGGTCTGCTAAGTTTTTCTGCAACTCGTTGAGTAGATGTGGTCACCTCCAGTTCTTCAGCTGGGGTCAGTTGATAATCTGCTGCTGTATGTTGAGCTGCAAAATGTTCTGCCAAGATTTCTGCTTTACCCAGTGAGAGGAAGCACGGACCTGCAGGGCCATTTATAGGAGAAGTGGCTTCGCGTGGTTCTCGAAGGGCACGGATTAGTTGCCACGCCTCCCTATTTTCCAGCATTAGTTGAGACATTTTTTCCTCCCATCTTTCTGAGCTCCTTTCTTTCAGCCGGGCGGTGAGTTGGCGGGAGTAATGGCGATATCTACGGCGGTCGGCTGGATCGCGGAAACGTTGCCAGAGTAGTCTATAGTGGTTCCGTAAATACCTAATATCTTCAAGAATATCAGGTAGTCTCTGTTGATATTCATCGTTGCGTGTGGTGGTAATTGATGCTCTTCTGTCAGCCTCCTTAACTACGTTGGTAAAATGACTGATGGCCGTTTCTATCAATTCTGGTGTTGAAAGGTTGACGGTAGGCTTAATCTTGTTATGGACCAATCTTGAGAAAAGATTCCAATCTGTCTCCTTGGTGCTTTTTGGTGACTGGTTTGATATGATAAAATTCCTGAGGTTTATTAGCACCGGGTTGTGATCAGACGATAGATCCGACATAGACTTGAGTTGGACTCTATGAGTGATGTTCTTGAGTAGTGTCTAGGACATCAGGTTGTGCTCGCTGTGAATTAGGCATATATGTCGGCTCCTGTAGGTCCTAGGACGTCTATGTTCCTCCTGCCAGCAAGATTGGAGAAGACGTTCCCCTTTTGGGTTATTTGAGCGGGAGTTCCAAGCTGTATGTTTGCTGTTTAAGTCTCCACCAATGATGATTTTGTTTCCTTTCGAAATTAATTCATCAAGGTCGTGTTCAAAGATATTTCTGTTGGGAGAGAGATATGCTGAGATTAAGACAATGTGTCCCTCTTTAGAGTGAATCTTGACTGCTGTAGCTTCTAGTTCTATTAGGTTTAAAGGTTGGATGGCTGTATGCGTTATAGATTTCTTGATTGCTATGGCGGTGCCGCCGCCCCTTTGGCCTATTCTGTCAGTGCGATGTATCTGAAATCCTGATAGGCTGAATTTATCGTTAGGCTTTAGATGTGTTTCAGTTAGCAGAATAACGTTAATATTATGTCGGTTGACAAATTCTAGGAGTTCAAGTTTCTTGTTTTTGATTCCATTAGCATTCCATATTGTTATGCTTAGGTCACGATGTGATTGTGGATTTGTGGCCATTATTTGAGCATCGCCATAACACCTTCCATAAAGGCAAACAGTTTAGAGAACTTGTCCTTTGCGCTGTTTACTTTTTTCATGGTTCTTTTCATTGTGTAGAGTAATTTCTTCATGTCTAAGAAGTCTACAGGGTCATCTGAGTCTTCTTCTTCGTCTGAGTAATGTGGTTTTTTGTTCTCTCCTCTGGAGCGTTTTAGGGTCTCTGCGAAGGAATGATAGTCACTAATCTTTTGTTTGCGGGTCTCTGGCTTCTTTCCAGCTTTGGTTTTATCCAGGTTTTGGTTTTGAATTTCCATTTCGCCTGCGTTTTTGGTTCGACGGTTCTTCAATAGTCTCAAGTCTTCATTTTCTTTTTTGTTTGTCTTTGTAGGTTTCACGATCTTCTGGTATTGCGGGCATCCTCTCCAGGAGGCTGCGTGATCACCTGAGCAATTTACACACTTTGCCTTTTGGCTATTCGGGATTTGGCAGCTTCTGCTCGGATGCAAACCGGCGCACTTTACACATCTTGCAGGAAAGTTGCAGTAATTCGCAGTGTGCCCGTGGCGCTGGCACTTGACGCATTGAGGAGGTCCATTTAGATTCTTATAGCGTTCTACTCTAATTCTTGTATATAATAGAGCGCGAACGTTGTAGATTGACTCAGCTTCTGGTCCCGGTTTCAATGCCACGCTGAAGGTAGCTAGTGGAATCAATTCCTTTGTCTGTTGATCCCTCTTCTTGAATTGGTGCACTTCCAGTGGCTCAAAACCCTTTTAGGTGAGCTCTTCTTTTATGCTCTCAGTTGTAACTGATGGCGGGAGTCCTTTGATAACTACTCTCAATGGTTTTTCATCAGGCATTTGATGGCTGAAGTGGGCAATATTGTTTTGTTTGAAGAATGTTGTTAAAATTTTATGGTCTTCTTTATTGTCCACAAAATATTTCAAGGTTTCCCCACTATAGATTACCTTCAGTCCTCCTGTGAGATGATCTTTGATGGTTTTGTTCAATTCCAAATAGTTTTTCACCACTTTGATTACTACAGGGGGTATTTTACCACTCCTCTGTGCTGGTGTTGTTGCAGGTGTAGTTTCGGTTTCATTTGTGGTCTGTTGACAGGTATTGACATTCTCTATGGCTGCTACTGAAGGTTGGCTTGTTTCCAGAGGAGTAAATCTATTTCTCAACTCAATCTGAGAGTCAGTTTTACTTATTTTCTGTTTTTTCTTGGGAGTACTCTTCCGTCTCCTCTTACCCTTTGCTGTTTGAAACCCGTCAGAGGGTTCGGGGAGACTCGGAAATTCTTTCAGGTAATACTCTCTTCTGTTTTCTGGAGATTCCTTTTTCCGTCGTGGTGGCGGACTCTCGTGATCAGAGCTCGAGGATTCATCGCAGCTTGAACAGTCCATTTCAGATTCCGAAGGAGAAGCCAAATTATCTTCACAATCTGTAGCCCGTTCCGAGTGTGACGCCCGTCTACCAGCCATGTTGTGCACGAAACGCCTATCGCGTTCCGTGCACGTGTATATCCTAGTGGGAGTGTCGCTCTGATTCCTTGTTAACACCGCTGGGTAGCTGGAACCAGAAGAAACCCTACACAGTGCGTCCGGGGGTTCCACCTCTCGCGGAAGTGGGCCGTGGGACGGTATCACCCTAAAGCCTCGGAAAGGGGGGTCGGGTGGATCTCTACCGTCTGACGACAAATTTGCTAAAGCGCTAGAATAACTGGATATGCCAGTACAACGCTGCACTCCGGGCAACTTTACCCAGCGACAAACAAGCTATACTGACAACCAACGTAACCTCGCTTGAGGAAAACTGTACCGAGCCGACCAGGAAGTTACCTGTTCGGCGACTCAATACGAACTGACCGGTCAAATTTAGAGCTAGCCTAGCATTTTATACCTACTGCCAGGTCGTACTAACGGGGAAAGTGAAGTGCCGCCATCTGTCTGTGGAACGCGTAACTATGGGCAGCGCGTGAAAAATGTATCTTTTGTTTGTGAAATGGGGAGCGTCCATAAACCTCGTAGCTTCATTTCGACCTCCTGTGGAACCCCCTCCCCTCCCCCCCCGCAGCTCAACGTAGCTTTTGTTTATTCACCCCCCTCCCAACGTAACAAGTAGCTTTTTTCCCCTATTGATTCCAGAAGACATTTTGTACTGTTTTTTCCTATCAGTCTATCGTAAATTACATACAACGATAATTAAATGGCGGAAATAAATATTTATATTGACTGGTAAAATAACGCCAATGCAACTGTTTTTGTAGCTTTAATGCCGTTCCCGTTTCCCCTCTCATCGAGGCATCATCAGCGGCGAATCTATTTTAAAATTTTACATAGAGTATTAAAGATTTATTCTTTGATATTTATCCTAATTAACATGCTCTTGTGTGTTCTTTATCTCATTTTAACTGTGACAAATACTATGAACAAACAGCTACGTGACCTGCGTGCAACCCCCTCCCCCCCCCCACGAAGCCCAGTGTAGCTTTTCAGCCAACCACCCCCTCCCCCCCCAGCTATACCGAGCCACGTAGTTTATGGACACTCCCATGTGTAGTATATGAGGCGAAGATTGGAAACCTCACGACATGTGCCTTGATGACTGCGCAAAACCGCAGTCAGGACGGCCGGTACGCGGGGGTCTGGACTCGTGCGCGGTCCGTTGTACCTCCTCCATCCAGTACGGGCGCCGCAGCGCACAGTGCCACATTGGAGGAAAATTTTACTTGTGGGGTGCTATCTGGTTGAGACTAACGTAAACGGCAGATAGTAGTCTAAACGGTAGACAAAGGGCATTTGCCCTCGCGCAGCAGGGTTGCGGGGGACAGCAGATTGTGATCTGTGCGGTGGCAAACCACTCCACCGCGGACCGTAAAATGTGCAACATGACGTTAACTGCCGTGACGGCGCCAGCGGGGTGAGCAGGCGCCTCAGAGCAACGGACAGCCAACAAGAGACAAATTAAAGCCAACTACCTGCTACCTAAATCACATCAACAGCGCCTTCGGTGGCACCATCAGTCTCTCAACTGGTTTGCTGCAATTCTCCCGCAATAAGAACAATACAGTGCAGAAATGATAACAATCATTACGGTCGGTTTGCTGTTCCTTGTATTGATACTGTGCACGCGGGATCTGAAGCGATGATAAGCATTCAACATAATATGAGCATATGTTAGCTCTCAGAACATCAGCTCTTGCCCTAGTATATTCAACTGCAGTCCAATATGTCTAAATATCAGCCACATAAAACAGATCGACACTCAAGACAAACGACGCAATAAGAGCAATATCTGGAACTGAAAAATCTGCATATACGGATAACTGCATTTTTTTAGCATCCCCCCCCCCTCTAAATCTCCTAAGACAAGCGGCTTTAAAAAAGGAAGAGCAGAAATGTTTAAAAACCATAACTTAGAATACATCAGGACTTCACACGTCAAACTCAAAACAGATTGACGTCAAGGTATTTACCGTGGAAGTTTGGTTAGATTCTGGTCCAAAACGACTTCAACCAAGCAGGACGCGCTGAGCAGATCAATTCCAAACTTGAAAAATTGACACTAATCCAAGATTCTACAAGACAGCATGCCGGATTCAACGTGCCTAGGAAACCCTGAACGACTTTGAACCGAGTGAGAATAGGCCACGGTAGATGCAACTACTGTGGACTAATCGGAAAACACCAGCAAACTATCAACCACATCATCTCGGAATGCTCTCTTAGGAAATTCAGCTTCATGAAGCAGCCACAGAGGCAACTGAATGGCTGCAATCTCTCGACAGCAATCTGTCACATTTCATCTCTGTGTTTCACTGTATTTACTTTTTTGTTTCTTTGTGCCATCCCAAAAAAATAAATAATCCTAAGATAATCTGTTTTAAGATGTTATTGATCATGATGAATACCATTCTTCAATATGAAACCCACTCCTTACTTGTAGACTACGTCACTGTATGTCTCAGTACGTGCCGTCAGAGTCCATTCAAGAACGAGGTTATTAAATGTGAGCAAATAATTTTCATATACTTCACGGAATTCATCGCCTGTATGAATGAGAACGCTAACGAGTTGACAGATGTCACCGTGTCAGGCTAGATGCGGAGTGCTATGGTGTATATGGACTAGCCGATTACCAGCTCCAGTGGTCGGAGACATTAGTCAAACCTAGGCCGCTGTTATTATGCAGCTGCTTATCAGATGGCGCGTATTAAACAGCAGCCAGACCGGTTAGCGATACAGGATAATTCGAGTTTCGCCTGAAAACAATTTGTCAGCACAAGTTTTGCGCATAGTCCGTTGTTAAGTCGTTAACTCTTGATCTGAATGCCATCGTTGTAAAGATGCTCTGCGCTATAACGCCGCGCACACGGCTTAATACGTGGATTCTTACTGGAGGCGACATTTGAGTTGAATGGAAAATAACCAATCAGTAGACGCAGAACTGAGAACGTAATTTTTCAGTTCAGAGATTCTGTCTTCGTAACAAGACATTTAGGAACGGCCACAGTAACTATTCAAGCCAGTAGGTGAACATTTACTCCTTGTTCGCCACGTCTTCACAACCTTAGGAGTTGGCTGCCGTTGACGAGTTTTGCTCGTCATTGGTATGGTCAAATTTGGAGCTTTAGTTGCACGGTGACATGTCCTTGCTGACATCAAGCCTTTTATATCTACTGCCTGGTAGTACTACGTAGTAATCGAAGAAGTGACGTGTTGCCACTTGTCTGTGAAACGTATAACAATGTTCAGGGTGTCGTAAGTGTAATTTTTGTTTGTGAAATGTCCTCCCTGTCGTTTGGCTTCATGGTTGCGGTCGGTAGGGTAGGGTAGGGGGGGGGGGGCTTATACCCTGCCCCGTTGTACCTCCTGGAATCAGTGCGCGGCGCCTCAGTGCATTGAGTCACACTGGCGGGTTGATCAGAGCTAAATCTTGGTGGCAAATCCGATGAACAGCAGTACTACGTTCCCGAAGAACACTTTAGTACACAGTAATGTCATTGTTTCCTCCGTTGAAGCATACAATAATTACTACTGTATGTAAATAACTAGTCTTGCAATATAATGTTGCAAATAACGCCATTGGTTGGTGTGCGATATACAGGTAGAAGAATCAAGAAAAAAACCTACACAGGAGTCGATACAACGTGGTTACGCTAAATATGTACTGATGGCCAAAGACAGTAAATCATAGTGCATACTGGTTTTATCTTCGCAACCGAGCCAGGTGGATGAGTTATTAACGCTTGGGAGAGGCATTAGGGAGGACGCTGGTTCGACCCCGGTCCCTCACCATGATTTCGGTTTTCCATCGTTTCCCGAAATCACTGCAGATGACTGCCAGCATGGTTCCTTAGAAAAGATATGGCTGAATTCCTTTCCAATCGTTGTCTACTCCGGCTTTTTTAAGAAGCCGTAGAGCACTTAAAAAGCTACTGTTGGAAAAGATGTAAGAAATTTCAGATGGTTTGTTCTCAACACTTTTAATAACACTGTTTGGCAATAAATGGTGGATCGAATTTCTTCTTCGGTTGGTTATATTACTGTGGATGATATTTTCCGTATACAATTGAGCTAATCCAATATCTTAATTTGATTAGTTAAGGGACCATCCCGCTGTTGTCGTAAGTAGCGTAAAGAAAAAAAAATCATGAGGGACTGTTTATATCGCTTGGCTTTGTATGTTAATTATTTTTACCCGCTTACAGAATAAACTTAAAATCGATTTTTACTTAATTTGCTGGTCTACCGCACGTCGAGGACGGTATCAACAGAGCCGGCGGATAGTTGGAGATAGGAAGTAACGGAATGGAATTCGCTCATGGCCTTTATGCCGGGATCATTTCGACATTTATTTGAAGTGATTTTCAGATACCACAGACAATCTAAATTACTATACAGTGATCGCGGATGGAACATATCCTCAAGAATCTTAGGGCCCAACCTAACAGTGCACCCACGAGTCTAGCAGTGCCTTGTCTCTCTGCTATACATCACATATGTGGTAAATATTTAATCTACTTTGTAATCCAGATGCTTTCCTATCGACTTTAATTTATTTGAAGGCTGTCACTACATGTTCTACAAAGACGTTCCATCCACTTCCCTCTTAATAACATCATAAAGCGCTCCGAGAGGGTATTCTGTAATTAGCAATCTTCGATTAAAGTGAAGTGAAAAATAGATGCTGTCGCGGCCGCTTTCCACGTTATTCAATCACGCGTGAAGCGGTAATTACAGAGTATCAGCCTCCGTGATGGAGGTTTTCACCGGAATTTTACACTTTTTCCCTCGAATTTGTTGAAGCCGAGGCTGTGAGCAGAGCAGGACAGACAGGTGTCCGAAATGCAGGCGGCTACAAAAACAGGGCGGTGCGCCTGTTTAATCCGATCAGAGCACACAGACATTGACGGGGTAGCTGACCTCTGCCTACAGTCACTACAACACACAGTCCGAGTTATTCTCTGACAGCGGTATAAGTGGGTAAGTATTCAGTATCGTCTTCTCATTATCTGAGTTTTAATTAAATTTTTATCAATTGATATTGATGGCTTTGGCCTACCGACGTCACATAGGCAGAAATAATGTGTTACAAGCACTCCTATGTACTTAGAGTGTCTATGTATATTGCTATGAAACGAGAATCTGATTAATCAGTGGTTAAGGAGTTTTCTTTCACAAGTCCAGGGTCTGGTCTCGGGTTCAAATAGTGATGGGGACAAAGATTTTTAAGAATTGTATTAGACCATCTGAGCTATATCATGACGTTCTGTGGTTCGGATTCCAGGTTTCCCAGAGGAAAGGAACTGGCTGTCCTACCTCTGACACAATAGCTTAGTATGCCTCCTGTGGGAGAATCAAACCAATCCCTTCGGGTTGGCGATCCGGTTTCTTACCTTCGAAACACTGCTGACTTGACAGTAACTTGAAAATGCACCAAGCCAGACTATAACCAGGAAACCTTGAAACGCGAGGCAAGCGCATTAGCCCCTGCGCCAATGGGATCAGATGTTACTTTAACGGAGCGTATGGAGGGGGCTCGGGGTTGGGAATATATCGAATTTAGGCACTGTTCCCCGAGCAGTCCCTGAATTTGCCTGTTGGAGGAACTGCCATACGCCACACGAAACCTGAGTTACAGCAATCATTCCCAGGGATCTATCCAGGTCCTTCTGAATAGCAGTCCCAGAGGCTTTTTAACCGACTTCAAAAAAGGAGGAGGTTCTCAATTGTCTGAATTTTTTTTTTTTTTTGATGTATGTTCAGCAATATCTTCACCAATTTTGAACCGATTTAAATGAAATTTTTATAGTGGATAGAGTATACCTCCAAAGTGGTCCCATATGAATTTCATTGAGAAACCACCCCTTCTACCCCTTCACACCCCTTAACTTTTATACAAACCCACACTTTTTATCCGATATTGATGGAACTTTGGAAATGTATAATAAAAATAAACAGAAAAAAACTGTCAACTTTTGGTTTGAAAAAACCGAACCCTTCTCCCCCTATCCACCCCTTAATTTTTGCCAATGTTCTTTATACAAAGCTAAAGTCGACACCATTTAACTGATCTCCATTAAAGTTGGCATATACATGTAATTTTTCATGGAAAAGGTTTCTGACCCAAAAAAATAAAAAAACACCCGTCTCTCCCTTTACACCCCTTAATTTTTATACAAACCCACAATTTTTCTCCGATTTCAATAGAACTTTGGACATGTATAGTCAAAAATAAAGAGAAAAATGCTGTAAACATTTGGTTTAAAAAAACTGAACCCCTCCTACCCTATCCACCCCTTAATTTTTGCCAATGTTATTTATACAAAACTGTAGTCGACATCATTTAACTAATCTCCATTAAAGTTGTCATATACATGTAATTTTTCATGAACTAGGTTTCTGAACAAAAAATAAAAAGCCACCCCATATCCCCCTTTAAACCCCTTAATTTTATAGAAACCTATGTTTCATATCTGATTTTGATTGAACTTTGCCAATGTATACTTTTAAACAATCAGAAAAATCTTGTCAACATTTGGTCTGCCAAAGCTCAACCCCTCTCCCTCCTACCAACCCCTTAATTTTTGTCAATTTTTTTAATATACAAAGCTACAGTCGCCACCGTTTGACCTATTACCATGAAAGTTGACGCATATATGTAATTTTTCACGAGGAAGGTTTCTGACCAAAAAATAAAAAAAACCACCCCCACTCCCCATTAAACAGTTTAATTTATATACAAACCCACAGTTTTTATCCAGTTTAGATTGATCTTAGCAAACTTTTACTGTAAAACAAAGAGAAAAATAAAGTCAGCTTTTGGTTTGCAAAAATTGAACCCTTTTCCCAGTTTCCGCCTCTTGACTTTTGTCAATTTTCTTTTTGAAAAGCTACAGTTGACTCCATTTGACCGATCTGTATGAAAGTTGGCACATATATGTATTTTTTTATGGAGAAGTTTTCTGACCAAAAAAATAAAAAATCTACCCTAGCTCCCTTTTTACATCCCTTAATGTCTGTACAAACCCACATTTTAATCCGATTTCGGTGGAACTTCGCTTGTGTATACTTTAAAGCAAATAGAAAAAGAAACGTACTACTCACATTACTTTGACAAAAACACAAACCCTATTCCTCTTTCTACCCCTTTAATTACTGTCAATGTTCATTATATAAAGTTACCGTTTCTATCAGTTTTTGAAGGAAGTGTGCACATGTATACTTCAAAACAAACAGAGAAATACTGTCTGCATTTGGTTTAGAGAAGCCAAACCTCTCTCCCCCTTTCCACCTCTTTAATCTACGCAAAGCACAGTTTCTATCTGATTCTGAAGAAAATTTGCACACTAATATTTAAAAAAAATACATAACAATTGTGTTTAAATTAGGTTGCAGAAGCCCAACCCCTCTTCCCTTCTACCCCCACCCGTCCTAATTTCCAATGTTCTTTATAGATACCTACCGTTTTCATCAGATTTCGATGGAACACTGCAAATGTATACTTAAGAACCAAGAGAAACATTCTGTTTACAAAACCCAACCACTCACTCCCTTACCCCATTTAATTTTTGTAAATGTTCTTTACACAAAGCTACAGTTTTTATCTAGTTTCGATGGAACTTTGCAGATGTATACTTTAAAACAAAGAGAAAAATACTGTCCACACAACCTTAACAAAAACCAAACTACTCTTCACCTCCATGCCCCTTAATTGTTTTTTTATACAAACCTTAAGTTTTTATATGATATCAATAGAAATTTACAAACATATACTTTAAATCAATCAGAAAAGACAGTCAACATTTGGTATACAAAAGCCCAATCCCTCTTCTCCTTTACCCCCATCGTTTATAATTTCCAATGTTCTTTACAAAATCCACAGTTTTAAGTACCGTCAAAATCAATTAAGCTATTTTTAAGTCATTGCAGAATATATATAAAACGTATGTGTCAACATGTACTTCAGATTTCAAATTGGACTCCGAGCTTTTACGTTGTGAAAACCAATTAAATATCTATATTTTCTGTGTGATGCCGGAACGAACATATATATTCCAGAAATGTGGTATGTATTAATGTCCAGATGTTACATGTTTCGATTATCGAGCAGCAGCTTAAACAGATGTTATGATTAGATCGAAACACAGCCTGGATCAAAATGTAAACTGACATTCCTTAACACAGCATCCAATTCACCCCATCCTGAAAGTAGTTGTAAAACAGATATTTTTAAAAAGCATTCGCTTTAACCATTGAGTTACCAGGAAATTCGCAAAATGAGAACTGCTGCGGCATATTTAAATACAAATTAACTATAATACCTCTAAAAATTTAAAAATAAAATAACTGTTTAAAAAACATAAAAACAGCTTTCAAAAAAAGTAAAAATTTTGAAATAACTTTATACCATGTTTAGAAGAAAGTAAATTTAAATGGACAATATTTTACATTACTGTTATTGAAATTTTTACAGTAATTAGTTATTTTTGGAGTCGGTTCCAGTCAAAGCAAGAAAAACAAAAAAATAATAAATAGCAATAATACCTAAAAAAAAATCATGTTACTACTTACCTACAATTAATTCTAGAATTCTTTTTTAACAAAACTGAAACACATAGATGATTCACTGATATTATACTAAATATAAAGTGTTTACTGCACGATGCAGCCTACCAACTGACACTGTAGCGCCAGAGATATTCCTGGATAACCAAAGATAACATACCGTTAATTTGTTTCCCTAAGCTGTCACCCGCAATAAAACTACGACATGCTGTAAAATATATGGAATTTTTGTTCGTACTCTCGGTTCGCCTCGAACACCAAATAAAGTTCAGTAATTCGGTCTGCGCGATCTGTAGCTGGCACCGACTCCAAAAATAACTAATTACTGTAAAAATTTCAATAACAGTAATGTAAAATATGTCCATTTAAATTTACTTTCTTCTAAGCATGCTATAAAGTTATTTCAAAAATTTTAGTGCCCTTTTTTGAAGGCTGTTTTTATGTTTTTTAAACAGTTATTTTATTAAAAGTTCATTAACGTATATTTACTTCTTTTTCTACTCCTCTTATTCTAGATTCGCGCGTTCTGTTTGAGATATACCAACAGCAGTTGGTTGTAACGCGATATCTTAACACACTCAGAACAAGTATTTCCTGATGCAGTTCTTTTGCCTTTTGTGGAGCTAATGCACTTATGGTAAGTTCTTTCGTCGTTGTCTACGAAAGTCGCAAATGCAAGGCTGAGCTATTTAATTACTACAGAACAACACCGGTTGATTGCTATTCACAGTGCTTCATTAGCAGAGCGATTTCGTATTTAAGTTCACGTTAAACGCATTAATTTTCATCATTAATTCATAACCGGCTGACTGCGAAATTACAATAATACAATGCGGGAAGAGCTGAGAACTAATTACCACCTTCAACACCGATTTGAAGCTAGAGCAGAATATTCGGTTGCAACTAGCATTTTTTCCACCCAGACTGACGTTAGTGTCTCAACATTTAACGATTTCTCAATACAATATGAAGCTAAAGAAATTTCGGAATCGTTCCTTGATGGAGAAAGTAATTGTAAAAAAAAAATGACCTTTAGCAGGTGCCGGGTAACGATTTTTGCCTATGGGGTTCGCTGAGGCGTGGCAGAAGCAGGTGGAAGAGGTTGGCGACAGCTGCCTCGCCCCGCGGACAGCTGCCGGCCACAGACACTCCTACAAACAGCACAGTAGTGGAAAGCTCATTCCCCGACAAAAGCAAAGCTGGCAGGAGCAGCAAGTTTTCTTTCTACCAACAGTGATACAGCACGAACTAACCTGTGACCTAAATTTGATTCTTTTTCTCGTGCAATTGTTCTGAAACATTTTGTTTTTCAAATATTATGTCAAGAAACTGTATTATATAGCAATAATCAACATACAACAACAACTACATCGAAAACTTTAAGATTATTTGAAAAATAGTACAAATATATTAAATTTAGAAATGACCACGACGTGACGTTCTGATTCAACAAATCCGTGGGTTGAGGAATTTTTCGGTTTCTTTTACCGATACCACATTGTATCTCAATGAACGCCGTATCTTTAATTAGAATGATTCTAAGACATACTCCGTTAGTTATCATAATATAAATTGAAAGTTGAGTATAATCATTGATACGCTTGTGTCGTTGCAAATCCCTTGTCTATATGTCGAAGAATCACGAAATTACTACGAAGAATTTATGAGGAATTGGGTTCCTTGTAACTCTCATAATGTTTGCCGTTTTTTCTCGGACCCACACTATGATTCAAAGGGGACCCACAATTCCATTACATTATGGCAAAAAAATATGATTCGGATGAAAGCATTACTTTATGCCTGTGGAACCCATGAGAAATGTTATCGTTGTTTTCCGGTGAACGAAATGTGATATAATTCTGTTTTAATTACTTTTTAATTACATTCCCAAGAAGAATGATAACTTACAACTCTTTTCAGGACGATTATCTCAGTCTGTATTAATATTGCTGTCTCCTTATTTTCTTTCTGGTTTGTACCTTGACGGCATTGGTTCAAATATCTCCTTATTGATTGTGGCTTTTAAAAAGATTTTTTTACTCTAAAAATTCACTATTGTAATTATGTGTAATTGCTAGCCTAACGTTTTCGAACATTTTATCACTTCTTGTTCTTTAGTCATTTTGAAACATTTCCTGCCAAGCGATCGGTGTGATCGGTAGCGCTCTGCCCTTGCATTCGGGAGGACGCGGGTTCGAATCCCCGTCAGATCAACCAAATTAGCGTTTTCTATAGTTCAGCAAATCACTCCAGGTGAATGCTGGTGTGATTTCTTGTAAAAGACCATGGCAGAATTCCTTCCCATTCCTTGTACTCATCATTTCTCGACTCTAATGTCCTTGACGTCGACGAAACTTAAAGCGATAAGAAAAAAATTATCAACTCGAAGGCAATCATAATGTAGTTAAGTGGTAAAATCACATCTACGTCTTTTTACTTTATACAAATACCAAAGTACGGAAAAAAAGTATCCCGTTCGAGCAAACTTTTTATTTCAAGATCATCCCAAAATTCATTTTTAATATAGGGTTCTGCTTTGTGTCCGTATCAACCGTGCGATGCGAACACTGTGCCTTGACGGCTATTATAGGGATATTCTTCAAAAATTATAATATTCTGCTGGTACTCATGTTTGGTAGTATAACACGCTGATTTTGATGGTAAACGACATATTACACTAACAGAATTAGACTTTAGGAATTATCCCGGTATTTGCCTGGAGTGATTTAGGAAAATCATTGAAACCAAATCTGGATGGCCGGATGGGGATTCGAACCAGCTTCCTCTCGAATGCAGGGCCAGAGCGTTAACTGCTCACCCACCACACTCTGTACACTAGCAGAATTCTATTTATCCTAAAAAAAATAGATTTAACTATTTACAAACAGATGGCAACACTTCCTTTCCCCCTCTTCTTCCCTATGGAATATAGGAAGACGTGGAGAAAACCCCAAGGCGGACGAAGAACCACAACGGGGGTCTCCCGGGCAAATAAGGCATTCGCAAAGAAGACCAGGAATGGTAAAATTGCATTTTTTTTTCTTCTGGTAACTTCAAGCTCTAATTTACTTAAGAGCGTTTTTAATGATTTCATGTGGTAACGGTACTATTGTAGCAGAAATATATTTAAGATGAATATCGTATTCATGTGAATAATATGAACGATCATTTCGTAAAAACTTAGGTTTATTCAGTAACATTGGATGCAAACACGGAATTTACATGTAGTTCAACAGCATCATGGACTGGCACAAGCATCATTGGTTACTTTTAAAATCGGAAGGAAAAAACTAAGAAAATTTTGACCATTTAAAAATCCGACAAAACATGAATCTTTATGGTTACCAAAAGCTATCTTTGTTGATGTATCCGTTTAAGAATTCATAAATACTGTAGTTTAAACGAAGTTTAGACGAAACTAGAAAGATGAATTGTACGTAGTCTGCGCTAGGGCGGTGTGGAACACTATGACATCCCCTATAGCTAACGTAAAACCAACAGGTGTCTCCTATAAAAGGAAACATATATCTTTTGATCAAGACTTTTCAATTTCTTGTTTGCGTATGGTGTTACGCCTGGTCGAAGTCGAGGAATTAGAGTCGGGAAAGGACTAGGGGCAAGGAATGGGAAGTAATTCGGCCATGATCTTCTGAAGGAACCATCCCGGTAGTCACGTGGTCTGATTTCTGAAAACAATGGAAAACCAAAATCTTGGTGGTCGGACTGGAATTACACCCTGCATCCTGCCAAATGTGAGTTACCGCTCACCGACCACGCAAGGTAGTATTTTTCAACTACGTACGGAATAAATGTTCCTGTTTGCCATACTGAAGTTACTCTATAAACAAGGGAAGTAATATAAGCCTAGCTCTTTATTTGGCATAGTGTCATTAACCAAGTTGATGACGCGGAGTACTTGAAGGGAATGTTCTCGCCCCACTCCGTTTACGACGTTGCGTGGAAGAATGTAATTCCGTCGGAGGAGCAACATTTAGTGGTGCTCGCGCTAAGAAGAGGGCCCGTAATTTATTTGTGGTAGCCGGGGCAGGCCAGGTTTTTACCGGAGACCAGCCTGATGTGCTCTCGTAAACTGCCCGACCACAGCGCGGCAGCCAATGAAGTTATTACCAGGCGGAATGTGCGTGTGTGGTCCCCACACATACCCCACTATACCCTAGTGTCATTAGGCCTCACATGTCACACACGCGTTAGTTGCGCAACAGTCATCGAACTAGAAACATAGGTACAATAGTAAGTGGACCAGTGCTGTCACACTCCTGCTAACTGCTACAGTACCACCATTAATGGAGATAACGTATTCACTTGTTAGGGAGCGTGCATAAACCACGTAGCTCCATTTTGGCCTCCTGTGAACCCCCCTCCCCCCCACGTAGCACGTAGCTTTTTTTCCCTTTTGATTCTAGAAGACATTTTGTACTGTTTTCTCTTTTCAGACTATTGTAAATTACATACGGAGATAATTAACTGAGGGAAATAAATGTTCACATGCTGTTGTGAGTACTATTCCTCATTTTAACTGTGAAAAATGTTATGAAAGGAAACCTACGTGGCCTGGCTCGGAACCCCCCCTCCCCCCACGTAGCCTAGCGTAGCCTTCCAGTTAACCCCCCCCCCCCTGGATCGAGCCACGTAGTTTGTGAACGGTCCCTTACCCAGCAGAGTGATAATATGAAGAGTAAATTACACTGCGCATCCTGGTGACAGAGTGATGTGGCTGCTTAAATTAACTTTCAAATAATACGGAGAAAATGGGAGCCTAATGTTCTTTGGGTAATCGAACTAAGGAAACATTATCTATAATAATTCATACATAGAAACAAACTTTGCCAATTATAATCTCCAGTAAGATACTGCACAACCTCTTATTATGAACTATTGTTTCAGCAGACCTGCCAAAAACGAAAATCAGTAGTCATGAAATATAGCAGGCTTAATATTAATATTGCAGACAGAAACTAATTTTTTATTGAAGACAGCAAGTCTTTCATTGATAGCTACTAATACTTATCAGTTATATGCAAATAAATATTTTATTTCACGTTCAAATTTTTTAACGTTCCATTGGAATCAGTGAAAAGATATGGATATTACATTTGTTAATGTTGCAAGGTATCCTCGGTTCACGAGTACGTCTGTAAGATGGAAATTACTATTTGATAATTCTAGTTGAAGCTAAACAAATCCTAGCAGTGCTAGCGATATGCCATCCCTCATTTACCTAATTAATTCTCATCAACGAACACTTTCGAAAATTATTTTTGTGAACTTCGTAGCTGCACTGGAAGGCCAATTATTTACCTTTGTAAACTGAACGAACACCGTAAAAACAGTGTAGAAACGGGACGCATTAGAGCTTGTTTAATACATGTGTTTAATAACTATTGATTGTTACTTATTTTGCAGAAAAATTCAACAGTTAGGTTTTATATATATATTGATATTTGTTAGTATGCGCTTGTGAGTGAGTTTGTTTAGAGAACGGAGTTTGGATGATTCATTTGAGAGTAACCGCAGATTCTTTGCAAGTCATCAAGAGTTTCGAAGCAAGATATAGTATGCTCCTCTTTGACCAACAGATCTACTATCTCGATGGGACCTGGAATTTTTCCGAAGTAGTAAATAACGCATAAAGGAAACTAATTTGAGTCTTCATGAAAGGACTCGTTCTAACTATTTCACATTGCAAAATAAGCCTTCCTGAAAATGTTTTTAACACTGGTAGGGTCGCTAGGAGAACTGGTTGCCGTTTGATGCAGAAAGCTTTAATAGGATTAGACCTTCACACCTAAAACACACGAATGGATGCTTCACAGACTTGCAATATTATTCTTTGCTCTTAATATACCTCGCGCTCCACACTTGCATCTTTGAAAAGAAAAGTATAATTCAAATGTTAATATAGTCTTCTCGGGTGACTAGCCGAGTGAGCAGGGTGTTTTCACACGATATTTCGGCGATCAGAGACTCTGTCACCATCTGCTGGTGAAGAAGATGGCGACAGAGATTCCGATAGCCGAAATATCGTGAAAACACCCTGCTCACCCGAGAAGACAATATTAACTCTCAACGCCAAGAGAAACTTCCATATGATGTATTACAAATGTGACAATGATTTACTCCGCCTATTAGATGTGTAAGCGAGAACACCGTTATATCTTGGAAACACCTTCAATTTGTGCTTGAAATTTCTCTTCTAAATTTGTTTTTAAGAAGGTATCCTTGTTATCTCTAGCAAAAAATGAAAAATCGGTATCACAGCGAAAGAAGAAATCTTTAAGTGGTAGTGGCAACTATATATTATTTTCCCTGGTGAAATGATTTATGTTTAAAGCCAGCACGAAACAAGTAAACAGACTGTTTTGGTAGCTCCTTACATTCAGGATAAGTTTCTGCGATCCACTTACGAAACAAGTCCAAACACAGCACGAGAAACGCTCTTCCTTCATTCCCTGACATGTTTTTATCTTTTTAATGCGGGAGAGATAAAACTATAACAGACATTACTCTAAATAACAACAACAGAACGCGATGTCCATAATATGGCGTCACATGTAGGGTTGTAATCGCCGTGGAAGAATCTGATGACGATGAAATGAGGAAGGCACTCTACTACAATCGCATCCTAACGATAGCCTTGCGCTCTAACAAAAACAAAAATTTCTTTAGCGTAATACGAGCACCCACAAACATTTCTTCGTAAAATTGAGAGCATTTTCGCAACGTGAAGTATTGAGTGAATGCGCAGACTTCCGCCGCCGTTGTCTGTGTTACCTTGGTTTCCGGAAGGAACGGCATCAATTTATCGAAACCTAACGTTTCAGCTATTACATATAGCCATACACAGGCGGCAGCGATTCCAGTCAGGACTGTCCTCTGAATAAAGCCGCAGAATGATGACTGAAACGTTAGGTTTCGATAAACTGACGCGGTTCCTCCCGAACAACCAAGATAACAACGTGAAGCATTGATAGAAATTCAGAAACTGCTATAAGCGTTTGCAGGACTGTTTTCAGTAGTCTGGAGTAGCTGCAGTGGACTCGCTCCTGGCTGGGCGGTCGGCAGCTGCACAGACGGCGGAGGCAGCACCCAGTCGCCGGCTAGCGGTCATCGCGGTGGCCGGACCGGTCACTACATCGAGGAGCAAATCACTACGCTAGGGCCACACACAAACAGAACTTGAGAAATACAGTAAATAAACACCTGGTAACAGTTTACCGAGCGTGGTGGTGTAACGGATAGCGTTCTGGCCTCGCATTCGGGAGGACGGCGGTTCGAATCCCCGTCCGGGCATCCAGATTTGGGTTTTCCATGGTTTCCCCAAATCACTCCAGGTGAATGCCGGGATGCTTCCTTCAAAAGGCCATGGCCGAATTCCTTCCCATTCCTTGCCCCCATCCTTTCCCGTCTCTAAAGACCACGTTGTTAAAAAGGGACGTTAAACTGTTACAAAAAAAAAAAGGTAACAGTTTAACGCCCATTACACCTCTGCTGTAACTTAATGTTAACGGGCAATTCTACCGGGTGAAAGAAAATTATAGCATAACGTAAAATCCAAACCAAGAGACGTCCCAGAGTGCTTCGTATCGATAAAGCAACGCTGTGCCAAAGATGTAGATCATTTCAAGAGCCAGTAAAAATGCCTGGTGAGGCTGAAAAAGAAACCGGTGGCCTTTCGGTCACCAGTCAAGCACTTAAATCGCGAGTCACGATACCGTTGCCAAATACGAAGAATTGTTACAAGATTCATAATCACATCTACACAAAATCCAATTAATAGCCGATTATTTGATCTTTTTCACAAGTTGCCATATGACAAGGTTGCCGCATAAAATAAGAGCACTGAAGACTTCAAATTACTTCGTTTAGCCTGCTTGTATAAATATATGATGAAAGTCAATTAATCAGCAACTATATCATGATTTTTTAAGCCATACTGTCTTATTTCAAAGTTCACATCATGTTGCTGTGTTTAGGAACTCCCCACAAATCCAGAAATATAACAGACAACGCATGTACTAGCACTTTACTTTGTTTTGGTCAGCAGTTGAAAACTGAAATTTGTCAACGAGAGGTCACCATTAAAATGAACGAGGAGTAGTATCAAACCAGATGTAACATACAATATTCTGCGTCTGATTTGGTAGGATGACTCCTTGTTCTTTCGAACCGACTAGGCCAACCGATTAAACAACTACGGTTCTTGCAACCAGATAGCTCCTCAAATTTCTTGCAAAACCAACCTGAAAGGTTGGATAATATGAGAGAGGCATGTGCACAGCTAATGAATACACAATTGCGAATACGAAACAACGATACAAGGGACTCTTCAAAGAGCTGTGCTGAAAGAGGAGCGTGGCGATCGATGCCAGCGTTCCATCGGTTCGTCAGGTATTCATAGCAACCCTCATTACATCTCTCTTCGCTTCACTGGTGCGTACTTCCTTTTTATGATTTTGAATACAGACTCAGCTTTAACACAGAAAACCGCTCCAACACAGAGGGCTTAAAATGGTTAACATACATCTCATTACCTACGAATTTTTGCCTGGATTTGAAACAAAGATTTTCGGTACACACAAATCGATTTCTTTTCATGTTTGGAGCCGAAGACATAAATAGAAATACCACAATTGAATTATACGATTACACTTCAGTTAAAGCATCGAAAGTTACAACAGCTTTTGAATGCACGCCAGAAATGTTTTAAAAACCCACTGGGATAAAAAAACAATCTGTGAAAATAAAAATAAATACAAATAAATTTTCAAGATAAAGAAAACATAATAGATTGTTTTTAACGAATCAACAATATTATGCGACAATGCCGGGGAAAAAAAGTACGATAATGACTCAAGCAACATGCGACCAATAATATTAATTTTATTTCTTACTACATTGGACTAAAGATACTACTTTGGTGAAACGATTTATTATTAACATCAACTACTGATACAATCACTAATGATACGAAACGGTAAACAATGCAGACTTTCTACATCTAATTACAGGAATAACCACAGAGCTTCAGCAGGTAAGTTGTATCGGCAAACGTAGAAAACTCACAAGACAAGGAAAATTCTTACGAGTTACCAAACAGACCAATTCATCACATTTTTAACAAAACGTATTAACCACATGACTTTCTAGGTATCACGTTCCTCTGACATAAATATTTAGTTTCTACTTTAATCCAGCACAAAAAGCATTTTTTTACACTTACTTCCTCTAACAACTTATTACTGATCATTCATCAAGCATCACATAAATCTGATGTCTACATACAATAAAAAATTTATTCTTATAAAAGCCATTACATTTACTACCAGAAAGCACTCGATTTTCAGTTTAACTTTAACGTTTACATCAAAATCAGTTTGAGCAGAATTTTATAACAAGCTGAAAAATTGATTCTGAAACTTTCTCAAGACGCCTTCTGCCTGTAACGAAAAGTCCGCCCCTTCGGGAGGACGCCGGTTTCGAATCCCCGTATGGGCATCCAGATTTGGGTTTTCCATGGTATCCCCAAATCACTCCTGGTGAACGCCGGGATGCTTCCTTCAAAAATACCATGGCCGAATTCCTTCCCGTTCCTTGTCCCTAAGTCCCATCCCGCCTCTAATAACCTCGAGGTCAACGAGCGTATAGTCACAAGTAAAAAAAAAGTCAGCAGAAGTTTGCGACACATTGCCGCAAGGGACATAACCTACCATTTACTCTATGCTATTGGAGTTTTTCATGTCAAACAACTTTTATTTCGTTTAGGGCAGCTATATTTGTGCATGAACTAGTCGATAACAACTAAGCTCAGGAACTTGTTTTAGATGCTCTTCAAGTATTTCTGCTGAATTAACACATTTCTATCGTTTCATTTCAAAGACACCACCGGTTTTCCACCTGATTTGGAGGCTTGTGTGTGGCACTTGAGAACTTAAAATGCCTCGGTCCATCCTGACGAAGACGGCACTTTGAAGTGGACTCGAGGTAAATATTTAAAGCAAGAGCTGCATGCACGGCACATTCCTTCAAGATTTGTATCTACTCCCGGAGCAGTTAATAATTCGATAATCTCAATTAGCACCGCCAGAAAATTTTAACGAGCGCAATTAGCGACATCAAAACGTTGGAGCGTATCGCAGTAAATCAGCTTTCCCAGACTGATTACATTGTAAGTTATCCCCTCGTCTACGTTATATCTCTCCTCCCGTACACCTCAACATAGCTGCTACTTCGTAAGCTTTTTTGCTGGACCAAATTCACATTAAGTAATGGCTCCACTTATCGGACTTAAAATATTGTAAATGGGAAAGAAATTCTTTTCTTCTTCTTCCTGTAAACTGGTTCCCTGCACACAAAATGTATTTAAATTACTGCTATATTTTCTGAAGATTAAGACGAGCTCAACGTGAAACGTGCTCTCGTAAAGAGCAAACGCCGACGAGCCTCCCATAAATAAACTGTCGTCTGGAACGTCTTCGCACACAGACGTCTATGCTGTTTCTTGCCCGTGAGAATTTTCTTTTACGGTCAACCTTTTAACAAAAATTGGATTGCTCTTAGCACATCTCCTACACTTCAGTTTATCTGACTTTGAAAACGTTATATTAAATGTGATATTTCAACGCCTTACTATCTGCCGAAACATCCAGAAAAGCTCAAGTCAAAAAAGCAGTTATATATATCGATTTTTTTATTTCGCAATCATGATTCACTGAAAATTTCACGCTGGTAATAAGATATGAGGAACAACATTTAATTCGTCACGAAGGCATTAATAATTGAAGGATGTTATAATCTAAGTAAGACACTGAATCGACATTACAGTATACAGGAATGTTAAGAAATTTTCAGAAGTTTCTGTTATTAAAAATACTTTAATGATTGTAACTGGACTGCAATAAATTGTCGGCAATGGAAGACATAGCGATAAAATTAATCATTTCCGACTATCAGGTCAGCTATATCCTTTCTACAACAAAATATCTAAAATGACCCTGTTGTTAAAGTAATCATTGGAATTAGTTTTTGTTTTAATTTTCAGAAGTAGGTGTAGCTAATTGAACTTAAACTTATCACGGAAAGTTTATGTGATGTGTAGCGGATCTATCTACCATAGAATGGAAAATTAAATACTGCTGGGTCTGGAAGGTGTACGGTATGGAAACAATGGCAGAAATAACAGCAAGCGTCACAATTACAGTCATCTATAATTTAGTTACTAATATCAAATCTGTAAAACAAAAAATAGTTTAATCCATTAGTAACTACACTTCATGGAATGCAAAAGCTAACAATTAATAACTAAGCGACCGTTTTCGATCACTTTATGACTGTCATTTCTACAAATATACTAAATCTCGTTATCATGAAACAAATTGTGTATATGAGTTGGTTGTACTGAGCGCCGTTTTAGTTATAATTTAGTGTGATAAGTTCAACATCATAACGTGGGATTGACTTAGCAGAGACACGACAGCACAACATTCCACTTGGTGCGGTACTTAGCGCAGTGGATATTATTTAACTGAATCGTCTCACCAACCTTGGAATCAAAACATCTTTTCTGTAAAATGAAATTGGAATAACTTGGAAAAGTCAATGCTTTTAGAATTTTGTCTTCTTATTTAAAGATTCTCATGTCACACCTCCATGATAAATTAATACTTATTTGCGTAGGTTATTCTGCGAAATACAATAGCCCCTGTCCAGTATAATTCTGGAACATGCAAATCTAATAATGTAAGCATCGCAATTGACAAAAGAAACTAATTGTGAAAAAAAAAATTTACTGGTAGTTGTCAAGACATTCATCGGTATCATACTTAGTCTACAACCCGAAGGTTTGTTGGATTCTCCCAAAGGAGGCATACTAAGTCATTGTGTCAGAGGTAGGAAGGCCAAATCTTTTCTTGTGGGACTTACAGTTTAACGTGGAATGCGATCCGCGTATCATACATACGAGGATGGTAAGTTAACGAACTTTTAACGCAAAGAATGTTGGAAACGAATTCGCGAGGCAAAAGAATGCATTAGACCAGGAAAATAAATTTTCAACGCTTATAATCGGAGATGGTGAAAGTTCATATTTCATTGTATATATATGCAACCGAAGTGTGTAAAAGCGACCATAGCAAAGAATAGTCGCTTTATACAGTTTGTGTCCCAGTAAGCAAGACACCATTTTCATTGTAGTTATTTACCATTTTAATTTAATCTAAATTTGTGAGCAAAACATAATGTGTAAGTCGTAATACGCTAGCATTTATGAGTAAAACAATTTTTTTTCTCGGGGTCGAGATTAGCAACAGTTCTTAATAAAAACTTTAGCTGCTAAAATTATTTCGGCAAAGTAGAATGTGAATTCTGAACTGTGCAGCGATAGCTAGAACATTTTAGTTGTGCCGCTGTTAAGTCAATTTCAAACGATAAAACAGAAATAATAAGGTTTCTGTGACCTATCCGTCTAGAACAGCTAAAAAAAAAACTTCGTTTTTTTGGCAGACGCGTTTCGATTTATTCAATCATCTTCGGTGCCCTAGAACAGTTTTATTTACATGTTTTGATGTTGTTTATAGTATGTTTATAATTCTAATCTGTTATGAAGTGCTATGGATATTACCTTCTACTTAGTTTTTGTTTCCTATTTTTACATTGAAGTCTGGGGAAGTTCCATTTCAGTGCTTTTTCTGTTGCTTTTATGTGTTCCGCACATACACTGTGGCGAATAGAAAGACACCACAGTATATGTGCGGAACACATAAAAGCAACAGAAAAAGCAAGGAAAAAAGGTCTGAATCTTAACACGTTAAAACAGGAATAGTTGGATGGAAGAAGTTGCACTGTTATATGCTGTAGAATATGGCAATCTGTTCTTAAGGGGAAATTATCGAAACCAGGTAAAACACTAGTAGAATAAATTATCTGTCTATAACACCTATGGAATATAGGAAGCGTCGGAATATTTCACTACAAAACGATAGGATGAAGAAATTCGGCGACACAAGATGCGGTTTAGTTGCTTCCATTTATTCATTCGGGGAATGTATTCAGTGATACGAACTCAAGTTAGCGTTAACAAGCTCTGCCCCTGCAAGAGTTCGTACGCAGACGAGTCCCCAGGCCCGCCCGGTGCAGCGCAGGTGCTTTGCCGTGGAACAGCTGAGCGAGCCCACGCGGCGGGGAGCGGCATTTAAATACGAAATTGGTGGAGCGCAAGACGCATTGTGAGCGCGCCGGAAAGGCGTCTTCCGCTTCCTACAAGTAGGGTGGGCACTCATGCAAATCGACTAGCAATTACCCGTAAAATTTAAACGGCTCGCGGGCCGCCCACTCGAGGGCCTAAGACTACAGAGTACGCGACAAGTGGGTGTCGAATGAATGGAACGCCGCCAGACAATAGCCGGCAACCACTCCCAGGCAAAAAGAATAAACAGCGCCGTGCCTACTTACGTCAGCGATACAGCTTTGTTCCTCGATGATGCACGGCGTTATCCTGTCCTGCATCGTGCCGGTTGTCGATCACTGTCCTCAGAAACTGCTGCACCTTTTCACCGTCTTTGTCTGAGAACTGTCTTCGGAGGGTCGTCAGGTGCACCGTCGCCTCATGTCGTGCGGTCACAATCGTCACGCGTACACATTCCTGCAGGTGTCTCCTCCCACCACTCGACCACACCTGCCCACAGACGCCGGCGGAGTGCACTGCAAGTCGCTCCGCGCTGCCGCCTTCGAAATACCTCCGCGCCCCCCACCACCGGCCGCGGCGACCAATAGCGCCTAGAAATGCCGCCTGACGTCACCTGCGCAGAAAAACGTGCGTCCCGAACCAATACCACCTAGAGAGAAGGCCTGGCCTCTCAGTTTGTGACGTCATTCATGTTAGGCCTAAGCTTCCGTCAGACGCGGCAGAACAGTACGACCAAATATTACAGTAATTGTTTGTCTGTTGTGCTACAAAGACTTCTTTTTACCTTATTACCTCAAAATATCATGGGTAGGCACTATTTCACATTTTTCTAAATAGAAACAAAGGTGTTTGAAAAATATTACAAATTCTGCTAAACTCCTCAATGTTTCAACGTTCTTATTCATCTGAAAATAATTGATCAACAATTAACAGCCATTTAACCTAATGAACGAATCTTTTACTATTTCCGATAAACAAAATTTCAGTGATAGTTCTTTTCCATTAGAAAAATTGATCGTGAGTTTGTTTCCCCGAAAAATCAGTATCTTGTTTTTTCATCAGCCTGCACTTTAACAAGCATATTGATGAAACATCAGCAGACATCTAGATAATATCTGTTTAATTTGATGAGAGCACCAATATTTTACCAAATACAACATCCAACATTGGTTTTTAAAATAATAATATTTAACAAGTGGAATGTTTTCAAATTTTACACACACTCACAAAGTAAGAGTAAACAAATGAGTTTGGCTTAGTCTTTATTGGAAGTGCAACATTAATTAACAAAAATTTCACAATTAGACACAAATGCATTTTATCACTTAAGCACAATGCAGAGTAAAATAACTGATAAACAGCAAATAGTTATTGAAATAAAATAAATTAAAATGGATCATACACATCTTTTAGAAGATTGGTTTACTGAATTTTTCACAGTCTGATTTTTCTTGTGTACTGAAGGATAACTATAATTCTTTATTTCAGTCATTTAACAGAGTACTGATACTGAGAAAAAGAACCACAGAACACTGTCCTTTGAATAGCCTCTTTCAGATCCAAAATAAATTAGAGTAAAACCAGACCTCTTAAATCTTATGAGTTACCCAGACCTCTCTCAAATGAAAACTTTTAAAATGCTTATTTTCACCACAATAAATTAATTTATAAACTTTAATGTAGTTAAAATTTCTCATGTTTAATGACTCTATGAGGAAATATTAGTGCCTACTAGTATTTTGTCACTTTAAACAGGCATAGCTAATACTAATACACATTTAATACATAATTCATATTTAAGTCTTTCCAGCATTGCATGGGAACAGTATTCAACAAAGTAAGCCAAAACAATTAGGAGGGAGTTAGTCTCCTTGAAATTAGAATCATTATGTACTGGAAATATTAGAGGCCACTAAAAATAAGAGCTTTCAGAGCATTCCTGGTCCCATTACTTTTTTACTCAAGTCCTTCTCTTGAAAGTTTAACAGTCAAAGGGAATATGAGCAGTTTATAAGTAGTGGTGAATTTAATTGTTGCCTCTAGTTGTGCCTGAATGCTGATATCCATCCTATCACTGCAAATGGTAGTAAATAAGGTAAAAACCATTGGAGTGGATAAGAAAGTAATTTGCTGGGCAGAAGAATTTTTAAAAGGTAGAAAACAGAAAGTTAGGGTTGGAAATGTAGTATCAAAAGAAGTGGAAGTAAAAATGGGTGTGCCACAGGGTAGCGTATTGAGAGCATTGCTATTCATTATTCTAATGAATAATTGTGTTGATTGTTTACTATCTGAAATTAGATTGTTTGCAGATGACATAATGCTGTATAAAACAATCAAAACGATAGAGGATTGTAAACAGTTGCAGGGTGATCTGGACAGGATATCTAATTGGGTTGGTAAACATGGAATGAAGATAAATGCAAAGAAGAGTCAGCTTATTAGATACACAAATAAAAAACAAAAGGTTAATTTTGAATATAAGGTGGGGAAAGAATTGCTTGCTGAAGACTTGAAAATGTAAATATCTTGGAATTACTTTTGATAACAAACTTAACTGGGCAGGACACATAGGACAGGTGGTAGGAAAAGGTTTCAAAGTTCTGCACTTGTTGGAGAGAGTGATGAGGGGATGTACGAGAGAAGTCAAGAAATTGGGTTACAAAACTTTGGTCAGACCATTGCTCGAATATGGTAGTGTAGTATGGGACCCTCATTTTACGTATCAAATACAGGAGTTGGAGAGGGTGCAAAGAAGGGCTGCTAGATTTGTTTCTGGAAATTATCGCAGAATGCAATCAGTGACGGATATGATAAAGGAGCTGGAATGGGATTCATTGCAAGACAGGAGGAGGATGAGGAGGGTCATGGGAGTGTACAGGACATATACTGGCGATGAGGCATGGAAAGATATTGCAATAGGTATGAAAAGTAGTTCATGGAAGGGAAAAGATGACCATGACCACAAGCTGGCACTCGATTTCAGGCACAAGGGTGTGGGAAGATTCTCTTTTTTAGGTAAGGGTCTCAGGGATTGGAATGAGTTACCAAGAGAAATGATGAATAATTTACCGAAAACTTTGAAAGAATTTAAAGATAAAATTTGTAGAGGGCAAATGGAGGTAGGTGAAGGATAGGGGGAAGATGGGTGTGTAGGGAAATTGTCACCGGAGCCTGTGCTCCATTGCAATTAAATCAAATTCTAAATTAGCCTTTGTTTGCAAAATGTAGTTGAAAACCCGCCACAGAGAGATAACTGTATCAGTTATAAACATTCTAAAAAAATTAAATCATTGTGATGGAGAATAGAACTGTTCCTGTGCGATAACAGAAATTGTTCTTGTATGCCAAGACGCCATCATCTAGAGTAGGATGCCTGTCCTCTGAGTTTGTGATGTCATGTATGGCAGGTATAAGCTATTGCTTGATCATTTCTGCAATACCCTATCCATGGAAATTTTCTCCAAACTCTCCTGGGATAATTTAGTTTGCAATACATTTTATCTTTCCTGCATAAAAGAAAGAATGGCTACAAATGGTTACAAAACTTTGGTCAGGCCATTGCTTGAATATGATAGTGTAGTATGGGACCCACATTTTGAGTATCAAATACAGGAGTTGGAGAGGGTGCAAAGAAGGGCTGCTAGATTTGTTTCTGGAAATTATCACAGAACACAATCAGAAACAGATATGATAAAAGAGCTGGAGTGGGACTCATTGAAAGACAGAAGGAGGGTGAAGAGCGTCATGGGAGTGTGCAAGGTGATGAGGCATGGAAAGATATTTGTGTAAGAATTGAAAATAATGCATGGAAGGGAAAAGATGATCATGACCACAGGCTGGCACTCGATTTCAGGCACAAGGGTGTAGGAAGATTCTCTTTTTTAGGTAAGGGTGTCAGGGATTGGAATAAGTTACCAAGAGAAATGATGAATAATTTGCCAAAAAACATTGAAAGAATTTAAAGTTACTATTTGTAAAGGATGGATGCAGAAAAGGGGGAAGATGGGTGTTTAGGGAAATTGCCACCAGAGCATGCGCTCCATTGCAATTTAATTTAACTCAAATAAGAGACAGCAATTAATTTGTGGAAATTTCAAATGCAGAAAATAATCGACATTAGAAGTACCTTGATTATTTTACATAATGATAAGGTAAAATAAAGCTATTACAAGCAATAAATCCTTTAAAACTAAAAATGCAGTAAGAAAAACAAGTGATATTTTTTATGTAATGATTTGGTTAAATTTTCACAGTTTGAATTTTTCTTTTCTTTTTGACTGAAGAATAACCATCATTTTTCTTTTTAACATAATCATTTAATAAAGTATTTGTGGATGCTGACAAAAAAAGCCTCAAGAAGGTCTCTCTGGAATGACCTCTTTCACAATTGAAATCATTGAGGAAAAAGCCAGCTTTTTTAATCTCAATTGTTGTTAAAGCTATTGCAACCTCTCTCTGATTTGAACACTTCAAAAAATCCCTTTCTGTCTCTCCATTAATTAATTTAGATACCATGATGTAATTAAAAATTTTGGCATTTACTAAATCAGCACTAGGAAGAACTAGCCCACCTCTATCCAAATTGTTGATCAGTGAAAACCCACTGTTAACAGGAAGTAATTTTTTATCAACTAAAACATGTTTGCTACAGTATTCACATTTCAGTCTTTTCAAAACAGCATGAGCACAATATCCACTTAAATATGTCAAAACTGGCAGGAGGGGGTCAGTTTGCTTAAAATCAGCTTCACTCAATGTTATTCCAAATTTTGGAATGTTACTAGCAATTTCAGAAGCAACAGCAGCAGATTTAACAATAGAGCCATCAGGGTCCTCAATAATATTTGTACTGGGCTCAGTGTCACCTTGGAAAGAAATGCTTATTTTACCATACATGCTAGATTCCATGGTTAAGGGAAGAAGATTTTGCATCCTTATTTTTGATTCAACTTCAAATATTTGACGTAGAGAAACCAAGTACTGTGAACCAGCAAAAGTCCTGTAATTTCCAAACCTAGCTTCTAAAGCATCAGTCTGTATTTTTCCTGGTAAGAAATATTGGAAGCCCAACTCATTAATGCAATAATCTGCCAATTCCAGTAACCCATGTGTTGTCTGACTAATAGCCCAATGTGTCTCTTGAGTAAAACAGTTAGCTTTCTTTCCAGCTTCTTTCCACACATCAAGCCACTTGAGAAATTTCCTCAAAAAGAGTAAATTAAACCTTACACCTTTATTTACTGTCTTCACATTAACAACATTCCACCACTTAACTATCAATGAAATGAAATTAGCAGTACCTTGGTAATTGGGAAGATTGTTTCTCTCTCCTAAATGCAACAGACCCTGAACCACATTTTCATTAAATATGTTTTGCACTAATTTCACATTCTGTCTTTCAAAATTTGTTGGAAATAAAGCTTTGAAAGATAATCCATATGAGTATCTTACTAGATTATGGCTTTCCAATGCATGGAGTTCTTTTAGTGATGAAAATGAAGCTACAGACATACGTATATTTAAGTCAACACTATCAAAGTCTGGGTAATTAAGATTTTGATCCTTTTGATTGATCCAGTTGTTACGTATGTTCTTAAATATATGTACTGCATCTATAATGAAAAATAAAGGATCATGGGAATTACTTGGATGAGGGTAAACTAAACTAGTTTTTGGTGGGTCTGTAAAGTAAGTCATAGCTTTCTTATTGATAGAATTATTATCACTAACAACACAAATTACTTTGAAACCTATATGATGTAATTCTGTGACAGTTTTCCTTATATAAGTAAACAACTGCCTTGCCTGAAGCTTTCTAACTGGTAAAATGTGAACAACTTCTTTATATGATGACAGCATACTCTGAATCATAAACACATATGCAGAGGTTGCTACATTTTCACTGTCATAGGCTGCACCTAAAATATTACCTGCTTTGTAATCAAGATATGGCTTGATATGAATTTCATCTACCATGAGAGAGAGAGTGAGGTCAGATTTCTTAAGAGAAGGAAACTTATCTTTTAAAAAAGACAAGAAATTGCTATCAGATTGTTCATTGATTGGATTTGTGTTATAAGTTGAACATATTTTCCTCAAAGTGCGAGGATGTGGAAGAACGAAGTAATTTGAGCTTCTCATAAATTTGTATGCATGTGGTGAAATAGAAAACAAAATGCAGCACATTATTAAGTAATGGGGAGAGTACCGTAAACGTTCTTGAGGAGTATTTATCAAGTTCAACTGTTCACTCAAAAATTCTAAATTAGTGGCCTTATCTTCCAACAAGTTTGCAACTGTCTGTAATGTTCCCTGAACCGAGGTTATATAATCACTAACTGTTTGGTTATCTTTAATACACACATCTCTCAACATATCCAAAATATTTGAAACATCATTTATACAACTAACTTTCCTAGGAAATGTTTGACTACCTAGTGACTTAAGCTGTATTTGACCATGGAATATTGATATAGCTAAATTCTCATCAATTACAGCAGATCCAATGATAACAGGTGCAGATGCACTGTCAATAAGAAGAAATAATGTCTTCACAGGTTTACTCAGAATAGTCCATTCTTCACTTAAGGTCTCCTTCTCTAAACACAACTTTAACTCAGAGAGAGTAGAAAAGTTTTTTTGCTGTTGATATTCTTTGTCAGTTACCAAACTTTGGGCTATCGCTTCTTGAATGTTCATGTTTTCCAACCTAACTCTCTTTTCATCAGGATCTTCTCTTGTGTGTTTTACAGTTGACAGGTACTGTGGGCAGTTTGGAAGAAGGCATGGCACTGAAAATGGTTTCAATCGATACTGCTTTAGAGGTATCTGATGTTTGTTGCCCGTCCTTTCATCATAGTATTCTGTGTAGGTTTGAATATCAGCTTCTGCAAAATGCAGCTCACAAACCTGCCAGGAAAAGATAGGTAACTGTATAAATGATCAATGTCCTAAAATATGACAAAATTATTTCATGTTGATGGAATATAAAAACATTACTGAGTAGGGCCTACTGATAAAATAGGAAATATAAGCTTCTGTTGAACAGTAACATGCCATTTACTTTAAAGTTTTTATCAGATAATGAGTAACATTGCGATACAGTGAAAGTGTTATTATGCTTGCTTTAGTCCAATTGCATTTCACACTGAAGATGTAAGATGAAATTGTGATAACTTATGCTATAAAAAACAAAAAAAATCCTGTTCCAGAAACTGTTTCTACTATTTGAAATTTAGTTCCAATGCATTTAAGGTGTGAGAGTATTGTTTGATTTTGTAGAGGCATTATTAGTGGAGATAGAGGTTAGGTTGAAATGCAGCCTGGACTAGAATGATCTTACATCATAAGCCATAAGGAATTGGGTTATTATTAGTAAATAAGCTGTTAGTGACGACGTGTATCGCGATGTAAACTACTTTCGAATATTGTATATATAAACGAACTAGTCAAACAAGTTCTAAAATTTAACACAAATGAACAGTGTTATAGAAGTGTATTCATGTATATAGAACTGATAGTCCACTAATATCATAATTAATTAACAATAAAAATACAATACGGAAAAGGTGTAATATTTTAAAGCAGAAAGATACTTACTTTGGAATGAACTGTTGGTGTAAAGTTTCTGTGTATTGCTACTATCCATCGGCGGCGCAATTCATCGTCTTTTGGAAACGAAAATAACCGAACTTTCGGCCCATTTGTATAATTTCCATTGCATCTTGGTACGCAACACTTGTACACCATTTCTCCAGAAGAACAAATCACAATAACTAACGTAAAAAACAGTTAAAACTTAGAAAAAAACAACTCGAAGTTCACACACAAACCAACTTACAAATCGCTGCTTCCGGCCTAACTGGAGTGACGTCACAACGTTTTGGTGACGTAGCCACCAGGCCTTGGATAAAGGTGGTATTGCCCGAACCCCCGATCGTAACTCGCCTCTCTGTTTAGCAAATTTGTCTCTCTCTGTGTCGGTTTTATTTTATGTCCCGCAGTATAGGGGAAGTCTCGAGGTCCCCTTTAATTATTTCCTACCCTGACAGATCTGACAGTCGATATTCCTCTTTACCGCGTTGCAGCGCCTCTTTTTACCACCTCCGTAGTTTCAATTACATTTTCCACGGATAATAAAAGCGTCCCACGCTCTCTCGCAGTGGAGCGATTTTCGAGATCAGTTACGCAGCGAAGTTTCTTTACACTGAGGCCACTTGGAAGAAACAATTCTGAAGCTTCGTGTACTTTCAATTTACGGTCTTCACGGTCGAAGCTGAGTTGAGAGTCTATAATGATCCGTCAACGGCACGCAGCTCGTCAATAGTCCAAATTACTGTTCTCCCGCACCAGGATGCTTTGGACGTGAAATTATGATGAGCACGTGTTTGTAATGGACGCCAGGCCACTTGTAGCTATCTATTCGTCAGCTTGTTTTCTTCGTTCAATAGGCGAAGAATAAACTCGAGTTTTTACAGAGAAATTCTTTTAGCAACGCGACCTGTTCAAGTTAATAATATCCACACCTCATTGCTACGAAGCTAATTTGCTTTACATCGGCGTACGGATTACTCCCTGGTTGCGGATACCACGTGACTGCATACTTTGCTACGGGAGAGATATTTTGATTAATCAATTTGTTGATCAATTTGACACCAAAGCCGTAACTACGGTTTCTTATCTTTTCTTGGCGTATTACTTTATAAAAAGCAAAAAAAAAAGTTGGATTGCGTTGCCTAAGCTTGAAGCGAATTAAATGAAACGGGAATCTTAATACGAATCACAGCAATAATGATATCGGTTAAAAATTGCATTACACAGACAGTGGATCGAAAGCACCGTCAGATATCTGCCAAATTGTGTTTCGGCTTTCATGAATTCACGATCTCACGCTTGGCTCCTAAATGATAACTAGTCAAATACATAAAAGAAAAAAAATGGTGGGTAGGCTAAAACTGAGATCGACTACTTTCATCAAGAATCTCTGAGTGTGGGTATGGTCGGATTTCGCAATTGAGAGTTCATCCATATCCTTGGTCAACAGTCAGCAAGAAAATAGATTGGTTTACTAATTGCGAGTTTCTTATAATATTCTTACCCAAGTGTGCAATATTACCTATCAAGCTCCAGTAATTCGCAAGTGTTTGACCAATATTGTAAACGATAAACAGAACAACTGAATGCTAAGTTCGCAATTACTGCAAAGAGATTCATCATATTATTTGTATCAATCTTTATTAGCTTCACATTTTTCTCTGTCTCATCGATTTAAATAGCTGTCGTCAGTCATAAAGCATATGGTGAGTACTTTCATAGTCTATGCAATGTAACAAAAATACATTTTGTCGAAAGACGACGGAAAGGATATTGTCTATTAATCTAGCAACAATTTCTCACCATGCAAGTAATGAAACAGTTCTGTCATCGCCACCTCAGCAACATAAGCTCCAAACCTTGATAACGTGTGAAGTTAGTGCAGGATCATGGTATTACTATTACTCTGATTACTATGGTGGCAAAAACATTTTGGTTGAAATTAGTTGTTCCTGTAGAAAGTACTTCTTTTAAAACAGTTTCTTCCATAGTTTTGAACTTTTTCCAAAAGGTTTTGGTTTTCTCCAATCCACTACAGTGATAGACCAATTCTTAAGTTACAGTCGAAATGCAGTGACTGGTGTGTCTTACATGACGGGACATGCTTCTCGTTTGGAATTTATATGTTCCGGCCATGTCTAAAGACGACACTGTCAATCAGAAAGAAATATGCCTTTCAAAAGTAATTTAGTTAGAGGATTGATTTGTGTGGGGGGGGGGGGGAGGGGGAGGGCTTACGTTTTGGTATGAAAATTTGCGGAAAATCTTACTCCATTTAGAAACCATTAATTGTAACACTAATCCAGTGGTCAAAGCACCGAATTTAGATCAAAACTGCTACCAAGCGAAATCAACAAAATTTTTCTTTACTCAACAAAATGTCAAAACCGAAGTATGTGAACTCTCTGCGTGCATGTAATGATTGCGCTGTTTGTTTCCTTTAACAGAAGGCGATTTGCATTGCTACGAAGCATATCACACTATATCCTTCCATTTGTCTGAAACAACTGTTTCGTTATTACATGGTTTTAATGTCAGAAACGTTTCATACTTTTGGAGGGGAAATTAATCAGCGACTGTGTTTACTCCAGGGGCGTAGCTACTATGGGGCTAGGCGGTGCAGTGCACCGGGGCCCTCGCGCTCAGGGGGCCCCTAAGCGCACGTCTAGGGGCTCTCAAGCGCAGTTTAGAGGACCCACGAGCCCTCACGGCAAACTGGCGACTTTTTTTTTTTTTTTTTTTTTTTTTTTTTTTTTTTAACTCTACCGTCGTCTAAGGGGCCCCTGAGAAGAACACAGAAGCCCCTCACTAAGGGCCCTCGCTGCTCAGGGGCCCCCTAAAGAATAATTCAAGGGCCCTCAGTTCAGGGGGCCCCTACCAGCAGTACACAAAGCAAAAAAAAGGTCGCCCGTCTGGCCTGAGGCCCCAAAATAAATTTTTTGCACCGGCGCCCTTGTTGACCTAGCTCCGCCACTGGTTTACTCATACTTTAATGATAGTTATGTACTGAGGATTTCATTCCGCGGTATATATCTCTAGTTACAGAATCGTTCTAATGGATTAGTTCACTGTATTCACTATATGACCTGAAATAGTTCAGAAATTCATACGAATTATGGACAATTTCAAAATAAATCAACTGTCAGCTTTGATCAATTAATGTCACTATGTGATCAGTAACTCCATCCTGGGACAATGTCGCTGTACCTCTCACTAATCATGTTTGGCACCTGTGCGATTTGGTGGGTGTTAAAGTGTCTTTACTGTCAATCATAAAGGAATATGCCTTTCAACGTAATATAATTAGAGGATTCATTCTTTTATTGTGGCCTTACGTTGTGGTATGAAAATTTGCGGGAACTTACTCCATTTAGAAACCATTAATTGTAATACCAATGCAGTGGTCAAAGCCCTGAATTTAGATCAAGACTGCTACCACGCGAATTCAAGAAAAGATAAAAGGTCTTCTGACGACCTGGTAACAGAGCTTTTCCTGGGTGCGCAATTTGCCGCTACCGTAATCACTTTAACCTGGTACAGGAAACCTAAGCCTTACGAGGGATCCGTGCCACGGAAGCGTTGTGCGACTGTTTGTTTGATGTGTTTCAAATAGCAGTCATACAGTAAAGATCATGAAATCACTTTTACGAATAACAGAAAAGTGTTGTCACTTGTTCGACCGTTAACATCGTAAAAATTGCCTTCTCACATAAAATCAGAACGAAACTATCAGCTGCAATACAGTAATTCTCCTAAGTCTTACTTTCTCAAGGACTGATCAGTTCGAAATTCCTGATGCACCAATTTGTAACCCTGATTTTCTGATAGTCATTCTGCACAGTTTATTATTAGCTTAAAACTGCTTCATTACGTTTCTCAAGATTTAAGGGCACTTTACTCTTAATACAACCCTCGTAGAAGATGTGTAAAACTGTTATTGTCTCCCTTTTGGCAGGAGTCATCAAATCAAGATAGCTGTACCGGAGTCTAAGTTCGTATTTATTTTGTTGATAGAAAATGTATTTTATAAATTTACTACGAAACAATATTTATAATAATTTAGTTTCTTGCATTACTTTTAAATTAGCAGGTCAGTACTATCCGAAAACTAAAAATTGTTATCAAGACTATTTATTCTAACAATTATATCTTATGAACGATACGCGTAAGAGAGAATCTGACAACATTAGTGAAAGAAAACTGTGACAAATGCAAAGAGTTTCCGTCACGAACTTTGAATAAATGTCGCTGCCATATTTCTTGAAACCTGTTATACCCGGAACATTCACAAACACTTTTCTACCTAAACGATGACTTCATCACTGTTGTATTTATACACGGAACGAAACAGAGTTAATGTGTGGCACTGTTATCACCATATTTTAGGCGTGATACGTTTCCAGTGTAACATTTTGTCACATCCAATTAATTTTACAGCCTGCCGGCTTGGAACTGATTCCGGGACCACTATCTGCACGTCGACAGAATTTTTCACGGTCGCTGCCTCGGAAATATTGCCTCTTCACCCCCATCCCATTCAGCCGCCGACAGTTGGCATTCGTCGCCCGTGGCGCCGCGAGGCGGTGGTGGCTGGAACTGCAAGATGGATGAAGATTACGTTCAGTCTCGAGGGTGGCTCTGAGGCTCCGAAAGCTGATACGGTACTCGGGGACAGGAGCGCAGCGCAAGGTTTCGATTACTCGATGAGAGGTCTTATCTCTGATCTGCTGAGGAGTTACATCGCTGGCTCCGCTGATGAATGCTACCTCATTAAACGGACGGCTCCCTTTGACGGGCTCTCGGATCTCCTTGCAGGCCAGCGACAATCCCGCCTGTCACCGCCTTTCACAGGGTTAAACAGATAAAAGGAATCTCTATAAATCATTCTCGCACATCTCAGTTGTTTCAATCAGACATCACATTTTTCTTTTTAATATATAACAGCCTTCACACAAACGCCTTTCACAACATACGGTGCAGATGTTTAATCTCTGCGATACTGCAAGATAGATATAACGACGTGATTTAAAACTTGTCAGATACACTTTTCATCATTTTTTACTATCTTGTGCATAAAATGTATTTACTAGAACTCGCTCGGCACTGGATTTAAAAAAAAAAAAAAAAAAAAAAAAAAAAACCGAATAACCAGCTCTAGGGTATTTATAAATCGTAAAAATAGGATGCCACGAGGTACTGGCTAAATCTTAGTGACAGAAGGGGTAGTAGGAAGCAGTGAAGAATTTCTACATAATCGAATAATTTTGGGCAGTTATAATCTCATTAAAACAACTTATTCAGCTAGGAAGTATGCATTAAATCTTACGTTTACAAAAGTAATTCCGGATAACAGAAAAACTGAAGAATTTGCAAGGTTATGCTACAGGATGAGGCTGAACAATTCTTCTTCACTTTTACCGATTTAGACCCCTAAACTTTTTCCGACTTTCTCCCGCAACGATTGAAGGTCTTCCAATGTCTCTTCTTCATTTAGATTGGTTATTTTTGTTTTATTTCTTAAATTCTCATTATTTTTTTCGCTAAGATGACCTTTCAAATTTTTAAACTTTTTTTACTATCATTGACTCTTTCGTGTTCTTACAGGATATTTTTGTTTCTTATTTTGCCCCCTCTGATAGCTATTTGAATGACAGTAATACTTTCATTTCTGTTGCCTGGAAATGAGTTTAAAGATTATTTTTTTTTTTTTTTTTTAGTACCAATGATTTACTCCCTTATTTCCCTGAAGGGTACGTCCTATGGTTCCACACATTGCTTGGTAGTTATGAAATATATTTGTGATATTGTTGCTACAATAATTGGTTTGTTAAATTAGATAAAGGATTAGATTAGATTAGATTAGATTTGGCCAATAGATCCACTATTCAATAAAAAAAAAATTCTGTTTTGATATTCGTACAACAATTCCATTATGTTCGTCTTCTGACCGTAAATTTGTAAGTGGTATCTCCAGCATATTTGTCTCAACTTATGAAGAGTAAGATGAAGTTTATAGTCCTTCTCTTAAATAATAAGATCATGTGCGAATACCATGATAAGGAATGTTACATTACCACTCACCTTTATTCCTGTTAGTTTCTTCTCTTCATTCTCTAGGGACATTGTCGACGTTTATACTAAAAATGTTGCTGGTGGCAATCTAAAGCCCTACTTTACTTCCTGATTGGTAGCAATACTATCTGGGTGTAACTTAGGACCTTTGATTATAATTTCTGTTTTGTCATAACGGCTTCTAAAACTTTCTATGTGAGTAAAGGATTTCCTGGATGAACTTTGCAAGCACAGGGTTCACAATTTAGGATATCCTAAATTGATTAGTTTGTTGGTGGAGCGAACAGTTGATGTGGCTATACTGAGACCAAGATATTACCCGAGGGAAAACCTGCGCTTCCATCAGACCAGTAGGGAGAAAAAAGTATACAAATGGTCACCTTGACTTTTTCTGGTGAATATTTGGCTTAGAGTTATAAAGGGAGGCAGTCAATTTTAAAGTTCAGATTCAATTCATACTGTGTGTAATAAAAGCTCACGGCCAGAGTAGTAGCGTGGCAAAACAGTAACATGCTTTTCTTCGCCGTTGTTGAGAATATCCATTGAAATATTCCGTTGCGTTCAAATACTTTCAAAGTTGCAGAGGTTTCCAGGGCCGCATAGCGCAGTGAGCAAGGTCTCTACCTCACAAATCCATAGTCGCCGTATCGGATCTCGCTGCGTGAATTTTATTTATTTATTCAAATGTATATACAGATAATTCTCGGCTATCAGTTTCAACAGTTATTAATACAATAGATTTTTAAATTACTGTGAAAAAAACAACGTTTTCAGACTGCATTACGTTGTTAGCAAACAAAATTAAATTTCAAAAATAGAAATATTTGCTGCGGCAGGTACGAAATGCAAATATGGTGATTCGGCCGTTACAATAATTGAAACCGAGCGTGATGGTGTAACGATTAGCGTTCTGGTCTCGCATTCGGGAGGACGGCGGTTCGAATCCCCGTCCGGGCATCCAGATTTGGGTTTTCCATGGTTTCCCAAATCACTCCAGGCAAATGTTGGGATGCTTCCTTAAAAAGGCCATGGCCGAATTCCTTCCCATTCCTTACCCCTATCGTTTCCCGTCTCTAAAGACCTCGCTGTTGAGAGACGTAAAGCAGTTAAAAAAATAATTGAAGGATGAGACGCTGTCAGTTTTTCCACAAGAAAAGGCATTTAAAAACTTATTGTATGCATATTTGTTGAAACTGATTGCCGGGAATAACCTGTATATTAATTTGAATACAAAAATAAATTTAAAAAAATTGCCCCCCAGCAGAATTCGATCCAGTGACGACGGGAGCTGCTCCACGTGCCCCCTGTAATCTACTGAGCGTGGAAAACATTTGAACGCGATGGAATATTTCAGTGCCGACAGAGGCGATGAAGTGAATGTTACTGCTTTGCTACATTACACCTTTGGCCATGAGCCAAAGGCGTATCCAGGATCAGAACTAGGGGGGGGGGACATCTGAATTAGGGTGGTGGAGGAGGCAACTCGTATTTTTTTCGAGGAAGTGCGATGGGGGACTGAAACATGACGATTTCTTACAAAATAAAACTCGAACCTATTGAGGAAACTGTTTTTATTATTGATTAACATAGTAATCCAAGGACCTACTATGCAGTTAATCAAGATCGTAAATAAATTATAGTTTTTTTATGTAAACATTAATCGCCTCGGATTATCATAAAAATTTTCAATCACTTTATTTGTCAATATCTTAGCACGTAATTTCACGAAATTTCGATGTACACTCATCAGGCATAATCCAGTCAATATTTGCTCCCCCATAGTGCTCCTGAGCCAGTTCTTCACTCGTCGAAGCGCTCTGAAGGCAACTTGATTTTTCCTCTAGGGAATTGAATCTAAATTATAAAATTGGCGGCCTCCGCTCGTCAATCAACATTAATCCATTCTATTCGAAATAAAGAGACCAATCTGCTTTGGAACTTTATGTTACGTAATGTTAAAATTAAAAATCGAGTTTTATAATCTACACACAACTTTCTCTCATTATATAATAAAATCCAGTAATGAAGAGATTAAAGATATGCTTATTTTTCTAAGTACTACACATAACAAAACGGAGTCTAGTTGGTGAGCCTGGCATTCATAATGACGAGGCTTCGAAACTCAGTCAGGCCATACAGATTTTCATAAATCACTTCATACTAATTATGGAATTGTTGTTTTGAAAGGAAAAAGGTTACTTTCATTCACCATCGTTGTCCACATTCCTCTTACTCTTTAAATGATCTCGACATCGGCGATCCATCAAGTCCTAATTTAAATATAAATGGCTAAGTGTATGTCAGACGAATTTACAATAGAAATACATACTTTTTTAAATTCCGATTATGTTGATTAACTGCTCAAGCTTTTAAACAAACCCATCACAATAGATTCGAATTACGCGATAAACGAAGTGTTGTGATACTTGAATGAAAGAATTTGTCTTAAGAAACATTTGAAGGAGTCTTAGAATTATCAGATAAAATTCCGAAATTGTAATGAAAGTTTGGAATGCAGATCTGTAGCAGGCATTCGCCAAGTGATTTTGTGTGATTTATTACCCTGGAGCGGAAACTCTTTCTTAAAATCTGAAAACATGAATGTATGCATGGTAATTAGTTTTTATAGGATCTCAACTAATTCTGCTATAGCCTTATTTGCATTTATGCAGCACCAATAAAGCGTGATGAAATTTTTAGCAAACAAGATTTTCGACGAATAAATTTCAAGAGTATTTTCGTCTATGTCATACAGCCTCCTTATCTCACGAAATATATTTCTATCACCACCAACTACGACTTGTCTATTATGACTCAATATTAAGACCTTAAGCAAATGTTAACGTTTCCAACAGTTCTTTGTACTTCAGGTGGAGAGTTAAGAACATTCTGCACACGAAACATTGAATAAATATCAGTTTTAGCTATCACAAGTTATAAAATTAACATATGTTCTCTCGTTGCATGGTATTTAAATACACGAACCACCTTCCTTGAGTCAAGGGTAATTTTATAGACCACAAAATTAAGTTTGTTGGTAGTAGAATAATTTGAAAATCAAAAAGATTTGTTAACTAATCTCATCCAAACCAATTTTATTTACTACTAGCCTCGTACCCGCGACTTCGTACGCGTGCATTAAGATTTTTTTTGCCAGAATTAAATATAGTAAGTTGTTGGTAACGAAGGATTAGTCCCAAACAATATCGAGTCGGCATAAGATGACAGGAAAGCTATCACTATATCATTCTACCGTCGAACCTGCCTCTTGAAGAGAATTAATTTCCAACATATTTCTGTCACTATTCGATAAGATCTCAAAATTTCGTGACTAAAACTGTTAATCATACTGGAAAAAATATCCTGTGCCCTTCATACACATTTCCTTATAAAATTACATCACAACAATATAGCCATTTAGTCGTCAAAACGTAACAAAAAGACAGAGAATTACTTCCGTATTTATAACAATATTACTGTGGTTCACACTCACACACTGACTGTGAACAACACCTGAGGGATCATTATAACGTAAAAAGTGTACACCTACAACATTGCAAGACTACCTACGATTTGCCTCGCATTGCGCCCCTAACTTTCTAATATCTACAGTTTAACATTCAATACGAATAACCTACGACCCAGGCTTGACTCTTACGATGAAAAACAATTTTTAAAAATCTCAGCCTCCACGGAGATTTCAACCGGAGACCACGACGTTCGTAAGCAAGCTCTTTAGCCACTGAGCTTCCAGCTCACTACACGGAAACACGGTCTGAAGACGTGCATATCCAACGTGTCTGTCGATCGCCGAATTTCCAAGTTATGAGAATCAATTCCAACATATTTCTGTCACCATTCGATAAGGTCTCAAAATTTCGTGACTACAACTGTTAATCATACTGGAAAAAATATCCTGTGCCCTTCATACAGATTTCCTTATAAAATACCATCACAACGATATAGCCATTTGGTCGTCATAACGTATCAAAAAGACAGAGACTTACATCTCTAATTATAATAATAATATTACTGTGGTTCACACTTACACACTGACTGCGAACAAAACCTGAGGGATCATGGGTCTACTGGAGATCGCGATTCCGCTACAATAACATGCAGTAATATCGTTGGAATACTGCTGTATTCAGTCGCAAGACGTATTATTTTCAAGTAGTAATTCTGTTGTAATACAGCCTGGACCACTATCTTCAAGCAAAAATTAGGTTGTAATACGGCCTGGACCAGCATGAAACCGTTAAATGTACTTCGGAAAGAATTTCTAGTGGAGTCTTGCATTTGACCACTCCAGTATTATGATGCCAACTCCTGGCGGAATCGCGATCTCCAGTAATCCCGGGATCATTATAACGTAAAAAAGTATACACCTACAACATTGCAAAAATACCTACGATTTGCCTCGCATTGCACCCCTAACTTTCTAATATCTACGTTTTAACATTCAATCCGAATAACCTACGGCCCAGGCCTGACTCTTACGATGAAAAACAATTTTTAAAAATCTTATCCCCGACCGAGATTTGAACCGGAGACCACGACGTTCGTAAGCCAGTGCTTTAGCCACTCAGCTGCCAGACCACTACGGAGAAAGTCGGTACGGAGTCGTCCACATCCAACGTGTCTGTCTACCGCCATATTTCGAAGTTATGAGACAAATGTGTTATTTATACAGATAATTTTTCAACCAGATGTAGACAGTATTTTTCTTCTTGTTTCAAAGGATAAGTGTGCAAAGTTTCATCGAGATCGGATAAAAACTGTGGATTTGTATGAAGACCAAACAAACCAACAAAAGAAAAAAACCAAACAAACAAACATACATTCATCTTTATATATAAAGATTACTGTGGTTCACACTTACACACTGACTGCGAACAAAACCTGAGGGATCATTATAACGTAAAAAAGTATACACCTACAACATTGCAAGAATACCTACGATTTGCCTCGCATTGCACCCCTAACTTTCTAATATCTACGGTTTAACATTCAATCCGAATAACCAACGGCCCAGGCCTGACTCTTACGATGAAAAACAATTTTTAAAAATCTTATCCCCGACGGAGATTTGAACCGAAGACCACAACGTTCGTAAGCCAACGCTTTAGCCACTCAGCTGCCAAGCCACTACCGGGAAATTCGGTACGGAGTCGTCCACATCCAACGTCTCTGTCTACCGCCGTATTTCGAAGTTATGAGACAAATGTGTTATTTATACAGATAATTTTTCAACCAAATGTAGACAGTATTTTTCTCCTTGTTTCAAAGGATAAGTGTGCAAAGTTTCATCGAGATCGGATGAAAACTGTGGATTTGTATGAAGAACAAACAAACCAACAAACAAACAAACAAACAAAAAACATACATTCATCTTTATATATAAAGATAATCTCGAAATTTTCAGATTATTATTTATGTGTTTGGAAAATTGAAGAGAGAAGCAAGTTGTTAGTAGCAGTGGGCTCTAAAATCTAACGATATACTCATTCAAATAAAAATATCCCAAAACATCGCTGTCGAAATTTTTTAATATGATTCAAACGAGGAAACTGGTCACCACAGGTGACCAGTGTCAATCATGAGGGACGAGGGTGGGAGGGTTAGGAACTGAGATCCTGGGCGTGGTCTAACCGGGCCTGTTAGGCCCAACGTACCTAATCTATTGGACGAAAGTCTTGTGTTGTCATCCGTGTAACATCGTGTGTCCTGTTTTTTTTCTGCTTGTGAAATGTGTAGTTTATAGGGTGCAGATTCGAGACCATCCGAGCAATCGTCTAGATGATTGTGAGAAATCACCTACAAACCGTAATCAGGACGGGGGCAGGGTTCGTGCCGCACTGCCTGGTATGTGGTACTCTGAAAATTAGTACTAATGTTTATCTATACTGCTTCGTAGTATGAAATCCTAACATAGCCAAAAAATCTGTAACGTTCTTCGATTTCGTTTGATCTTTACTTTTGACCAACAGATTTATTATATATATTTGCTATGAATTAAGATCTTAAAAGGAAAGTCAATTTCTTCTTTTCAGTTTAACAGGTAATAGTAAATGTTACGCACGTAAGAAAATAAAAATCAACAATTCTTAGCACGTACAAACTTTCTTAGCGTCGTAGGAACAATATTTGTGAGTTACGATTAAGGATTGCAATTCCGCAGTGTTTTCAATCCCGCGGGATTTGCACCAATCCCGCGGGATAATAAAAGTCTGTTAATTAAATTGATAAATCAATTTTAATGTCAAATGATAAAAATTAACAGTTAACAATATTTTAATTTGCAAAATGACATTATTTTTTTATTTTTTATTTTTTGCATAGGCCTATGTTAAGTAGGTTTTACATTTTTATTGCAAATCTAAACCAATTTTTAAATAAATAATTAAAAATGGGAAATATTCTGTCCTAGGTCATATTATGTGCCTTAACATCAGTTTAAAAACTTAATATGCATTATGGCCAAGTTACTAGAGATTTTTTTATTATTATTATAAATAAATGATCCATAACACCGAGGGAAAGCATTCTATTTCACAAAGTGAAGTGAATATACTCTGTAAAGTGTGGACTCTGCTCAGAACAAGATCTCATAACTTTTTGTCACCGCCCAAGCACGAGACTTGGCCTGTTTTTACAAGAATTGTTTTTGTGGGATTCATTATTATGTTTCCTGATTCGTTGATTGATCTTTCTCATTGTTATTAAAAGAAACTACTCACCAAGACATAAACTGTCAAGTATTTCAGTTTTACTTTAAGCGGCGTAACCATTTTTTTTTATTTTTTTTTTATTTTTTTTTTTTTTTTTGAGTGGAAATTATATTTTTTTAGTGAGAAAGGAGACTTTTTCGGCGTTTATTGCAGTGAAGTTCTCAGGGATGTATCAACGGATTTCGTTGTAAAAACCCAACATTTGATACTTGAGGAAGACGGTGGAGGCAGCCGTCGAAGTGTGTGTTTTTACAACACAACTCGGCGATACGGCCGTGAAGACTTAACTTATAACTTTTTTTGCCTTCAGTCGAAATAGTAACAAGCAGTTGAAAGGACATATGCTATTCACTCAAAAATAATGTATTGTGGCGATTTACTAAATCATCCCAATATGGATTAATCGCAAACCAGAGCGGCAGATGTAAGCAGCCGGCTTTCGTCAAAGGACATGTGTCTCAAACTCATTGAGACGGCGGCCAAAACAACAATAAGTTAAAGGATATACAATTGCCTTCTGAGAGCTGCTAAATAAACAGGTATGCCATCGTTAAGATTACGATAACATTATTTTCGTTTCAATGAATAATCAAATTTTCAGCTGCAAATACCTGAAGTTGTCACAATTACTTTATCTGCAAATGCAGTAAACGAGAATAATAAAAGTTTGTAGTTCAGATAATGTGTGCGACACATAAAAAAAACTTATTATACTGTTAGAAAATAGTACTAAATACGCAACATAACTCAAATTATGGAAATTGGTTCTAAAAACAAGCATAAGTTTTAATGAATACGTAAAATTGGATCTACGAATGACAAAGGTTGACAAAAACAAACGTTTATTCACACGAGTCAAATTCCAACTGCAAGGGTGCAGGCAAACAGTGCAATTCATCCGATAGAGACCGAGTGGGACAACGATCCATTAAGAGTGTTTTTCGCCGCATTTTGCGGATTGTAGATCAGCTTAATTTTGTGTGGGATACACCAGACTCTAATCATGCAGGATCCCACTTTGCTCGATTGCAATCCGTAGTTACGATGTATTGTGTGGTTGCCAAACCACTTGTCGGGGGTAGCTACTTGAGTATTTAAGTTACTGTCACCGCTTCACAAGTATCCTTCAGGAGAGACCTTGGACTGTTATGTTTTTGTGGCTGTGTAGTGCGTCCATCCGGCCATAATGTCGAGCCGACAGCTCAACTGCGAATTGCTTTGGACACTGCACGGAAGTTTTTATTACACACACAGCATCAAAAGAGGTTCTAGAAATACTGACTAGTGTTATTAGACAAGTTAAGAGTTTACTTTCCATCCGCCTCACGTTTTGAATATAATGAAGACGAAATAGACAAAGTCAAAGCGGATAAGAAGTCAATAAACTAACAGAATTGTAGTATTTTTAATAACCATTCTTAAATTCACTTCAGGCTTGTCCGTCATTTTTGAGTTGTAATTTGAAACTCCTTTACGAAGACTGTCATTACTCGTACGAATTATTATGCTGAAGCACTAACAATATATAACGGAATTATTGTACACATGTCGAAATCTGATCCGTTCGAAATTCTAAAACTTTCAGCAAAACTGATGCATGCTAAAATCAATTAATGAAGTTAGAGCTTACAGAAAAAACATTTTCTTACTATATACTCTTTAAGTTCTGAGACAAAGTAGCATATAACAGGACGTTTTTAATCTCAAAGTATCCAGTGTTTTTTTTAATTCCTTCAAATGATTATGCTGGTAATAAGAAATATTGCCAATACAATCCTGACAGTTTTGTGTCCACCATGAAATAGTTTATGCTCAAGTACCCATTTTGCTAGGTGATTCAATTTTCTTTTTGGAATTTGGGAACTGACAGAGAATCTGCTGATTGATAAGTGATCACAATTAGATTTTTTCTGATACAGTGTACAAAAGTATCAGTTTAAAAGCGGTTTCGAAAATTATGCTTAAATTAATCATTGGAAAAATGACCCACCGTATTAGCAAAAGAAATAAACATACAATCATTAGTCGAAAATAGTTTTAGCTTTAAGAATAACATCAATTGATCGATATCCCCAAGATGGTTCTCAAAGTTAGCACGTCTGAACTTATTCGATTTAGATATTTTTATGTTAATTTCATTCAATACCAGTATTGAGACTGTCTTGGGTAAAACATGTTCCGTTTTTTTATTTATCCTTTCAGCTGTAAGAGGTACATGAGTTTTGGATCTGTATTGATAGGGTACTCGGAGAAAACTATTTGGGATCCGCTGATTTGCTGTATTCTCCAGTTGTTGAATCTGATACCGGTATGTTGTGTCCCATAAAATGTTCCCTCGTTTCAGTGGCGTAGCTAGGTCAACAAGGGCCCCGGTGAAAAAAAAATTATTTTAGACCTTCAGGCCAGACGGGCGACCTTTTTTTTGATTTGTGTTGCTGGTAGGGGCCCCCTGAGCTGAGGATGGAGGGCCTTGAATTGTGCTTAGGGGCCCCTGAGCATTGGTTGTGGGCCCCCTGAGCAGTGAGGGCCCTTAGTGAGGGGCTTCCTGTGTCCCAGGAGCCCCCTTAGAAGACTGTGGAGCTGGAAAAAAAAGTCAACAATTTGCCATGAAGGCTCGTGGGCCCTTTCAACCAAGCTTGGAGGCCCCCAAAAGTGCGCTTTGGGGCCCCCAGAGGTATGCTTGGGGGCCCCCTGAGCGTAGGGGCCCCGGTGCACTGCACCGCCTAGCCCCATAGTAGCTACGCCCCTGCCTCGTTTAAGCAAGGTTTTAAGTTTGATTTTGTAGCCCAGTTCTCTGCATATCCCTTCTGCGTACAGAGGTCTTCCTACCACCTAAGCAATTTACCCTTTCCATCTAAGTTTATTATTAGACTAGCTCTCATCCATGTGGATCACAGAAGTTCTTGACGTTTTTCTCTTCGAATTGTAAATTATCATAATTAATTTACCTACATTTAGTTTGAATTAGCTTATGAGTCAACAACATAAGTGGTACTTCATTTTCGTTACACGCGTATTTTCCGTGTTACTACTCGCTATTGTCCTTAGCGAAAATTTCGTTTCCAGGTACTGTACAAAATGCTCTTAAGAATTCGCCTTATCTAACAACTGAATCGTCGTTTACGTTACTATTATATCGGGTTTACAGGCAGAATACCCGATACTGACAAAAAAGAACCGATAGATGGGCTAGGACAGCGTAACAATCCTCCGTTAAAGTTTTTGCTGTTAAGGTAGCGTGAATGCACAAATCGCTAACTTAAGCCCAGCCATTAATTTATCAAACTGTGAAAAAAACCTCAAAAACTATAAAGGTAAATTATGTTACATTTCAGGAAGGAGAATTTTATGTAGAGAAAAGATTTTCTTATGTCCTTCAATTTTAGGAGACGTAGTGCGATCACGCATACCTTTCATTTAAAGTCAGAATCTAAGGTTTCAGTCTTTGAAAATGCCGTTAAAATTTATTTTGTAGTTTTCAAGTTGTTCCAAACTATAGACAAAAATGTTTGGTGCTTAGAACAGATAATTATTTCTTCCTCAAGCACCACATACTTTAGATTATAAGTCATAGTCTAAGATTTCGAACTATAAAATTCTAATCAAAACAGCCGCTTTACAGGGTTATGTAATAGTAAACATGGAATAGCGATCTGGTGACTCAGTGGTTAAGGCGACTGGCTAGAGATCGAAAGGTCTCTGGTTCGAATCCCAATCTTGGCATGATTTTCAAAGACCCTTAACCCGACCTTCATGTTTGGCACAGCAGTAGTCAGAAAGTTTTCCTGGTTCGGATTCCACGTTAAGCCATTGGTCTTCTTTAACCTGTAGGATTACAAGGTTAGGTAAGGGTGAAAGAAACTGTCCTGCCCCCTCCCCTACGTCCAATACCAAGCTGAGTATATCTCATTCTGGAGGGTCCAGTCAATCTTCTGCCTGAACTTCCAGCTTTTAAATATACATTATATGGCACGATATTTAATCTTATTCAATTATAGAATATACTTAATATTGACAAAAAAATACACCTGCGATGTAGTACTAGCGATTATAAAATGTATATCCTGCTCACCTCTCAGAGAGGACACTTACATAGAATGTATTTTTATGCCTGACTAAAAGCAACAAACTAAAAAAAAAGTTCTTTAGAAATTAACATCGAGGACATTAGGCTACAACTTAGTTTTTTTCCCCCGAATCAGTATAAAGTCTACAAATCTGACGTTATGCAAGATGCCGAAGTGTTAATCTCTTCGATGCCTCGCACTGGTAGTTTCACTGAACGTATCATGCCGTGTGAGAACACCCAGTTCACAAGTTAGTCAACAGGTGGCAGCAGCTACCGAGATGAACCAGTACTCCGCTAGCTCATCCCAAAGGCAAACCGCATCACCAAAGATGGTACAGACTAAGGCGGATTCTCAGTGACATATTACAAGTAAAGAGAGAACACTACTTAATTTTTTGCTCATAAAGCGTTAGCCACAAGATGAAGACACTTGCTATTTCAAGCTTCTGAATAGTATTAACGAAGAAGAGAAAGCAAAGATGGCGAAGATGGAACCTTACACTAAATGTTCTACGCCATTCAAAGCTCCTTCAACATTTATTCATTATTTTCTATCAGCCATGGAAGCATTAACAGTATTTCTGTTTGAAATGGAAAATGATCACGAATATGTTGGTCTGTTCAAAACGGAAGTTGTTAGTAACTGTTAAAATAGTACAAATTTGTTTAATAATTTTATGGTTACAGAAGTAAAATGTTAAATCAACAATTAACTCTTATTGTATGTGTCGTAGAATTAAACAGGATGCTAATACTTGGCTGTCAAATCCCACAGTGACAGATAAACGACATAAGGTGAATAACGACAAAACACCATGACACCATGTTTGGGGTGTACGAAAAGTAATAATGCTATACACAGTCAGGATATTGGCCGTCAAAGGGTAAAGGAAGCAACCCTCGACCAAGAAATCTCCAGGTCCTCCAAGCCAGGGGATTAGTTCTAAAGGCTAAACTCACAAGACGCGAAAGCATGTTTATCGTTAAAAGCATAAAACGGTAGACAAGAGTAGTTTTGTAACCTTAAACACAATACCTACATTCAGAGTTCGAACAGCAAAATCGACCATATCACACCGCGGAATCGCCAGTTGGTTGCACTTAGGAAATAAGGTTACCCAGTTCCAGTATACTCCAAGTAGAGGACTGTACCATTCTTTCTTAGTCCTGTTCACACTATCGAATAAAATTAGACACTACGTAATTGCTTTTGAATTAAAAAAGCAAGGCCTTTTATCCAAATATTAGAAATTAAAAATACTGAAATAAACTTCATAAACTGTCATGCGCTTGCAGAAGATGATGACGTGCAAACAATAGAAGATTGAACAAACTCGAAGAGTATAAATGGAAAAGATCGGACAAGAATATCATTTTACTAGATGACCCTACCGTAAATTTCGCGAATAAAATACGATGGATAGCGATGTTGGTGATTTTTAGTAGATTGAAAAAAGAACCGGTTCATTTGTAGCAAAATCTGTCTGAGTTCGTGGGGTGTATGCTATCATGCAGCCCTCTATTTTGAAGTAAATACCCGAAGCAGCCGCCCTCGGTAGCGTAGGGGCTAGACTGTTAGCTCCGAGTGCCGAAGGTCGCCGGTTCGACTCCGGCAGCGGGCATGAGTCTTTAAGTGTTGTGTCTGTGAATGTCATGACCGTCCTGTGGTGTGTCTAATTAGCTGGAAAATATTCATCAAGCTGCCTGTATGGCGTAAGTTGCCGAAAGCCATTAAAAAAAACACCCGAAGCTATTCCTTCTCGGAAATCGAACTGACACAGACCTCGCCGGAATACAACTAACAACGGGACGCAGCAAACTGTAAGATTCTGATTCAATTCATACTGCGTGCAATAAAAGCTCATGTCCAGAGGTGAATGTGGCAAAAGCAGAAACACGCATTTATTCGCTGTTCTCGAGAAAATCGGCATTGAAATATTCCGTTGCTTTCAAATACTTTCTACTTTAGGTAGATTTAGGGGCGCGAGGTGCAGCGAGCAAACTCTCTCTGCTCATAGAAAGACTGGCGTCGCGTCGTCGTATCGAATCTCGCTGAGGGCAGCTTTTATTTACTTATTTACTCAAATGTGTATACAGATAATTTCCGGCCATCAGTTTCGACAACTATGCATATAATAAGTTTTTTAAAAGCCTTTCTTTTATGGAAAACCCGACGGCGTCTCGTTTCGAGCGTCCCGTCCCCTAATGTGGGAATGAGCATCTGTCCTTCGACTGTAACGGTCGAGTAATGATATTTCTATTTCATACCTGCCGCAGCAAATATTTCAACTTTTGAAACATATCTTTGTTTGCGAACAGCATAATGAAGGTCGGAAGCATGGATTTTTTCTCAACAAATGGCATTTAAAAACCTTTTGAGGTAGAGAACACGCGGGAACTAGCTCTAAGGTAGGAAGTATAAACGGAATATTTCAAATTCCGATTTTCTCGACAACAGTGAAGAAGAGCATGTTACTGTTTTGCCACAGTACACCTATGACCATGAGCTTTTATAACGCACAGTATGAAACGAGTCTGAATTTTGCAATGTGCGGCCTCCCCTTGTAAGCAGAACAAAACACACACTGTTTACCGATATCTGTGTGATATACAATGTTGCTTTCTGGCAATAGCGCGGTCAGTCTAGTGGCCTGACAGTCTCATACGTGTGACTTTGAATGTTAATACCTTTACCCTATAAGCGCTGAATTAAAAAAAAAAAAAATCTTTTTTTAATTTATGATGTTACCAAATCGGAGATCATAATCTTTAAAATCACACTTCATTTCGGTTATGTTTAAACCAAGATAAGTGACTCGTCACAAAAAAGTAAAAAAAATCACCTGGTAGAAATAATATATATATCAGTGTTCCTCAATCTGTAGACCGCGAAGATGGTTCGGGTGGTCCGCACTCAGAATATTAAAAAATTAGATACCCTACTAGCAGTGTTTAAGGCTAAAAGCGAGTATAAACTATAAGCAAAACTTTTTAAAAGTCGTGACTCTTTCAATGACAAAGAATTTGCAGGATATGGGGGTAGGACAGCATTACCTACTCACCAAATACGTTTCCATTCCGCTTCAAAGAGAGCGCCGTTCGTTTAGCGACTACGCTAATGATCGTATTCTGAGGCTCTTATAGTAGTTGTGAATTGCCGTGGAACGTGGTGGGGCTGGTAACATAAGAGTAGTGAAATAAACAATAATAAAAGTTGTCAGGTATCGTTACTTTTATTTTAATTTGTGCGTGTAGGACGGTGTGGCATCCAGCTTACAGTAACATTATTTTTCATCTCGTTATTAAATATTGAAACTCTGATAAATATGTATTAATATGTATTAATATGTATTAATTTTAAGTATTTCACTTCCTGTTTCATAATTGTGTTTCCGTAGGAATTCATAATATACTTTTACATTTATTATGTTATAATGGCACAGTGAAATATATCGCATATGTTAATAACAAACATAAATTGAAAAAAAATTAGGCCCTTATAAGTTAGTGGTCCGCAGCATTATTTTGCTCAGTTTACTGGTCCCTGGATTGAAAACGATTGAGTAACGCTGATATATATGATTATTTTTGACGAATTCACTCCCAAAATACGGAAACTGAAATAATTTGATTCAACCATTGGGCTATGCGTCCTAAACATAGAAACTAACCATATTGGAGCTCGTTTTGATAACTTCGCGGTCGAACAACCTCTTCAATCCAAAATACAGGGTCTGTGCACTAAATATCCATAAAGTGAAACGGACATCCCTTGACTGGTAAGTAACCAGCCAGACCGATTTGTACAGCACTACTTTGTCAAAGAAACACTCGACGTACATTGAAAGGACGCATCACAGACCCAAACAACACAATTATAAAGTCAGAAAGTGTTCTCAATTTAAAAATAAAATTTAAAAAATCGGTGTTCGGTACCTACACCATATAGCCGGAGCAAGATTGACATAATTATTTTATTGACCGATTTCAAAATTTAACAGTGAAAGTGAGTAAACATAAAAAATTTTACGCTGATACTATTCAGTCATTATTATTCCTGCTATGAGTAGAGACAACTTTTAGGTATCATCATCGACATTAGAAGCTCGTTTAAATTTTTATTTGATTTTGCAGTAGATATTTTACTATGACATTTGGCTTACATCTCCCTCCCTAAGTTCATCGTATCAACACAAGGATGATGGTATTAAATTTAGGCTATAAGGATGTTTGAGGAATCTCTCACGGTTGAGTTTTAATCGCGCTGTACTACTTATTGTTTTTCTTGTAACAGGCAGTGTATGATGCCGTCGATTAATCGATCATGTTGTGTGCAGAAGTGCGTAGTGTCTATCCTTACTTTGTATCGATTTTCCCATATCTTTCCCATTTTGTTGTTCGTGGAGGCCCTTACCGTAGGTATTGTATCTGTCGCTGAGTTTAAAGGATTATATACACTTGATTTTATCGCCATTTTGGCTAATGCGTCTGCTGATTCGTTTCCTTTTAGGCCACTGTGGGCTTTGATCCTGATCTTTTGCACTTGTTTACGGAAGCTACGAAGACGCTTTAATAGTTCGACGATTCTAGGATATTTTTTCCGTTTTTAGTAAGAAGATTATGGAGACACTCTAGCACGCTTCTTGAATCTGACGGGATTAGAATTCTATTTAGAGGTGTATTTTGCTCGTACTGTAATGCTGTTGAACCAGTATTGGGACGCTGACGGTGTAGTACGCTTTCGATAGGTCAGTCAGTGTACATAGCGTATAGGTATCCATTTCTGCACCAGCAGTTTTGTAAGTCCGTTATGTGCTTCGCAAACAGGTCGTCGATACCTTTGCCATTACGGAAACCCAGTTGTTGTTTTGGTACAGGTTGTGATTCCCAAAACGCCATTCCATCCTCTGTTTGTCATTGACGGGACCAGGCAAAATAGTTCAGGGTTCTTCCCGGTTTGAGATTTGGGATTATTCCGGTGGTTTCTAGTTCAGGTATATATTCTTTTTCTTTCGACATATTGTTGAAGGCACTAAAAACAACTTACTTTCAGAAAACAAGAAGATATTGTAAAATTGAGTAAGAAACGTTCTATAGTTCGGGAGCTGTATTATTGCTTTTTAACAAGGCCATTTCCAACTTTCTGACATCGAATGGACTTAAAATAGGATTTTCATGGATTGCAGCCATATGCAGTTGTGTTCTGCAGGAACATGTTTTCTGATGATAATTGGTAATTTTTTGTAGCTTGTCAAAAGCGCTTCACGCGTTTCCGTACTTGTGAGAGCGGATGGCTTTTAATGAAGGTTTGGCGAAACTTTCTCCACCCTTCTCTCTTTTTCTCATTAAATGTCTTTTTTGTACGTGTCCGTATATTCATTAGAATAATATTATCTTCCGTGTTGCACTTTTTTTTTAACTGCTTAATGTCTTTCAACAGCGAGGTCTTTAGAGACGGGAAAGGATGGGGGGCAAGGAATGGGAAGGAATTCGGCCATGGCCTTTTGAAGGAAGCATCCCGGCACTTGCCTGGAGTGATTTGGGGAAACCATGGAAAACCCAAATCTGATGCCCGGACGGGGAATCGAACCGCCATCCTCCCGAATGCGAGACCAGAACGCTAGTCGTTACACCACCACGCTCGGTCCGTGTTGCACCTTTCATTATTTATTAAAGCCTCTTTACTTTCGTGCTCCAAGCGGTTGCAAGGGAGCATGCAAAAACTATGTGTCTCCATCCAGAAAAAAAGGGGGTGTGGGGTTGGCTGGAAGGCTACGCTGGGCTACGTGGGGGAAGGGGGGTACCGCGCCAGGCCACGTAGCTTTCCATCCATAACATTTTTTACAGTTGAAATGAGATACAAAACACACAACAAACAGCATGCGAATATTTATTTCCCTTAGTTAATTATCTCCGTATGTAATTTACAATAGTCTGACAAGAGAAAGCAGTATAAAATGTCTTCTGGAAACAAAAAGGAAAAAAAAAGTTACGTGCTACGTGGGGGGGGGGGGGGGAGAGGCAAAAGCCACATAGGGCTACGTGGGGGGGGTCACAGGAGGCCAAAATGGATCTACGTGGTTTATGGACGCTCCCCAATCATCGTCCCACCATGGATGAAATCAACGGTAGTATACCTTCTTCGGTTTATTTTCTGTAATTGGATGATTTGCAGTCCTCAAAAGTTTTTAGAAGGAAGCTATAATTCTTACTTCTGTCATCTAATATACTTGTCTATGTACGAACCAAACATTTAACGGAATTTTGTCCCTTAGCATTGAGAAACAGTACACTAAATTCGCAATTTACCATCATCTTCGCCAGTCTCAGCATTAAAGCTGGTCGGTTGGGGGTTGTTGTCCTGAGACATTTCCTCCCTCAGTCTTCTCTTGAGTGGTCTTCTCTTCACTTCTGTTTGGTCGTCTTGGTGGCGTATTATTAATTGGTCCTTAGCGCTCCGTCAGCACCAATGGCCTGCTATGTTTGTCAGCGGCAGTTTCATATTCGCCGAGACAACTGACCAGTGGATTGGCAGAGTGATGTGCTGCTCTGTAGAATTTATAGGCATGTTGCCGGAACCTGTCAATGAGCTTCTCTGTTCCCGACGCCTCATGGACTGCGACGGTGGGGAAACGGTTGGGCAGATGTAGTGCCCGCTTCAGTGTTCTGTTTTGCAGCACCTGCAACTTTCTCAGGTGGCAATTAGCAGCGTACCCCCAGACGGGGCAAGCATATTCAATTACCGGCCTAATCAAGGAGCAATAAATGGCAACTCCTAGGTGAGGTACCAACGAACTTTCCCGGTTAAGTATAGGGTAAATAGAATGGAGCCGAGCACTTACCCTTTGCCTGATGTCCTTGATGTGAGCTCGCCATGTCAGCTTACAGTCAAGTGTTACACCAAGGTAACGAGCAGTTGGTGCCCAGGGAATGGTTTTACCTCTGAGCTGAAGTTGCGGGTGAGGTAGTTGCTCACTACGGCGTCCTAGGCGTCGCGTCAGCATAATCGCTTGCGTTTTGACAGGGTTTATACTTATCCGCCACCTTCTGGCCCAGGCTATCGTCTGCTGAAGAGCTTCCTGCAATCGTCTCGTCGCGATGGCTCTGCTACGGCTGGATTTAAAGAATGCCGTATCGTCGGCGTACGTGGCTGTTTTCACATTCACAGGTGCTGGAATGTCAGCTGTGTACAGGTTATAAAGAACTGGTCCCAGCACTGAACCCTGTGGTACACCTGCACGAATGCGCCGTCGTGTTGACATGGCATCACCAACCCTGACGCAGAATGTGCGCCTTGACAGATAGCTGCGGATCAATTTTACGTAGGGTCCAGGCAAGCCCCATTCGTACAACTTGCAGAGCAGACCCGTATGCCACACTGAGTCGAATGCACGGGCGACATCGAGCAACTCCAAACCACAATAGCTTCTCTCGTTGAAGGCCCTTGTGGCTGCCTCTATAACACGCATCAACTGCTGCGTTGTGGAGTGCCCTCTACGGAACCCAAATTGATGATCGGGTATGACGCCTGCAGCCTGGATGTAGGTGTCAAAACGCTTCAGCAGAATTCGCTCGAACACTTTGCTGAGCGCGGGTAGCAGGCTGATTGGCCGGTAATGCTGGGGAAAGATTGGATCTTTCCCAGCCTTATGAATACCGACCACGATGGCATGCTTCCATGCTCTCGGGAAAGTCTGATGTCGCAGGATGGTATTGAAGAGCCGCGTCAAGTAGTTGATGGCTTCTGGTGGTAGATTTATGAGTGCTCGATTGTCCACTTGGTCATGCCCAGGTGCCTTTCGCGGATACAACCTGTCGATGTAGCTAGCTACCTCCTGCGGCTCAATCGCAATGATGTCATGGTCATCATTGGCTGACATGTACCGTCGCAGTCGGCGACGTACTGCTACAATGTGGCGGTCGTCAACGTCGTCATCGACGGGCTGGAAATTTTTCTCAAAACTGTCAGTGAGCGCGTTAGCCTTGTCTTCCGGTAGAAATACAAGACCACGTTCGCCGTGGAGTGGTGGTATCGGCTTCCTCCGGCGGGTGAGTCGCCTAGTTTCGTTCCACATGCTAACATCGTTTGGTCGCAGCATTGCAACACGTGCGGACCACTCACGATTTCTGTGTTCTACCAACGCTGCCTTCAGCTCTCGCTGCAGTTGATTGAGGAGGCGGCGAGTGGCACGGTTCCTCGTTAGTTTCCACTCCTTGGCGATCCGATTTTTGTTTCTGATCTGCGCAATGAGGTGCGGCGGAAGCTGGCAGGAACGTTCTATGCGTGTATGAACCAGTGGTGTGGCGACTTTTGTAGCTTCATTTACGGTGTTGGTGAAGAATCTCAGAGCCTCCTCAACATTTCCTTCCACTGTACCGCTTTCCAGTTTAGTCGCTACGACTTCCCTAAACCGGTCCCAGTCGGTCCGCTTGTAATCAGGAATTGGGTGATTGTTTGGCTGCCACTCCCCAACGTCGACCTCAAGTAGCACAGGAGAGTGGTCCGAAGATAGTCTGTTAAGGGTTGTTGCCGAAACAAAACCTGTGATTCCCTTTGTTATAACAATATCAAGAACATCAGGCCGGTTTCCATTTGCAGGATGATGCGTTGGTTCTTCAGGTGCCCATACACATAGGTTGTGGCAGTGGGCCAGGCGTCTTAAGAGGTTACCAGCCGGATTGGCAGTTCTGCTATGCCAATCCTGGTGCTTTGCATTCATATCTCCACCAATCAGGATTTTACCAGGAAGTGTGATAAGGGCGGCGATGTCTGCTTCTTCAAGCACTCTGCGTGGTGGTCGGTAGGCTGCGACGACGGTGATAGCGCCTGAGGATGTTTTCACCTGAACCGCGACAGCCTCTACCTGCTGAAGAGGAGGAAGAGGGACTTCACAGTGAGGAATACCGCGTTTAATGTACAGCGCAACACCCCCACCGGCCGTCAGTCGGTCTTTCCGGTAGCAGCAGTAGTTTGGTGCTGCCGCCCGTAGGCAAGGTTTCAAGTGGGACTCGCTGACGAGGCAAATGTCCACATCTTATTCCCGCAAAAATTGTCTAAACTCAAGTAATTGTCCATGAATGCCGTTAGCATTCCACACACAGAAAGTGAGGCTATGAATGTGAGGCCTCCTATTCATGGTTGCGTTGCTGGGTTATGGAGGTGTTGGCAAGCGCCGACGTCACTGCAGCTGTGATGTCCGAAGACATTCTATCGAGCCGCGTTAGGAGGTTGACCATCATGCTAAGTATATTCTCAAGCATATTGACTAGTCTCCCGAGGTTTGTCCCGTTCATCTCTGCTGCTGCATCTGGATGCTGGTGTGGTAGACCTTGTCTTTTCTGACGCTTTGGTGGTACAGTCTGCAACGCCATCGGTTGTTCGGACTTTGCAACTGAGCCTTGCTTCACCGGCTGAGTCGAAGTGTCTTGGTGCTGTGGCTGTTTGGGGGGAGAAACATGAATCACATCTTTGGTTACTTCAGCGAAGGATAAGTCTGATTGCACTTTGGATGATGCCAGTTTCTTGCCCTTCTGCTTCTTCGTTTTCTTCAATTTCTGTGGATTCGGTTTCGTTGATTTTGATATTTCACTGATCTCCGACATTTGTTGTTGGTTTGACTGCTGTTGTAGATGCCTCTGAGGAGCCTCTGTCCCCACTCCTCTTTGACGATCGCGGGCTCGCTTATAGGCTGGACAGCCTTTCCAACTGGCAACGTGGTTGCCGTGGCAGTTTCCACAGATTGGTGGGTCACGGCCCTTCTGCGTGTGGCAGTCTTTTGCGTCGTGTTGTCCTGCACACTTGACGCACACCGGGCGCATTTTGCAATGGCGTGCCACATGGCCAAACAACTGACAATTGAAACATTGCTGCGGTCCAGCCGACGATCGCAGTTTCTCTGTCGATACTCTGAGGTGGCACAGCTTGTCAACCTCAAATATTGTGCGATTTAAGGGCAGGTCAGGTAATACTACTAGGAAAAGCGGCATTACATCGTTACTGCCGGGGCGACGAAGTTGAGCAACAGACCTCACTTCGTAGCCCATTTCTGTCAGCTCTTCTTTCAATGTCTCTGTTGGCAGAGTCCTGGGAATGCCACGAAACACCACCTTCAACAGTTTCACCGCTCCGGTCGGAAAAGTGTAGTACGGGATATTGCACTGTTGAAGGAGAGAAGTGACGGCCACAAAGTCTTCGGTAGTAGTCATGCTGAATTTGATTTTGTCGCCACCTGCGGTTTTCGCAGCGAATGGACTCTTGATGACATCTGCCACCCGATCATGAAGGGTCTTGTAGTTTTCTGCGAATTCCACTACTATAGGTGGAATGGAGTCGCATCTCGTCTCCTTTCGCGGCGTGTCGTCAACAGTCAAGGCAGTGAAACGATTTTCTACTTCCATCGCCGCTGGGTCCAATGAAGGTGGGGGCTTTGCTGTCTTCTTCGGCATTATGAAACCTTCCTGGTCTGGCTGCCAATTCTGGGTGCGAGCACGACGTCCTTTGACTCCATTCCGCCCGGAGACCGAGGCTGCAGTATTGTCAGCGGCTTCGATAGTCTTCTTCTTTTGTACCTTGGAATTCTTTGGTTTCTTGGCTGAACCAAGTTTCGTCACTGCCAGGCTGACTCCAGCAGATTTACGCGTCTCATCCTTCCTGTAGTTGACGGCGCGTGGCTGTTTATTGTTGGTCCTCTCTGGTGGAGTAGTGGAACGCTTTCTTGGGTTTAAATCTTTGCTCACCGCATACACGTCACCATGTATACGCTGAATGTTGAACACAGCGGCTGGCATAACATCTTCATCCATTTCGATATCCTTATCCATTTGCTGATTCGTTGCACTTGTCACAACGTCCGCTGGCAAAGACGAGTTCAATGAGGCGGTCGACGTGCATGGCGCTGAAGTGCAGAGCGGCCTTTCCTCGTCACCCATCCGTGCGATCCCTCTGGGCACTAACTGATGGGTGGCCGAGCTTAATTCGCTGCCTGCAGTCGCGAATCAGTTATTCAACTTCGACACACAGGTGATTTCTTGTCACTTTTGTAAACAATGCCTATATTTAACAATTACACATTCACTCAAAAATGCACACCAATAATCACACTCACAAAAATCTCACGATACTCAAAAAACTCACCGCAGTACATAACACGTGAATTAATTTCACAGAATATGTAAAATACGCAATTTACATTTTACAGTTTAGTACTTATAGTCAAACAGTCATATAATGCCTGCGAGAAAAATAAAACCTGTGAGTGGAGACTTTCCCGGCTGAGCTCCTGTGAAAATTTCATCTCGAAAAAAACCTGATGTAGCGCTGTTTCTCTGTCTGTATGCATCAAGCAAAAACTAAAACACCAATTCCATGAAACTACACATTAGCAGTTTTTATGTCATCAGTTAACATATTGGATACTTTTTATCGTGACATGTGGAATCCCTAACCGTATATTTTGGATTTTTTTATTTCTGCACCCATCAAGAAAAAAAAAAAAAATTAAAAACGCATTTTAACGAAAATCAAACACAGAAGTGGATTATTTGTACGAGGGTTTGAACTTAAATATTAGCAACTATTTATTCACAACTGATACAAAAACGTTACATGTTTGCACCTGTTACTGTCCTTCAAAGTAGTCACCAGCGTTGTGTAGAACCCGTTGACAGCGATGTGGAAGGCGTAGTATACCGTTAGCAGAGCCTGTTCTGTTGATGGTGCGAAAGGAACGGTCTACTGCCTGTCGAATCTCTGGAACAGTTCTGAAGCGAATGCCACGAAGTGGTTCCTTCATCTTCGGTATCAAATCAAAGTCACAAGGACTTAAGTTCGGGGAGTATGGTGGATGGTACAGTACTTCCCAATCCCATCGACCGAATAGAGCAGCCACAGCTTGCGCTGTATGCGCCCGCGCATTGTCGTGCAAATTGATGGGTGTGTTGCGCAGAAAATGTTTCCGCTTCTTTCGCAAAGCTGGTCGCAGGCGACGCTCAAAAAACGAACAGTAATATTGTGCACTGTCGGTCTGCCGTGGAGGAACGTAATGCGTTAGGATAACACCATCACAGCCGTACACGAGAATCACCATAACTTATAGAAGCAGGGTGCGATCCCATTGTAGCTGCCATTAAAGCCATCATTAAAGAACACCTCCATTTGAAGGCCTCAGCTACTGCCGACGAACAGTGACGAAGTATATGGCCAAGCAATTCAAACGTGCTAGCACCAAATCGCGCTCACCCAAGATAGGTGATAATCTAATTTGACTACGAGGCTGGCAATCTCCCGTTAAAGCAAATAGTCAGCCCTGTACAGAGGAAAAGCAAAACTCGTTGGACTGAACGCAACGCCAGGGAAAACAACTAGGTGGCGAGGTTCCATTTCATCGGTAGGATCCTCAACGATCTGCTTTCCTCAACTCCAAACATTGTGTCGATAATGTCGACACATTCAACGTCGGCGCCATCATGGAGTCAGAAGATGCCATCTTCATTGTTGCAAAGTACTCCAGTAATGGCAGCAGCCTCCTAATACAGCTGCAGCGCGTCACAGTGCTGCCCTTGTTCGGCTGTCGGCCAGTGACAGGCTCAAATAATCGCGACCTGTCCATCGGAGTTCACGGCAATAACCGAGGCATTGCATGTCGAGGGCATCCACCACCTGACAAAGCTACCAAGCCGAGACTTCAAGAAAAAAGACCGCAGCCCAAACGCGGAAGAACATCATGCAGTACTATTAAGTGTTTCCGCTGCCAGTATTTTGGACACTACGCCTACGAATGCACCGGACTTGTAAGGTGCGTCCGCTCCGGGGGTGGCCAGAAAGATGCAGATTGCTCAACAAAATGTCAAGACGCCACCTGCTGCAACTGCGGGGCCAAGCACGCAGCCGCGTACTGTGGATGCAGATCCTGTAAAAAGCAATTTCGGTAACATCGGCAGAAGAAAAGAAAGCTCCATTCACAGCCCACAACAAGCCAAGAAAGTAGCAGGCAGCCAACCACTCAGCAGCGACACCAGAACAAGAATGCTACGAGAGCTCAGCAGCGCCACGAGACGCAAAGCGCGACCACCCGCGTCTGTCCGAGACCATACCACACGCAGAGGCACTCACCGAGACACCTACAGCAATCACGACACTGCACCAGACCAGCGGGATGTTAAGCTCATCGAGTTGCTCACACAGCTCTTCTCTCTCACAACGCAGAGGTTTGCCCACTACAAAATAACCAACATGAAGACGTTCCTGGTGGCACTGACCATTCTTGTAACTATGAAGAAAACAAACTGAGCAGACATCACATTTACAATGAAGGCAACCTACAGGTTCGGCAATCCAACAATGACACACCAACAATTAGGACAACCAAAGAGATTTTTTTTTATTATTATTTAATTTAATTGCAATGGAGCAAACGCTTCGGTGGCAATTTCCCTACACACCCAACTTCCCCCTATCCTACACTCACCTACATTTGCCCTCTACAAATTTTAACTTTAAATTCTTTTAACGTTTTCGGTAGGTTATTAATCATTCCCCTTGGTAATTCATTCCAATCCCTGACACCCTTACCTAAAAAAGAAAATCTTCCCACACCCTTGTGCCTGAAATCGAGTGCCAGCTTGTGGTCATGGTCATCTTTTCCCTTCCATGAACTACTTTTCATACCTACTTCAATATCTTTCCATGCTTCATCGCCAGTATACACCCTGTACACTCCCATTACGCTCATCATCCTCCTCCTCTCTTGCAATGAATCCCATTCCAGCTCCTTTATCATCTCTGTCACTGATTGCATTCTGCGATAATTTCCAGAAACAAATCTAGCAGCCCTTCTTTGCACCTTCTCCAACTCCTGTACTTGATAATCAAAATGTGGGTCCCATACTACACTACCATATTCGAGCATTGGTCTGAACAAAGTTTTGTAACCCAATTCCTTTACTTCTCTCGTGCATCCCCTCATCACTCTATCCAACAAGTGCAGAATTTTGAAACCTTTTCCTACCACCTGTCCAATGTGTCCTGCCTATTTAAGCTTGTTATAGAATGTAATGCCAAGATATTTACATTTCAAGTCTTCAGCAAGCAATTCTTTCCCCACCTTATATTCATAATTAACCTTTTGTTATTTATTTGTGTATCTAATTAGCTAACTCTTCTTTGCATTTATCTTCATCCCATGTTTACCAACCCAACTAGATATTCTGTCCCGATCACCCTGCAACTGTTTACTGTCCTCTATCGTTTTGAACCTTTTATACAAGCAGGAATGATGTTAAAAGCAGAATAGCACTAGCAAAAGGAGCCTTCATGAAAAAGAGAAACCTTTTAGTTTCAAATATTGATCTAGGAATTAGAAAGAACTTCTTAAAACTCTTTGTGTGGAGCACAGCACTTTATGGTAGCGAAACATGGACTTTAGGAAAACCGGAAATAAAGAAAATTGAAGCATTTGAAATGTGGTGCTACAGAAGAATGCTGAAAATTAAGTGGACAGACAAAGTAAGAAATGAACGAGTTTTGGAAATGGTGGGTGAGAAAAGAAGTGTATTGAAGAAGCTTACAGAAAGAAGAGATAGGCTGGTAGGTCATATTCTGAGACATACAGGATTGGTTAATTTGTTAGTGGAGGGAACAGTCGAAGGTAAGAACTGTAGAGGAAGACAGAGATTAGAATGTATGAAGCAGATAATTGAGGACGTGGGCTGTATGGGTTATGTAGAAATGAAGAGGTTAGCACAGGATAGGAAAGGATGGAGGATTGCATCAAACCAGTCGAAAGACTGATGACAAAAAAAAAAATGTCATCTGCAAACAATCTAATTTCAGATAGTAAACAATCAACACAATTATTCATTAGAATAATGAATAGCAATGGTCCCAATACGCTACCCTGCGGCACTCCCAATTTTACTTCCACTTTCTTTGATACCGCATTTCCCACCCTAACTTTCTGTTTTCTAACTTTTAAAAATTCTTCTGCCCAGCAAATCACTTTCTCATTCACTCCAATAGTTTTTACCTTATTTACTACCATTTTGTGGCTTACTCTGTCAAACGTCTTTGAAAGATCTAGTGTTACACTATCAATTTGGCCTCCCTTGTCCATTTCTTCTGAAATATCTTGCATATATCCCACCAACTGAGATACGCATGAATATCCATGCCTGAACCCATGTTGCCTACTTGAAAACCACTTACGTTCCTCACATACATTTCTGATGTGGTTGCATATCAATCTTTCCATTAATTTACCTACCACTTAAGTCAAACTGATTGGCCTGTAAGTTTCGACTCTATTTCTCACCCTTCCTTTATGTACCGGTATTACTATCGCACTTTTCCAGTCTTGTGGTAAGCAGCAAGTATCAAGACTCAATTTAAATAATATTTCAAGATAAGGTACAATGTCACATCCGGCTATCTTTAAGATAACTGTAGTAATATTATCTGCAACAGCCCCCTTATGTTTTTTCAGCTTTCTTATTTCCTTCATGATTTCTTCAGGATGAATTTCAAATTTTTTAGTATCTTCTATTCTAATCGTATTGTTTAAGCTCGTTCTCCGAATTAGACCTTCCCGTTTCTGATTCATTGTCCCTAATGCTCTCACTAAACCAGTTACTTAAAATCTCTGCCTTTTTCAAATCCTCAGTAACCACTTCTTCATCCTTATCTATGAGCATCTCTACACCCTCCCTTCCCCTCAGTTTCCTGATATAGCCATAGAAATCTCTAGATGCATCAGTCAGTGGTCCTCCTGCACTGACAATACTCTTCATAAACCCATCTTTAGCCACTTCCTTTGCTGTTATTAAGTGCTTGTTTAGTTGTTTCATATATTCCCTACTACCTTGCTGTCTCTTAACTCTGTTATGGTCTCATCGTACCAACCTCTTTAACCTTCTCACTTCCCTAATATAGTACACAGGTTCTCTATTTCTTTTTATATTCTGCTTTGGAATGAATTTTTCCCCCTTTCTTATTATCTCCTTGAACTCTTCCCACCTTGACTCTACTGTACTTGTGCCTTCCTTCCATTTGCTGAAACGTTCTCTGAAATATCTCTTGAAATTTGAAATCTGTGCCTTTTTATAATTGTACCTATTTCCCCCTTCAGTTTTGGCTGCTGGTTCGCTGAATCCTCTAATATCCATCAGAACTGCGTCATGATCACTTATTCCTTCCGTTACATGACACCCCACAAGGTTATCATCGGGCTTTATTAGGAATATATCCAAAATATTTTGCCCCCTAGTGTTTTGCTCAAGCACTTGTGTAAATCCTCCTTCCCTTATTAAGGTATTTGCAAATCTTTGTTCCCGTGTGTTTTTAATCTTATTTCCTTCCCAGTTTACACCTGGTAAATTTAAATCCCCACCAATAATGACCATTCTATTCTCACCTCTGAAATCTGAGTAAGAATTTAATTTCTCCCCAAGAGCCTCATTCTTCCACTGCGGTAAGCAGCCAACACCCTGATTTTTTCTTTTTTATTACCCCAGAAATCTACCCCAAGTAACTCATGGTCTTGATCTATGAATGCCAGTGAACTGTCTTAGTTTTTTCTAACTAGTATGAAGACTCCTCCACCAATTGCTCCTCTATCTCTGCGGTACACTTTGTAACCATCAGGAAAAACCTCAGTGTCTAGTAGGTCTTCTTTTAACCAACTCTTTACCCCAGTTATTACTTGTGTTTCGTGTATCTCTATTAAGTTTGCAAATTAGATTACTTTGTTCATTATACTTCTACAGTTTACCAGTAACACCCTTATTACCGGCTTTATATTTTCAGCATTTATCTCCTCTTTCCGAAATTTACCCCAGCCAGTTATTGTTTCAGCCACTTCATCTATTTCTTTAACATCTATGGTCTTTCTCGTCTTGGATCTACAATCAGTATCACTTTGATGATCTATTTCCATCCCTTCACCAGCAGCCCTTAACCTAAAAAAGGCACAGTCCTGACCCCATCATCACTGGAAATGGGCTCCCTTACTGCTTTAGCTAACAACTCAGAAAGTACTCCCTTCCCCCTTCTATTTAGGTGTAGGCCATGCCTAGTGAAACCCCACCTACCAATGGTGTTCACAGGGACAACCCGCAACACAGAACTAATGCCTTTCCCAAGTAGCACTTCCGTTTCCACATTTACACGCCTCACAGCGGAGTTCAATTGTGGTCGGTCATGGCGTCTTAGGACCTGCATGAGCTCCACCCTGGTATGCTGTGCCTCCTTCACCACCTTCCTCAGGTCACTCTCTATACTATAACTCGCGTTTCTATCAATACTATTCCCCGCCCTTCCCATTATCACTACTCTATCGTCCTTAGTGAAACTCCTACAAAGTGAACCTATATCCTCTATTACCTGACATATGGAAGGAGAGGTGACCAACGTTGCAAGAACTTCCCCGTACTGTAATGGATTCGCAGACGACTATACCATGGCATTTCATAAATTCGATGCAAGGAAAAAAAAAGAGTAGTTGCTGTTTTTTTCCTTTATATATATATATATATATATACACAGTTCCTTTTACATACGTTCACTTACCAACAGACAGCAACGTTGGCCTTGTTCACTGAAGTACCAAAAGTTATGGGGTACCTCCTAATATCGTGTGGGACCCACTTTTGCCTGACGAAGTGCAGCAACTCTAAGTGGCATTGACTCAACAAGTCGTCGGATGTATCCTGTAGAAATATTGAGCAATGTTTCCTCAACAGCCGTCCCTAACCGCGCAAGTGTGACAGGTGCATGACATTTTGAATGAACTGACCTTCCTATCATATCCCAGATACATTCGATTGAATTTATGTCTGGCGATTTAGATGCTCAAATCATTCGTCGGAATTGTCCAGAATGTTCCTCGAACCAAACGTGAAAGATTTAGGCCCGTTGACATGGCGCATTGTCGTCCTGGAAAAGTCCATCATTTTTTGTGAACTTGATGGTCACGAATGGCTGCAAATGGTCTCCAACTAGTTGAACATAACCAATTACAGTTAACTGTCTGTTCAATTAGACCAGAAGTCCCAGTCCATGGAAACACAGCCATTGCCAGAATGAAGCCAATACCAGCTTGCACAGTGCGTTCCTGACAACCTGTGTCTATGCCCTCGTGGGATCTGCGCCACACTCGAAACATACCATATGCTCTTACCAACTGGAATCGAGACTCAGCTGACCAAACAACCTTTCTCCAGTCAACCGATGTCGACCCTATTAAAGACGCTGCAGTCGATGGCGTTTTGTTAGCAGAGGCACTAGCGTCGGTCTTTTGGTGCCACATCTCGTTTAAACCAATTTTTTCAGCAATGTCCGCACGAACACGTCTATCTTAGGTTCCACATTGAGTGATGCTGTTCTTCGACACAGTGTTGCCTGTCTGAACGCTGACACTGTAGTGTACCCGGTTTAAGGATAGCCACCAGTTGCTATTACTCTCTAACATTAAGTTTTATTTTATGTATATATAATATCTTGTTCAGTTTAAACTGGGCGCCATGGAAGGAGTCCTTCAAGAATTTTCAATAAACAATTATAAATGCAACTACTTGTTTTATTATAAAGAAAAATTGAATTAATTTATCTGCTGACACATTTATTATTATCAATATGAAAAGGTGATTGCATTGACTAACAAATGTAACAAGAACTAAATCAATATAATAAATTGATTAAATGAACAATTAAATGATAAAACATAAATAAAGTCCGACTAACTCAAAATCAGAGAGCACAAGTTCCTACAAGTTTTCGTTTTCGGGTACATGCGCCACACTTTGCCTCGGTTTGTTCAGGCGGAATAAAATGTTGTATTTACCATCCAGCTGACGTTTATGTTGAAGTCGGCGCTGTCCGGATCTTCTCGAATTTCTGCGCGCAACACACACAGAACAAAATTTTATCGTCGCACTTGTTTAACACAGGACGAGCACATTCGATTACTATTCTTTCGAACGGCGTCTTACTGGTCAGCTGCAGTCTTCTCGTCAAAACGAGGGTTTCACCATGAAACAAAAAAAAAAAATCTAGTCTGAACTTATTATCAATCAATGGAGTTATCCTCCATGCAAGCACACACACACCATCCTCTGCACTTCACCCTCCGCTCGCACAGGGCGGACTGTCCACTCAAGGAATGCGGTCCACTTATCTCCCTTCCCATCTCCAAACACCTGCACTACACTACAAAGGGTGCCGCGGTGGTTGTACTGCGAAATAGTCTCCGCTGCTCGCACCGACCAACGCTTGCTATTAAATATGAAGCTTCCGTAAGCGGACAGCTTCAACACCTCGACCCATATGTCGCTGGTCTCGGTTGTGTGTGGGCCATGATGGGAGGTAATGCCGGAAATTACACACACTTGACTCTGTGGGTCGATGACTATTGTATTCATGAACAGTCCCTAAAGGAATGCACCATGAATCTATCAAAAATACCATTCCGTTCCACGAAGCGAAGGCTCCGTAGGCAATTCCCCACTCACTCATTTCTCCAATTTCCTTTACCAACCTATTTTTGCTTTCTACTAATTTCAACTTTAAATTCTTTCAGCGTGTTTGGTAAATTAGTCATCATTTCTGGTAACTTATTTCAATCCCTGACCCACTTATCCACGAAACAGAATCTTCCCACACCCTGATGCCTGAAATCGAGTGCCAGCTTGTGATCATAGTCCATACACCTCGCCTGATTCTTCCATCAATGTCCTTCAACGCCTCATCCCCAAAATATACGCCTTGTACACTCCTGGCTCACTTCACTCCCCTCCTGCCTCCAAATGAATCCCACTATCGGTTACTGAGTGTGTTCTGTAATTTACACAAACAAATCTAGCTGCTCTCCTCTGAACGCCGTTCAACTCTTGTATTTGATACCCAAAATGTGGGTCCCATACTACACCACCAAATTGTGGTGGTGTGGCCAAATATTTTTTACCCAATTCCCTTACTTCTCTGAAACATCATCTCATCACGCTTTCCATTAATTGAAGGATTTTAAAACCTTCTCTTAATACCTTTCCAATGTGTCCTGCTCAGTTCACTTTGCACTACAGTGCACTGCCTTAAAGTAGTTGTAAGAATTAGTTGTTTCAAAGATTGGTAGAAACAAATGAAGGACATAAACGCGTTTAAAACTTTTATGTTCATCCTAAATTCAGAAGGAAAGAACAAGGTTAAAAGCAGGTTGCTCCTTTGCTTTATCATAAACCGACAATATTTATTTCCAAGTTTTTCCGTGAATAGAGCAAGTCTAAGATTCCAAGTGTACAAAGTCGCAGGCATAATTAGTTGAACATAAACTTGAAGAGCAAAACCAGTACAACATATAAGAGGTAACATAAGAAAGCAGTAACATTTTAGCAAAAGTAATCATCTAAAGCAAAATGACGGAAAGGCATGATGAAAAATGTGTTTTATTGTTTGAAGCTAAATAAGAAAAAGTAAAATCTGCTTGGTTTCAAGACGCTGAGAATTAAATTTTTGAAAAATGTGGATCAGAATGCAGTCGAGAAGAAGCAAGGGAAATATTAAATAAAGAAAAATGGAATAATTTGAGACAGGTAGTAATAAATTCCAGAAATAACATTAAATAAAACAAAATTGGAAGTATATTTGCAAAAATAATTCAACGAAAAACAACCTTTTACCAAGGACATGACAGGAAAACTACTGACTCAATATTTCATACGAACAGAGCAAAAGAGATCAGTTACTAAGAAGCAGATTGTAATAAATAGGGGTTTGGCTGGGTAAAATATTTCCAATTATTCATTTTTAATTTACCTATTGACTTCCTCTTGCTAACATCACTGATTGTTTAATTAATTAATAAGCTAATTTGCATATTTAGTATTAATATCAACAGTGAGTTATAAAATTATTTATGATGCAAGGAAAAAGGGTGAAAAGCTTTAGTTATCTTTCACTAACAAAACTATCATAAGTTGATATTTATTGTTACTCTCAAGGCTAACAGACCGGAGCGCATTTACAGCTAATATGAAAACAAAATAAATCAATAAAATTTCAATGAAGCAATGCCCTGTCCTACAGTGAGCCACCAAATGAAAATATATGAAACAACACGACACATAGACAGTAAAGATTTTTACTGAAAATATTACAGCCGATTTTAACAAGGGTTTAAAGTGATCGCTCAAATTTAAGCTGTTAGAAACAGAGAACAATCGTTGCAAAATGATACTATGTTATACTGATTAAAGGGGGCATCCATAAATTACGTGAGGTGAAATAGGGGGGGGGGGGGGTCCTACGGAAATCTCACGTGAGGTATTGGAAAAAAAATTTGGACTGTAGAGCTAAAAAAAAAAAAAATCTACAAATTGCGTGAAAGTCAATTTTAGGGTGGTATCGGAGAAACACCTCACGTAATTTATGGATGCCCCCAAACAAGCATGAATTTTAGGGCACCAGAATGCTTCAAAGCTCGCATTCATAAAATGCAGAGATTGAAAGTCGTATAGGATACGACATGTAGCATTATTAACACTCTCGGCTTTAAACTACACTCCTGGAAATTGAAATAAGAACACCGTGAATTCATTGTCCCAGGAATGGGAAACTTTATATACACATTCCTGGGGTCAGATACAACACATGATCACACAGACAGAAACATAGGCACATAGGCACAGGCAACAGAGCATGCACAATGTCGGAACTAGTACCGTGTATATCCTCCTTTCGCAGCAATGCAGGCTGCAATTCTCCTATGGAGACGATCGTAGAGGTGCTGGATGTAGTCCTGTGGAACGGCATGCCAAGCCATTTCCACCTGGCGCCTCAGCTGGACCAGCGTTCATGCTGGACGTGCAGACCGCGTGAGACGACGTTTCATCCAGTCCCAAACATGCTCAATGGGGGACAGATCCGGAGATCTCGCTGGCCAGGGTAGTTGACTTGCACCTTCTAGAGCACGTTGGGTGGCACGGGATACATGTGGACGAGCATTGTCCTGTTGGAACAGCATGTTCCCTTGCCGGTCTAGGAATGGTAGAACGATGGGTTCGATGACGGTTTGAATGTACCGTGCACTGTTCAGTGTCCCCTCGACGATCACCAGAGGTGTACGGCCAGTGTAGGAGATCGCTCCCCACAACATGATGCCAGGTGTTGGCCCTGTGTGCCACGGTCGTATGCAGTCCTGATTGTGGCGCTCACCTGCACGGCGCCAAACACGCATACGACCATCATTGGCACCAAGGCAGAAGCGACTCTCATCACTGAAGACGACACGTCTCCATTCGTCCCTCCATACACGCCTGTCGCGACACCACTGGAGGCGGGCTGAACGATGTTGGGGCGTGAGCGGAAGACGATCTAACGGTGCGCGGGACCGTAGCCCAGCTTCATGGAGATGGTTGCGAATGGTCCTCTCTGATACCCCAGGAGCAACAGTGTCCCTAATTTGCCGGGAAATGGCGATGCGGTCCCCTACGGCACTGCGTAGGATGCGACGGTCTTGGCGTGCGTCCGTGCGTCGCTGCTGTCCGCACCCAGGTCGACGGGCACGTGCACCTTCCGCCGACCACTGGCGACAACATCGATATACTGTGGAGACCTCGCGCCCCACATGTTGAGCAATTCGGCGGTACGTCCACCCGGCCTCCCGCATGCCCACTATACGCCCTCGCTCAAAGTCCGTCAACTGCACATACGGTTCACGTACACGCTGTCGCGGCATGCTACCAGTGTTAAAGACTGAGATGGAGCTCCGTATGCCACGGCAAACTGGCTGACACTGACTGCGGCATTGCCCAACCGCTGCGCAGCTAGCGCCCTTCGACGGCCAACACTGCTGTTCCTGGTGTGTCCTCTGTGCCGTGCGTTTGATCATTGCTTGCACAGTCCTCTCGTAGTGTCCGGAGCAAGTATGGTGGGTCTTACACACCGGCGTAAATGTGTTCTTATTTCAATTTCCAGGAGTGTATATACTCAGTTAATTATTCAGAGGAGAGTCTCTTAATCGTGAATGCCTTCCCTGTATAGGCCGTTAAAGGGCACTAGCTAAGTTAATAAAAAATGCTCACCCTGGGTTTGTTTGTCGAATGGGTTTCCATTTCCTGATGAGACAACAGCGGCAGCGAAGGCCGGTTATGATGGTGTACCAGCTTCGACGGCGTCCGTTAATTACGTGAGGTGTTTTCCGGAATTCCGGAACCCCCCTTCTCTCTGGTGAGACTTCGTGAGATCTGGTCCCCCATAATGTCGGTTTTTGGAATTTGTATACTCCGATAACCCCCCCCCCCCCTCCTCCTTGATGTGGTTTCGTGAGATTTCGCCTGACGCCCCCCCCCCTTAATTTCACCTCACGTAATTAATGGACGCGCCCTTGCATCAGATTAAAGCTAACAGTCGCTTGAGAGTAGTGCTGTAGATACAAAGTCGGACAGTGCCACACTGCCCGCTTACATTTAATTGCGTGTGCTCTGCTCGGATGCACAGAACATAAAGCCCCGACTTCTCGTTTATTTTGCGGCTCGTCCATCTTTCTCTCCTCTCTCTTCACCAAGTCACGCCTCTTTCAGTGGCGACCGGGGACGTAGGTACAAAATATATAGAATTGTAGGTCGTGTGGAACTTTAATGCTGCTGATTAGCTCGCTAAGAAATTCTATCCATCGGAAGGTATCTTTGGCTGTAGCTGTATATCGTCCCTCGGAGAAAACGGCACAAACCGCTAGTCTTCAGCGTCTCCCGTTTCGAAAATTTTTCAGCCGTTCGAAAATCAATGTCCTACATCGAGGATGGTATCTTGTTATCCCTTGGCTTGTTGCACCCTGGGGAATATAAGGGCGCTGTGCCAGTAGTGATGATTCGATACAAGTAAATACGAGTAAGTACTCGATACTTTGTTTCGATACCGAGTACTTTTCGTATTCGAATTAGTTCATTCGATACTTATTCGGTATTGGAAGAAATGTACTTGTATCGAATCAAAGCATCGAAACACACCGGTGTTAAATTCTAAACGCATCAACCCTTCTACGACACTCAGCCGCGCCTACCAAACTAATTTCCCTCTGACGTCAAGTTGGTAACATTGAAAATCAAATAAAATCAGTCTTAGAATAGGCAACCGCCACAGACAATCTAATCTCAAAGGGTTTGCTTTAGGTTACTATTTCATTGTAATAAAGTCGTACTTCCCTATGCCTGGCCTATGGTCGCTCCCGCGCAGTCCCACACAAAAACTAAAAGATTTGGTTCAGAGTAACTAAGTAGCCCATGTGAATCGGAAGAAGAAGCTATTTTTACAGGAATGTGATTTCTGGAAACATCACACAGAGCTAGCCCACGGCCACAAAAAGAAAACGCACCGTAGTGACAAAGTATCCCTCTACTTGGGGAGAGTTCATAAACAACATAGCTCCATTTTGGCCTCTTTGAAACCCCTCTCCCCCCCCCCCCCCCCACGTAGTCCGACGTGGCTTTTGTCTCTACCCTCTGCCTCCCCATGTAGCACGTAGCTATTTCCCTATTGATTCCAGAAGACATTTTGTACTGTTTTCTCTCGTCAGACTATCGTAAATTACATATGGAGGTAATTAAATGACTGAAACAAATATTTACATGCTGTTGAGTGTTCTGTATCTCATTTTAAATGTGACAAATTATATGAATGAAAAGCTACGTGGCCTGACTCGGAACCCCCCTCACCCCGCCCCCACGTAGCTCTCCAGCAAACCCCTCTCCCTTCCCCCTAGACCAAGCTACGTAGTTTACGGACGTTCCCTTGTTAAACACTGTAACGTCTCTAAAAAGCAATTCGTTTACAGAATGGGAAGAAATGAAACTTATATTTCCTTGTCTGTGAACTGCGCAGTCGGTTAGCTGCCAGCTCATTTACACGACACGAAAAATAAAAATTTATTGTTGCTGTGGTATCGGCTTAAGATATAATGGTCACAAGTTGAAATTAAGGGATGAAAAGGAAATCAGCTACATAAGGAAGTACACACGTCCCATGTACCGGTGTAAAGAGAATATGTCATTTTTCAGTCTGCAGGTTGCCTGTTAAAGAGTTTGTTTTGCGGAACTAATATTTAGGGGTCCCATTGGCAAAACTAGTTTTAAAATTCTCCCCACAAAAGTGTTCACGTATCTTCTCCGATCACGGAAGAAACTTGTAACATACATAGCAAATTACAGTGACAACAGAACAAATTTTCTCGTTCCTAAGAGGGTATATTGAAGGCTATGTGTCTCAGTCCTTCCTTGTATTTAACTGAGGTAAAATACCACTCACAATGAGGAACTAACATACCATACATTTAAGGATACTTCGTGCCTGAGGAATACTAAGTCGGGTATTGATCAAACTAACTTTGGAAAGTTTGCGCATCTGTGTCATGTTTCACTTCTACTCTGTGTCAGGTTCAACGAACTGCCAGAAGCAGAAACGAGGCCTCAGCAGACGTCTTAAAAAAGAATGGTACTCGCGAAGCAGCAGGTCATCTGCCTGGAGACTGCTGTAACTATAGCCAGCAGGTGTGGTTGTAAAATAATTCATGTAGCCTGATAATTTTGAAGTGGCAATTAAGGCAGCGTCCCGTAATTGCCCGCAACTATCTGTAATTAACTATTAATCGTGAAGCCGAACTCTTAAGCCTCTCTGCTCCACTCATTAATGTAAATCTGTGACCAGCGAAGGTGAAGCAAATGAACGTAGAACAGTATGCCGTAAGAATCAGTTTAAACTAGAAGTGGCATCCAGAAGATGTTTGAAAATCTAGGAATGATCTCGCCAAAGAGCGAAAGTTAAACCAAGTTGTAATCCATTCAGATAGAATACAAAAAATAAAACAGCTAGTCCGGATAGTTCTTTCTATACTCATTTTTCGACTAGTGATTAGGGAATTGAGCAGGCAGGATTTATTGAGCAAGAAGACTTAGAATCCGACAGAAGCAAGTCTTGAGATACCGTTCCGGCCATCCTGGTCTGGGTTTTCCAAGATCACTCCAGGGGAATGCCCATGGGTTCCTCTCGTATACACCTTTCGACGAATAAGTGAATACACATTAAGACAGGAGCAACACACCCTCCGCCACCCACTTTTAGTGAATCACGGAGTAATTTAAAAAAATAACAAGAAGAAATATTTGTTTTGGTTCATTGAAATTGAGCTATTTAGCTATTAGCTGTCACTAAGAACTGAAGTAATTTTCAACTTTCATGTGTCAAATTTGTGCTTAAGTTTATGAACATAACTCATACATTATTTATGTATTTGGAAAACCCTGTCACACTACGAATACAGTCAAAGTGGCGTGATGGTAAAATATTTTACATTAGTTTCAACTTACCCTGATATATTCTGCGCTGACAAATCTAATCAAATTCCACCAATCTGCACGTGACAGTGGCCACGTTTAGTTATATTAAATGGAATCTTACAGACAACCAGTTCATTGGTCCACAGGAGTGAGGCCTGTCGAATATGGCCCTGATTCTTAAACCTCCAACGAGCACTTTTGAATTTTTTTTTAGGGGGATGCATGTGCTCAGTGCACGTTTTATATACATATATTATGGTTACTTTTTATTTAGCTTGTGGTGTAGCGCGTGGTACCACTCTTATGGACTTCATTTGTAACAAGAGAATATAGCAATGATTTAGGGCTTTAGTCCAATTTCTTGATCGTTCTCTGCCTTCCACGGTACATTCATTGAACCACATGTTTAAATGCTATGAGATAGAAAGAGTTGTTTTGTAAGATATTTAAACCACTCATGTGCTTCAAATAAGTCTTTAATTCGGTACTCAAATGCGTAGCTGTGATTTCGGGGTAAAAATCAGAAAGAGTATCAACATCTATTTTCCTGTCCCAAGTAAAAACCTTTGCTTAAGGCTCAATTTGGTTCAAAATTACATTTCTTAAAAATAGTACAGTAGAACTCCAACTGTCCGAACCAATTGGGATCGGACCCCATTCGGATAATTGTATTTTTTTCCGAAAAAGGGTCTATTTTAATTAATTGCTGTATGTATGTTGAAAATGGAAGAAAAAAAACTATATTTCAAAGGAAAAGAGCTTTTAATTTATTGAATGAAAAGGCAACACTTTTACATGTTAAGCGTAGTTAAAAGTGCTGTACGCTATTACAGTATGTACAGTACGTACCATACTGTAAATAAAAGTCATTGCTTGCTGAACATCTCTGTCAAAATAAGCTGTTTGGCTGTATTCATCTGTTTTCTAGAAGCAAAGTGGCTCATCCGCTTGACAGTGAGAAGTTTCATGTGGTGTGTAGGCAGAATCATTATTTTTTGAATCGCAGTAAGTTTCCGTTTTAATTAAAAAAGCGATTCGGATAATCAGAGATACGGATAGTCGGAATTCGGATTATTGGAGTTCTACTGTACTTAGGTCTCGTCGAATGCCTTTAATATAGATTACAGTATTTTCTGTTAAAAGCTTATCGGTGGGTCTCCAATTACATCAACATCATAAAGATTCGAAAGAAGAAAGGAAATATGACTCTGTGTTTCTCCCCATAAGTGTTATGACTTGAGGACGCTTCTTCTTCTCATTTCTTTTCTATTCCTGGTTTATATCGACTAATCCATCTACGTACATCCTCTGCCAAGTATTTCACGTGTTAGAACAGCTTTTACTGTTTGCCTGAAAGAGTAGACTTTAAATATCACAATCATTTTATTACTGTATTTATTAGAACTCTTTTTTACAACATTAAATGAAAGATACCTCAAACATAGTTCTGATTATTTGCTTGATCTGTGAAATTAGAATGAATAGATATCACTTTGAAACATCGTAAGCGCTGGAAGGAGTACAATTGGATGTGGATAGTAATATTTACAGTCCTTGATATAACAGTTTTTTGACTGACTGAATCAAATCGCTTTTTATATCGCTGTAAAATTGCTTTATTTTACACCGAGCCTGTGTGGGTGAGCGGTAACGGTCGGGCGTTTCATTTGAAGGACGCGAGTTCAAATCCCCTTCTGCCCATCCAGGTTTCGCTTTCCCGTGGTCTCCCATTCCCTCCCGGCTCAGATAACATGGACACTGACTAGCCATAAGGCAAGAAGAGTAACAAATCTTTTATTCCGCAACATTTATGCCACTAAACGTCATATTTATGTCTAGAAATATTTGTAACTTAATTTTTTTTTCTCTTGTAAAAAAAAGTGAGGCTTCACAAGCAGACGTTTCTATTACAATCCATTTTTCTTCATGCTAGCCACAAAACACTCTTAATCTATAACAAACTTCTGTCAGGGCTAAGCTAGGTATCGCCTTCTTTTAAACGTATACCATCACTTACATATATATGGATCTGTTATTACCAATAATGATGACTCTATTGCCTGAAGTCTTGTAACAATAAAGCTACTGTTGCTGCAGTAACTTTACGCGTTCTCCACTTTTGCATTAAAACTGCACTATCTTAACCTTAGAAGTTTTATTCTTTCTTTGGTCAATACATATTTATTCGTAAGATTGTCTCTAATTAGGTTTCCATTTGTGTTATTGTGTGTGTGTGTTTTAGAGAAACATTAGGCTGATGAAAATCACGCGAGCAGAAGCACGTGTACATCACTAGCAAGAAAGGTAATCCAGATTTCGATTTCTCATGGTTTCCTTAAATTACTCCAGGCGAATGGTGCGATGCTTTCTTCATGGTCGAAATCCTTCCAGTTTGTTGCACCCAATCCTTTCTCCCCTCTAATGACCTCGACAAGGCGTAAAGCCATAAATAATGCAGAAAGGAAGGAATGAAAGGTTAATTCTTGTGACAACAGCAGACACCGCGACATATAAGTATCATTTGTTTTCCGAAATTGCTTTGAACTTATGCTGTGAATAGAATGTAGCACATTTTTGTTAGCTATGAAAATACAAGGAAACATCATTGAAAACGTGAAACATTGTCACGGAGATGTCGGTAACCTTCTTGATAGTACACAGTGCAAACTTTCCCTACAAGGCAAATTCGGTAAACGCATTTGTCACTCCGCAGGGGAGACAAACGTCTCTTGTTGTAGCCACCTGTGGAGTTTTCTGCGCTACGACAGTTCCCACGCAATTGTCCTTCCCACATTCCATTCACGAATCGTCACCTTCGAAATAGCTGTAGGCAAAATAGATGCCTATGGTAGAGAAGGCTCGGAGATGTGGAATAACAGACCACCATAATATTTTTTAATCAATTTTCTGCGTCTTCTGGCATTCCAGCATATCTGCTAAAGTTAGAAGACTTCCTACTTTTCCATTTCGCATCGCCATATTATTGAGCATTCTCATTATAATGATTCTAAAAATTTTTGAGACCTATGCAGTTTTTCTTAAACCTTTGAGATATCAGCATTTTATTTAATTACTAGTGTAAGCCCGTAACTTTTTTTGCTTATCGTCATGGGTCTAGAATAGTTCTAGTTTTTAGTGTCAAAGATTATAACAGGTCAATCTGATCTGACCAAAATATGAACTTGACCTGTGTTTCACCCATGGTGAATAAAATCTCTTGAGCTTAATGAACTCAGAAGTATTAATGGACATTGGTATTAAACACGGGCAGGGACGATTGCGCTATCATATAATTGTTTCGAAGGTAGTAGACTCGAACGTGCGTACAAACAAATTTGACTTCACTCCGCAAAATTAAAAAAAAAAAAAATCCTGCTTGCTTCGAAATCATCACGTAGGTGTGTTTCTTATTATATTGAGGCTAGGCAAACACTCATAATGTAATCTTTGGTCACTGTGACTGTAAAGGCCAGAGAAGTTAATACACATTCCATATTATTAAACAGTTGAGCAACTCCGAAGAAATGAATTTCCAGAATATTCGTTTCGGTAACATATTTGGTCAGATGTCCACTTTAAATAACCTAATAACGAACAGCGAACATGAACAAAGACCATTAACAAAAGTGGTCAGTAAAATACGTAAAACGCAAATAAACCGTAATGTATACACTTTGGTCAAGCAGCAACATTAGTGAAAGTTTTAATTAAATTGAAATTTAGCCTAGGCCGGAATGACAATTGGCATTCGTGGTTAGAACAGAGACCATCAGTAATTATTTAAATATTTTTTATGTTGCTTTTCTTAGCAACATGATACTGAAAAACAGATCCCCTTTTTTCAGCCGTAAAATTTATCAATAAATTTTTAACTTTGAAACGATTTCTCTGGTCGCTGTTAATGTGCAAGCGAAGCTGATACGTGACACCATTCTCCAGCCAATAGTTATCGAGGTGAGTGAGTGAGCTTAGAAAATTATATAATAGATTGCTATCTTGTGAAAGATGTGAATAAAATATGTTCTAGCCAAAGTTTTTATTTTGTTTTAGTGATATTTACTAACGTCTCTATTTATATATTATTACTGAATCACAAAACGATGTTTTTCTCTTCCTCTAACAGTGGTAAAAGCATGGTAAGGTTTATGCATCAGCGCTGAAAGTTATTCTTGACAACAATTTTATATATATACTAGCTGTTACCCGCGACTTCGTACGCGTGGATTTGGAATTTGATTGCTAGAACTGGATACACAAAGTTGAAGGTTACCTAAGATATGTCGGCATAATATGACAGGAACGCTATCGATATACCGTTCTACCGTCGAACCTGTCTCATTTATTCATATTTAAAAAAAAAAGTATCCTATTTCGTTCCTAACGTTACAAAGTATTTTGGTATATCGTTATATACATATATAGTCATCAAAAAGTTAAAAAAAAGACTGAGACTTACTTTTGCATATATAATATAATAAGCCAACGATTAACCGGAGAAAACAGAACCAGGTGCACATCGCCTTGCACCACTTGATGGAAGGTTACTCATTTTATGACTATCCTGTTTATTTATTTCATTCGTCAGTGCACTGGTTCTGTTTCTCGGTTAATGGTTGGCTTTTCCATCTACTTGATTTACATTTTCACGTCGTTCCTCTGCCTGAATACCTCTGTTCCGTCGATGA
>JARYHS010008074.1:287098422-287124955 GCA_031002005.1 Vandiemenella viatica
GGCGTTTCTAGTCCAGGCAAATTTAGGGATTGTTGAGGAACAACCGTACCCCCTCCGTTCCAGTTTTATATCTGGCTTTAAGGGGCTGCATCAAAGGATTTTTTATTTGTGTTTCCATGACCATCGTCTAGCCAAAGAGGATTTAGCGTTGTTAACAATTTATTGACTAAGGAAAGAAATAGGTTTGTTAATAGTGGAAGGCGGCATTTTAAAATTGCTGTTGAAAAATGAGGCACCCAAATATCGAAAAACTGGTGTCATGACAACGAGATCAGCCCTCTAATTAATAATATCTTTTTCCATAACAGGTATTTGTCAGTAAAATATGAACAATATATTAAACTGTTAATATTTTTTAGTAAAGTAATTTCGGAAATCAGTCCTTGTTTTTCTATATATAATATTGTAGCACTTCACGACGTGTTCGAATCACTATTTCAAAAAGTGATTTACGAGCCAAAAATGTTGGAGGGGTATAGATAACATTATTTATTACTAGAAGGAATACAATGTGTGTTTTTTCTGAAAAGGAGGCAGTGAGAATTTTTTCCGGAAATGGGGAGAATAATTTCTTTTTTCGAAAAGGAAGCGGTAGGCCAAAAGTGGTTGTGAGCCTATGACGTAGATAGTTCCTGCTGGAGACTTGAACTTGGATGCGTTGTACTTCTTCGTGTCTTGGCGATTTAACACGTCCGGTGAACTAGCGGGTAGTGTTTAAAACAACCAGTAAACTCGTGTTTATCTATTCAGCTGTTACTTTTGATGATCAGATTTTAGTACTTACGATTTTCTGTTCTTCCGTCTAAATATGCGTAAATCTTGAATATTTGAAAAATTAAAATGAATCTTAATGAGTTGCTGTAAGTTTTGTTATACAGTTTGGCGGCTGGTTTGGAAGTCCGCACTGATTTATCTCGTCCTAAGATTTCTTAGCCGCAGGATTCGACTGGAGAAGATAGAGTAGAAATGCCGGTGCCAGTTGGATCTTAATTAAAGGCGCACGGTATCTTGATTAATACATCAGGGATGAAGAATTGTTCCCAGAGCAAATATTCAAAACAATCCCCCTGAGAGAGCGGCCTCCCACAACGCAGCGGCCGGATCCCTCCGTAGGGCGCAATTAACAAGCGGCCTATTAACTGAGTGACACCGGCTCGGCGCCCGTATTCAAATATCTGCCGGGCGGCGACCGCCCACGAATCATACGCCGCCTCCCTGCAAGTCACTCCACGATCGATACTGTGCTAGCTTAACACACAGCACTCACATTGCCATCAGGCCCCGACCTTTAATCTGCACTGCTTGTTGCTCTCCACTCACCACGCGATGCTGCCTCTCATAAACAAAAGTATTATGACTGTTTACTCACGCTTTCTTGTATGTGGATTCAGTTCAAGTGTTAGGGAAAAAAATTGATAAATTCGAGAAGGAGCTGCCTGTTCGCTGATTGTTTAAGGCATCTGACTGAACATCGAAAGATCCCCGGGCAATCCCCTGTCTCGGCGGGGATTTTCATAAGTCCTTAACCCAATTTTCACCTCTGCCATAATTTGCTGTGTAATGTGAAGTACGCCAGAACGCTTCCGTCGGTCGGATTCCACGTTAAATTGTACGTGCCCTCTGGGGCTAACAAAGTTATATGTAACACGTGTATGTACACGTCCAAAGCAAATTCAAGACAAACGAAGGCTTAACCTGTTCCTAGTTCACCAAAGCGAACATACGTAAATTCGTAAAGTTGTTTGATTATAAAGATGTTGCTGTATTGGTTACTACTTTGTAAGGTAACCTTTAAACGGACGTATTTGTAACTATTTTGATCAATATTTTTCGGACATTATAGTTCTCCAAGAGATTCAAGGAGTTTTTATTAACGTTTGGTATGCATTAAAAAGTATTTCATAGTTACTAATTGCTTTATATCTAATATACTCTTTGGAAGAAGCAAGTTAACCAGGAGTAGTTCACTTCTCTCGCATAAATTTAAGAACTTTGAAATTTGTTGTTGCTATCAACCAGGCTGTCCTCACGAATCATATTACAAACGATTCGTAAAGTTAATCAATATAATAGCTCCTTTCAACATATCATGAAAGATGTAGTCACCAATTTGTTATAAGAGCGATTTGTTTTAATTAACATTGTTTGTTTATCTATTATGTTAGTCACTTTAGCGATACAGTTGGCTGATTATGAGATTATAAAAGGGAGGCCTCGTTTAACGGACCGAGCGTGGTGGTGTAACGGATAGCGTTCTGGCCTCGCATTCGGGAGGACGGCGGTTCGAATCCCCGTCCGGGCATCCAGATTTGGGTTCTCCATGGTTTCCCCAAATCACTCCAGGTGAATGCCGGGATGCTTCCTTCAAAAGGCCATGGCCGAATTCCTTCCCATTCCTTGCCCCCATCCTTTCCCGTCTCTAAAGACCACGTTGTTAAAAAGGGACGTTACACTGTTAAAAAAAAAAAAAAAAAAAAAAAAAAAAATCGTTTAACGAACGTTCGTATTGCACAGGTCAACTTTGTTATTCACATGCAAAAGTATATGAGTAGCTACTCATCTGTCGACGTATATAGGTCACCAAACAACTAAAAAAAGAAAAAGAAAACACCGCAACAAGCAATCGAATGTGTATTTTGCTAAGTACCACTCGGTAAGATAACCACATAAAAGTTACATAGCCAGAAATTATTCATTCTCAGTGTACTGGTAGCATGGGTGTAAAATAACAAAAGCCTAAGCTGATGACTAATAAGTGAAAAAATTATCCACCAGCTATCTCAGTGCGCTGAGACACCACACACACTGGTTCGGGTTGGTACAGGGGACCATGCTTAAAGTCCAGGCCTCAGTGTACCGGCCGTCCTGACTGCAGTTTAAGGCAGTTCCCCCAGCCAACAAGGCCAATGCCAGGAGGGTCCCCAATATCCGCCTCATACATTACACACTTCACAACCAAAAAACACACTTAACACACGCACACAGAACATAGCTACACGTTTCACAGACAGATGGAAACACTTCACTTCGCACAACTAGGCAATAGATGTAAAATGCTTGGTGCCATCTAGGTAATGAGGCCTCAAATCAAAGCTCCAAATTCGGCCTTGCCGACAATGAGTAAAAATCATTAAAGGAAGCCACCCCAAATTGTTGGAAAAAGATGATGAAAAAGTAGACTAAGAAGTAAGAATGTATGGAATAAGGTCATTTAGTAAAAATAACCTTCTGAACTGAGTTAAAGTGTCGTTAGTTCACCTGTTTCCTCCATTCTGTATACTTGCACGATTAGTCAGAAGTACTGTGGAGCGTGAGCAGTGAGTGGCAACGCTCTGGCCTCGCATTCGGAAAGATGTGGTTTCGAATCCCCGTCCGACCATTCAGATTTCGGTTTCGATGGTTACCCTAAGTCACTTCAGGTGAAAACCAGCATCATTCCTTCAAAAGGCCTTGACCGAATTCATTCTCGTTCGTTGCCCTCTGTATTTTCTCACCTCAATGGCCACAAACGTCGACGAGTTGTAAAGCCCTAAACAAAAAAAAAGTACAACTGCCACCACATCAATCTATGATTTCTATGCTAGCCCCGTGGTGCTGTGACATAGTGTAGAGAGTTGCTGGTAATATGCGGGTTTGATGTGAAAAGAAAAAGGAAATGAATCTCTTTCGCTGCGAAGGAAAAGTATAATTGTTATCTAATTTGAGAACCATACTGCAATCAGAAGTTAATGAAACCAGAAACCACCTTCAAGCATTAAAATACTTCTATCGCTCACACGCTTGTTGTGAAGTCCCTCTTCCATCACTTGGGTTTTAAAACTATAATGCCAGCATAAATAAGGTAACGGCATAATATACCGTCTGTCCAATTAGAGCCTTCCTTGCCAATTTCCCGACCTAGCGAGAGACCGCTCTTTGCGGCCATCCACGGGACAATAATTCGTCAACCATCAACATACGATTGAGACATAGTGGCCTGTTTTTCCAATTTTCTTGTCTTGTATGATAGGAAAACATTCCAGCCTAGGTGTATGTGTGAATCGGTGAAGCAATCCCTTGAGAAAAGTGCCGTTACGATTTTTTACGCAATTTCCAAGAACTTTACCTCCATAAGTTTTCCTGCAAGTCCTCATGAACCTAGAGCTACCTTCCCGCAAGTTTTCATTCTAATATCATTTCCTCAAATCAATAAGTAAACAGCGGTATAAACTTATCTCAGCTATGTGTCGCAGATTTTCAGTGCAACTCAGCGGAAAGTGGTGTTCTTGAGGTGAAATGACGCTGGTGGTGAGTTCTCTGCTATGATAGTAAACAAACGGACATTTTGGATGACTTTGTTCGAAATTTTTCCGGTTGTCATAGAAACTGCGATTTTCGGAGAAAATACTTTCGTATTTGTATGTGAAAATCCCCCTCGTAAACTCTGAGTTGATTAGACCTGGTGACTGAAATGAGTTCACTCAGCTGGTGGTAAAGGATAAGTACCGTTACAAGTCCAGTTTTTGTTATCCTCCACAGTTTGTGTATATGACATCCCACTTTGCAGCAACGCAACAACTTTGTTCGTGCTCACAACTGTACGAAGCAGCGTTTGATGCCATTAATACACAGCAAGGACATGACGAAGACGAACACTGCTCACAGATATAATCACTTGTGACCTGCGGTCCTTGCGATTTGAGGCCAGCGAAGTATCAGTAGCGGTGGGCCTTACAGTTTCCACTCATTCCGGGTGATTGGAGGTTTACTGGGTATGTTACGACACAACTGCCGATTTTAGTTCAATACTAAAACCATTTGTGTGTTTAACCTTACCGACCGCTTTCGACTTATACACACAGTAGATTGCAGACTACAGCGGTTATTCAGCTTGTAATTGTTTTGACAACTTTTCTGTCAATGTGTTTGTTTTAACTATAATTAAAAAACTAACGATTTCAGAAACAACTGCCAGTTTTACTTTTTAATTATAGTTTTGATATGATATGTTCTCTATATTTTGTGTCTTTTTCTAGCTACTCTTACTTACCCCTTGAAATGACTCTAATCAACACGAAAAATTGCATGAATCGTCCTTTTACAGATGAAATAACTACTGAGCAGAAGATGGCATACAGAGAAGGTGAATTAGAAGAATGAATGATATCTGAAAATGTAATTAGTAGTAAAAGCAAGGGAGCCATTTCCAAAAAGACGAACAAAAGTTAAGACAGACATCGATATAACTTAAGCACATACAGCATGCAAGAAGATCAAAAAGAATTTTCGATGGATTAAATCATATATTTTCATAGAAGAGGCTGTGTAAAATACTGCATTCAGTCACAAAAAGAACAGAAATACAATAACATATAAAAAGTCAGTGGACAGCAGGATTCAATTGCACAGGTGGCTAACACATCGCATATTGTCAAAAGGTTATATGCGGAAATATGGTTGTCAGTGCTGACTGCTGGAGTCGTTAGCGCTCTGTGAAACGTGTATCAACCTGACCTGTTTATGGCTACCCTATGAGAATTAAATGAGTTCGTAAGTGAAACGTTAGTTGGAGCACGGAAATGATGGAGAAATTCAGGATTCCACGCTGTACAGTGCCCAGTGTATACCGAGAGTGCTTGACGGACGATACTAAATGCCACCCAGGTCAGCAAAATGGCAGGCTTGTCTGCTGAATGTTCGAGGCCTGCCCCGGGAAATCAAATGCATTCGGTAACAGACCAAATACACTGCCAGAACTAATTACCATAGTCAGCGAGGGACTCGGCTGGATCACTGCCGTGCAGTCCATCCAGCGGTATATTAGCGTTCAGACGTGCAGGGTCCTGTCCCGGGATCTACTCCGGGTAGGGCCAGGAATTTTTGAGTTGTGTTTCGTCATAAGAGGTATGCCAGGACGTTCCGTGGTTCAGATTCCACGCTAAGCTGTATGTCTGAGACAAAAGGAACTGGCCGTCTTATCTCTGACACTATGGCTTAGTATATCTCTTTCGGGAGGATCCAACCAATCTTCGGGTTGTGGACTAAGTTAGATTATCTAGGATATGTCAACAGAGGACTGACTATGGCGCCTTTACTCATCTTCAATAGCGGCTCGCATTCTTTGGGGTGATTTGAAAAACATTCGTAAATAAAATCAAGTTTTGCGGTTGGTGCGCGCCGATTGGCGGAATCTGATGTGGAGCAAAATCCATGAGGTACTAAGCAAGCTGGCTGAAGTTCGATAGTAGTGCAGAGAAAGCGTCTGGAATGGTCAGGATCACTGCTCAAACTGAAACAATTTTAATTCAGTTTTTGTGTGTTGTTGAGAATTAAGTTTTTACAGAAGGTAACCATCCGTCAGCAAATATAATAAATTTTGCAGCAACAATACAGCACTAGGAGGCTACACCTACAGTAATGTACCATATATTGTATTACATAAGTTTACCAGATTTGGAGGGGAGGGGTGTGCGAGGAACGGGGAAAAAATCAGCCCTGGCCTTTTTCAGGCACCATCCGACATATGGAGTGATTTTTGGAAACCAAGATCTAAATGGCCACTGTGATAATTGTTGCTCAAAGAACACAGAAAATCTTAAAATATACCACGTGGAGTCATCCTCGCATGATACCAAGATCTTAATTATGCAGATAGGAATGTAACTTTCAAATTATTGACTTGTATTTTTCGGTAGCGAAGAGGCATTTAGCATAAAATTGTGCTAAGGAAATCGGGTGCCATCTTTCATCCGACAACACTCGACATATAGAACATCTTAAAATACGTTGTGAGCATTTATAAGGATCTCCTTGGCTATGAATAACACGGGCACCGGTTTCAGACACGCAGGCAGATACAAAGTGGTTCCCTGGCCGAAATAAATATGGCGGATTAAGGGAGAGTGTCCACTTGAGTGCGTTCGTGCTCTGACCTCGTATGATTTATTCACTTGCACAACGACCCTCAAGGGAAAATTCTGCGCACCGTGAAAAATAAATGTTTCACGCGGGCTGACCCTGAGTAGAAAAGAAGTCCCCTTCCTCCATATATACTTGCGTTTTGGAACATAAAACTAGACGAATCTCGGCAATCATAAATGAGATAACTTTTCATACGTAAAATTTATTCCTGATTAATATTGTGCCTCATTTATGCCCTCGATGAACCACTTGCTTGTCTAGGTTCATGCGGGTTTCTTCGTTTGCACAGTCACCCATTTGACAGATTACTCAGACAGACTCCATCTTTGTAAAAATTTCAAGATGAGCAAAGTAACTCAGCTGTAATGTGCTGGAATCCATACAACAGAGTGACATAAAATCCATAGACGAGATAATACAATGAACACGAATTGCAGGAATAGATTGATAGGTAATGAAATGGTCCCAAATAGCTAATATGGGCTTTTTTCTATTTATTTTTTTTTCCTTCAGGGATTACGATTTGAGATTATAAAGTTATTATTTACATTAAATTAATTGCTAAATCAACTGAATTGTTTCGAATTGAATCTCTTTTTGAAAACTTGTCTTTGGGATAAATTTTGGTATGTTATAAACAGATGGTCACCGATGTGTCAAATTCTCTCTGAATCATGATTCAATGACGAAGCCATCGAACTATCGTAGCCTTGTTCAGGTATCTCTTTAGATGCAGAAAAGATATTATTTAAATTACTCCCTTTCATCATGATGGTTTTTTGTTTTATAACTACTGTACTAAACATCAGCACGCTGAAATTAACATCGTGGGCTTTTGAAAAGTTTATATTTGCAAAACAAGATTTGCCAGAGATCAGTGACAGAGAACGTGCTTTTAAAAATCAGAAAATGAGATTCTAACCACAGTCACAAAACAAACCACTGATCTATCACATCAGATCGCTCTGCGCATACTGTATGCAAGGGTTATCAACAACTTTGTACGGATTTGAAAAACATATTATACGTTGCCTCCAACTGACAACAAATTCGGGCTTCAATGTAAAGACATGTGTGATCTGCTGAAAAGGAGAAGGTATCAATGTATGATTTTTACCTGGAAATATGACCTCATACCTACAAAAATTCTGTTCCTATTCTTTGAAGAGGAGAGAATTTACGTTCTCAAACGAGAAATAGCGCAGAACAAAATTAATTGCGGTAAATGTTTAATGCTGGAATGTTTCCACAAACTTAATAACCTGTTTTCATTTTACGATTATTTGGGATCGCACGATTATAAGATACACGTCTTACTTTCTTGAAAGCGTGTTTCGATTTGATGTACTGGTGCGTTAGCTTTTGAAATGTTCTATTACGAAACGTAATTTCATCCCCTACATCGAGATTTTGTAATTTGCTGTCTGAGTCATCGGATAGAAGCGAGTGTTACATGGCTACCAGCGGGGGCTATGCAGGCAGACTTTGAAGGGAGGCCGGAGTGTGTCTGGTAACAAAGCGAAGGGGAGCGCACTCTCAGGGGAATGAACCTGCAAACAATACAGCGACACCAGCGACAACTCGCACGCACTCCAACACAAAACCAATCTGACGACACCTTCCCAGGGCTTTCTCCGTTACATTTTTACGACATACAATTTATCTTGTACTAAACATATACCACTCCTCATACACCTACACCATTACTTACTAAAACGTAAATTGTACTCCATGGTAACTTCAATGTAAATGGAGATCTTCGGACGGGAGTAGATCTATCAGTTCGCGTCACCGACATGCTGTGACATGCTTCGCGTATCATACGCGTGTCGGGCGCCTTTTGGATGCGTAAAATCTTATAAGTTCGCTTCATCAACATGCCGTAACTTTTCTACGTATAATTTAAAACAAATAGAAAAACACTGTTTTCGTTTAATTTACAAAAACCTAAACCCTGTCCTCCTTTTCTCCCTCATGTTGATTTCTGTCAACGTTGTTCATACAAACCCACAGTTTTTAATCCGATTTTGATAGTACTTAGCACTCGTATACTTCGGAACAAGGCGGTCTGGTAGCTCAGCTGCTTAGGCGCTTACTTCCGAAAGTTGCACTCTGCGGTCGCGGTTTCAAATCCCGTGGTGAGCAGTACTTTTTAGGGAATTGTATTTGATTATATGAGCTACGACGGGAAGTTCCATGTTTCTGATCCCACGTTAAACTGTAGCCTCCTGAAGAAAGGAATTGGCATTTTTGCCTCTGACACAACAGCTTGGTACATCTCCTTCGGAAGATTCGATTAACTTTCAGGTTGTGGAGGACTAAGTTAGAGTTTTGGTTTTTGAAGTGAAAACTTCCTTAACCACGTTGGGCGGTTTTTGGATGGGTAAAATCTTATGAGTACGCGTCACCGACATGCTAATACTTGTAGCGGTTTGGTGACTCATAAGTAACGTTGTCTGGGGAACGAAAGATCGTTCCTTCGTATCTATGTGTCGGCGGGGATTTTCATAGATTATTAACCCAACCTTCACCTCTGAAATAGTTTGCTATGTAATGTGAAGTACACCAGAGCGCTTGCGTGGTTCAAATTCCACTTTGAACTGTAGGTCCGCTGTGCCTGGTTGCACTACCGGATTAGGTTAAGGCCGCTAAGACAAGGGCGGAATGCGCAGCCAATAGAAAACATGTCGCCAGGTCATTACGATCACAAGGAATTATTATTATTTAGAATATCTGGAGCTATAAGTATGACGTGTCGCGTGTATAATATTCATAGTTTTAAGTTTGTACTTCTGTCGACAGGTCCAGTTTATTTTTTTAATTATTTTTTTAATGAAAGGCCAAACTAATTTGTTATTATTATTTAATATCATAGGCATTCCGAATCTCGTATCCATATCATCAGCATTAGATATGTACTGAAACTTTTCATTTTGAGGCGTCCATAAATTACGTGAGGTGAAATAGGAGGGGGGGGGGTAGTCCGGCGAAGTCTCACAAAATCTTACCAATGGGGAGGGGTCCACGGAAATCTCACATGAGGTTTTGAAAATTTTGTTGGAATGTAGAGCTAAAAAAAAAGGGGGGGTCTACAAATGACGCGAAGTATTTCGTCGAAAAGGGGGGGTATAACCAGATTTTGAAGGGTGAGATCTAAAAAAAAATTGCGAGGGCGATTTCTATGGAGGAGGGTCTCACGGACGAGATCACGTGAAGTCTCACCAGAAAAGAGGGGGGGGTCCGGAAATCCGGAAAAACACCTCACGTAATTTATGGATGCTCCCTTAGTTCGATTTCATCGTACCATGAATATATTGACAAATATTTATATAAACTGATTGGCTTCTGCTTACTTTTTAGACAGGTGATGACTGAACATTATGCTTTCGTTGACAAGTATATTCCACTTGCTTATAACTGGTAACTTAATGCAAACCGTCTGTTAAACGGCAATTGCTTTCTTGTGTACATGACCACGAATCAGGTTTATTTCAAACAACATGCTTTCTGTTCTGCATGAAATGTAATGGGATGAATTACTTGAGGTTAAATAGGTGGGCTGGGGGGGATGCGTAGACGGGAAATCTCACGTGAGGTCAACAACCATCGCGGAAGTCGACTTTGAGGGAGGGGGTATAAGGTATAGAAACGACGCGGATATCACCTTTGTCGAAGTCTCAAAAAACTACGAGGTCAATCAGTAGGAGGGGGGGAGGTCCCGTCAAAATCTCACGTCATCTTAGGGGGAAGGGTCCGACCGGATCTCACTAGAGGGGAGGGGGGGGCCCGGAATTCAGGCAAACACCTCACGTAATTAATGGACGCCCCCTAAGCCACCTGGCCTAAACCAACAAGAAGCTTATGGACTGCCCTAAACAGAATACGCACAGGACATGCCAGACGCGCTGATTTCTTCTTTGAGTGTGAATGTAGAGCAGAAAGACAGATGGTATTTCATGTCACGTGTCCTCATGTTGGTAATTTTTGAACGTATATATTAGCCACGCAGCAAAGAATATTAGAGAAACGTTAGTTTTAATTTTTGTCAATCGAGTCTCTCTCGTGCAATTGTTCCTTGTAAATAGATTGTAATCGATGTAATTTGTAATAAATGTGACGTATTGTTTTGGACCATACGATAAATAAAATGTTGTTAACAGAGTTAGCAAGTTGTTTCTTTGCTATCTTTTGGTATATGTAATAGATATTTTGCTATGTTTCCTGTGTGTCTGATTAATCTTTATTACAACAAATAAAGTGTGAGTCATTAGGGTTAGGTGTTTCTGAATTCTTGTTACCTTCATTTGTTGCCTTTGGATGTGATCATTTTCTTGTAGACGGAGGGTATTTGGTTTGAAAATATTAAAATTTATGTCTCCGTTTTTATTTTGAGATGGTTATTTTCTTAAATTTGTTTAGCGAATGTTGAATGAACATTGTATTTCAAAGTTCACTAGCGTTCTTTAAATCCCATTTTAAAATTTTAACTGTGTTTTTGTTTAAGTGATAAAAAATTGATTTAAAAAAAAATACAAACCGCCTTAAAAAAAAACACTAAAATTTTTAAAATAACTTTACACATTGGTTAGAAGAAAATAAATCAAAGTAGACAATATTTTACAATACTATTATTGAAGTTTTTACATTAATCAGTCTCTGGACGATATGGTAATGAAGCAGGTGGAAAATTTAAACGGTCACTATCAAATTGCATTCAGATATTAATAAGTTGATGGCGTACACAAAAAACTGGAAAGAATGTAGCCTACATTTCATTTACTATTTTGGAAGCACAATACGGAAGAGCTTGTTAGAAATGTTTTAAATAATAAATTTTTCGAAAGTGTAAAATTTACCATAACTAAGAGAAAAAAAGCAATTCGCTGCGTGAGATTAAGTGATGGGTAAACTCGTTTTGTTTTCGGTTTATTGTAATGTGTTATTTCTATCTGCAAATTTGGTTAGCACTTATGTAGAACTAAAATCGTATTATAATTGAATTTCGGAGCCCATGTTTCCACATCCGTTTAACTCATGAGATTGACTTATTAAGTGATGGCCGAAGGAAGACATCTACATTTCCGAATAATAGTAGACTTCAGCCGCGTTTATATTGACTTGTCCGTTCCTAATGATGTACTTGTGTATAGTGGAGCACACAAAAAAGCTGACCCCAATTAAAACCCGAAATATGGAAACATCGAAACAGAGTGCTGTTCGCTTACAAGAGGTCTAAGAAAAAAGAACTTTGGCGAGTTTGGAAAGAGAACTAATTCCCGTTTCCCCGCATCTTATTACGACGCCAATACTCGTATTAAATTCTAATGACCTCTTTGTAATACTTAGCCCTGTTTATAAATTGTAATTACCGTGAAACTGGCGTGTTTTTCGCCGGCCGCCGAAGGGCTCTCGGCAATTATCTATCAATCAGACGGCAGCTTACCGTCTGCTCGGCTGTAATCGCAGTTTTTGTAGAGTGCCACACAAGAAGACGGCCACTGGGCTTCGTGTGTGGGAGGCTGGCTTGTTACTGCTCCGTACCTCTCCACTAGGGCGTGCCCGAGATACTTCCCTAAGCTCTGCAGAGCGACGGGTAATCGTAACACTGCTGACGGTCGTTAGCGTGGCAACAAAGTAATTAATTAAAGAGAAAATCAATTTTCTCTTGTTAACGTTCACAAAAACAAAGTTTAGAACTAAAATGAACCAGGAAAGTAAGTGCAAATAGCCCGTAATCAAGTAGCACGCTAATCCGATGGTGGTAATGAGGCGATTAATAAGTTTTTATAAGAAAACATTCTTTACTCAAGATATTTGAAATCGGCACATTCACGATCCGATTTCAGTTATAGCGAGTCTTTATACTCTGATAACTGTAGGGAAAATCTCCTACCCATCTAGATGATGAACAATCTGTTTAGGAAAAGGGCGGTTCTATCATTACCGTGGAGCCAAAATCTGAGGATGAATTCTTGTCGAACTCGACGAATCAAATCGAAAATAAAGAATAAAATTTTTTGATATCTCGCTTGGTTTTCGAGATATAGCATGTTAAAAATCAGTCATAGGTATAATTCCTTCTGCTTTTTGTGTTTTTTCTTCTGGTCCAGGCCGTATTTTAACCTAGCAACAATCACTAGGAATAAAATAAAACACTTATGGTGCATTTCCACTGTGTAGATAAGGTAGTTTTGGTGAAAAAAATTCTGGTCCAGGCCGGATCTCACCCTAACCTCCTCACATTTGAGTTACAATATCTCGAGAACTAACTGAGATATCAAAAAAACTTTATTATTTATTTTCCTTTTGTCTCGTCGAGTTACATACGAATTCATCATCAAATTTGGCTGTACCGAAATGTTTCTTCTGGTCCAGGCCGTATTTCAACCTAATTACGTCAATTTTGAGATACGATATCTCGAGAACTAAGCGAGATATCAAAAAACTTTATTCTTTACTTTCAATTTGTCTCGTCGAGTTCTATAAGAATCAATCATCAGATTTGGCGCCTCGGTAATGATAGAATCCCCGGGAAAAGTCACGTGTAAGTAGTGGCTTCCCGCAGGGAACTTAATCGTGATTCATTATTGGTGAGCGATTTTTCTTCCTCACCACCGCCGACCGTAGACACCCGAAATTCGGCAGCAGCGAATCGGCCTGTAATAGCGTAAAACAGAAATCCACTCACCTTTTAACTGTAGCGTAGATTCGAGCGGGACACAAGCTGCTATCTTCAGCAAGATCTTCACACGTAATGCGCTAAACCTGAGCTGTAAAAACTCTTCACTCGTAAGCTTATGTCCTTATTGGAATCTTCTTGAACCTGGCATAGCTCGCCGCGATTAAAATATAAAGCTGAACTCGCTTAATGTTTAGGCAAGCGATCATAACCTTCGCAAATCCGAGAGCATAGCAATAGATCACTCCTAAAAGATAAAGGAAGATACACATATATAATTTCCTTCTGAAACAAAGCATGCAAATTTCGCTCAGGCCAGTGGAAATCCAAATTACGATAACCGACCTGTAATCCACCGCGAACCCAGATACCCGCGGCCTACGAAAAGAGAAACAAAAAATCGCTCAATCACCATCTTTAATTCCATATATTTAGTCTGGGAATAAAGATAAGTTACTCGTACAGCTGGAGATTGGAGCATGCTCAATTTCCATCGTTTATTTGGATTACTCTTTCGACGTTGGGGAAACGGAAATAATTTAGGCATATGAGATTAGATGGCGGGGGAACTCGACAGTGAACTTCTTAAGTTTTGTTTTCAGCCTTTGGATTTTATAGCTATTGAAACAGTTGTAAACTGTTGTCAACAATATGATATGCCTGTTCGTGATTCTCTAAATAAGTTTTGATATGCTTCTGATGCGCATGCTGATTCTCATTGATACTGTTTATTCAGGAAAGAATCATTTGTCCAATTTTATTTTAATAACACTTCGATCAGTACATCATCGGCATGGCAGTTAAATGAAAACGCACTGTTCCAAAGTCGGTGATCTTGGAATTTGAGACGAATAGGCCAACCGCTACGCTGCAATCGTCTACACAATAAAACTTTTCATTTGCTTGTGAACTGTTTAGTCTCTGAGGTAAAAATTAATGATGGTCTCAACATCCCCCTAGACAAGCGTTACTCAACCTGTGGTCCACTAAGATGGTACAGACAGAATTTTTTAACATCATTCTAACTGAATTAAAGATATCATCATAAAAAATTATCGGTATATCTTCACACAGAATGGATGCCGCACTCGTTACTGTATAAGGCTATAAACGAGTGTAGTTACAAGCCATACACTCTAAGAGCCAAGAATATATCAACGGCCAGCAAAAACCTGGTATGAGGATATGACTGCAATGTTACTATAATAGTCTATTAACTAAATACGTTTCCAGTCGACATCAGAGAGAGATGAGTTGCTTTGAGGACTAAGATAATGACTGTTTTATGAGAAGCTTATAGCGGGGCAGGTTAAGAGATTGTGTTCGGTGCCGATAACTATTCGTATGTTTGGTTAATAAAATTCACAGAGGTAAAAATTGGGTCCATAGCTTATATCTTTAAACGAACAATTTTTGTATATGTTTGGTATCCCGGAAACGGCTCTTACGATTTGGATGAAGCTTCATATATAGGTAACGTTTTGCTTTTCTAGTTTATCTAAATAGGTGTCTTCCATGAAAAAAACGCGATTTTACGAAAAATTAGCAATTCTTATACTTGGTATCTCGAAAATGGCTTTATCGCCATCTCGTAGAAGTTTCGGGTACCAGTAAGCCTACTGATATTAGTTAAGTTTCTCTTTGGCTAGAGAAAGGAACTGTGCCCTTCAAAATGTCTAGGAAGCCTTCAAGAAAAACGTTTGACTTTAATAAAATTTCACGCAGCCAAGACTCGTCTAAAAAAAATGCAATATATATTGTTTAAATTGAAGTGTTGAACTATGTGGATTCTCGAATGCAGTTCTTATGTAAGTAGATATGAAATATAGTCAATATGTATTATATTTTGTCTATATATCTGATCTAATTAGTTCTATTATACGAGAAACTCCTCCATTTAAATGAAATTAATTTCCCTCAAACGGCTCTAACGATTTTGACGAAATCTTGAATAGGGAACAGAAATCAAAAGACGCCGAGCAAAACTCGGTTATCCAGGTACTAAGTTAGTGGTACGCGGAATAATGTTTGGCATTTTACTGGTAGTCGGGAAGTAAAAGGTTGAGAAACGCTGCTATTGACGATTATTGAAAACCGTTGCCAGACCTGAGATTTAAACCAAGAATCGTTGAAACTCGCTGTGTTCTGTGAGATAGTATTCTGGCAAGAAGGCAGATCCTATAATATTTAGTTATTGTTAGTTTTTCACTTATCAACTTAATTAATATGCAGCAGCTATCCATTCATCTCTCTTGCTGTCATTAACTTGGTAAATGTCACTTCAAATAAGACGAATTCATTGATGGTCACTACAGTTACAAGAAATACATTGACAAACATTGATAATGCTTAATGAATAGGAATGGCCGGTCACCATAGAATAAATGTGGTATTTAATTTCTTCATAGCAAAACGTTTATCGTGCTGCAATCAACATTTTTCATCATTTACTTTTTTTTTAACATGCAACAATTTTGAAACTGTCAGAAGAAACATGGGTTAATGTATATTTCCAACAAAAAGTATTAAATGTAATGAATTGCAAATATCTGACTTAACGTCCGATAAACAACAGAAGCAATAAGACTCCAGCTAGCGGCGAATCTCCGTGACGTCGCGGAAATAATCAGCCAATAGGAAATACTTGGCGCGCGAAGACTTTGTGGGATTTATAGCGTCACGCGTAACGCGATGCGACAGCCCAGACGCCGCGCCGGCGTGCGGAGCTGACTTACGACGGCGCGGCGGGCCGCGGGCCCCGCGCGTCCGCGATACGCACCACGCGGGCGGCGTTCAATTAAATTTCAATTCCGACGCGCTGTTTGCTTTATGAGAGAGACGAGCCTATACATTACTCCGCCGGGTCCCGTGTTTGAATTCCACTCACTCGCGGCGCGTTCGAATTCTGAACGACACCGCTCACTGCTACAGCATTACACTCACGCCAGAAATGTCAAACTGCTCGGATTGTTGGTGTTTTTATTCATAAAATCTCTTATTTCCGTGTCTATTAAAACCTATACAGTTTCAATTATGTAAACGCGGAAAACACGTAAAAAAATAAAAGAGTAAAGGAAAGTCAACTAACTGAAACATGAGTAAATATGTAAGATGGTAGTTGAAAATTATGGTTGGAAAGGTCTTATGTATTCTGGCTGTAATGGGGATAAAAAAACGAACAGCCACACGGAATCTGAAATGGGGACAGTATCTGAACCCTAAAGGCAAGTACAGTGCTTGTATTTTAACATTTACGGAACCAAACTGTCACCGAAAACCCTGGACGAGACAAAACACCTTACGAACAGCAAAAGTTCGTAAGGTGTTTTCGAAAAGCGTATGCGAATTAATTACCAAGAGAAGTCTCTTTTAAGAATAAGCTGGTAAGGACCATGACCACCAAACGACAAGTGGCACTAGGAACAGCATATTGAAACAAGCCATTCGTTGATCTGGATGACGTATACCATCTGAAATTCTTCTGGATCTGACGGGAAATAAGACATACATTAATTACTGACAAAGCTGAGCCATAGTCTAAGGAATAATGTGAACTGGTCCAATTAATCAATGATTAACTAATATAAATATGACGGGAGATCGAAGGAGACTAGAAGTCGACGAAACAATGAGTCAATAGACGTAAAGTGCTACAAGCTGAAAATTTGAAGTGTTGGAGGAAGAGAGGCAACATGCAAATATTACTTTGATGTATCAGCGATGTTGTGTGTTATCTCAGGTTGGTTGGAGCCTCTCGCAGGAGCCGTCAACGGCAGGGCAGTCAGTTTCTTTTTTCAGTCTGTGCAATGGTTGTTGCCTGTGTGTAGATTAGTGTGATGACTGTTTAAAGTACAATTCATTACACTGTGATAAATATATGTATGAAGATGTAAGAACGGAAAGTGAAACCCAGTGTTGGGTCAATCTGGCCCAATTTACTGAAGGACACCAATAGGGCTGCCAAGTCTTACTCACCCATCTATCAGACAAATCATCATTATCAGAGTCCTATAATCTTACTTAACAGGCACTCTGCCGAAGTTTCGAACACAATATGATGACTATGAATTTGCACTACCATACTTCTCCTACATTGTTTTCCAAATCCGGAACGATGAAAATTTCTTCCTCCACCATGTCACCGATCTCTTCCAATAGGGTGGTTAACAAATCGAATATGCCATCCATTTTACGAATTTAGTGGCTTGATTGCTGTAGTTGGGCTCATGTACAGCAAAGCATCCAAAGGGTGGCTGTTAGTTACGATAGATACATGAGTTGTGCTTTGTAATTGCAGGATCGAAGTGAGTTCATTCTGTATCAGCTTTTCCCGATTTCACTATGAATCGATGGGATGAACCTCATACAGCGATTCATTAAAATCACTATAGTAATGATAATTCCGTGTGGTCGTTATGATCTGGCGATAGAGTTTTATTTGATGCGCATTCCGCCCCTGTCATAGTATACTTAACATAACCCGGTAGTCCTACCGGGAACAGGAGGACCTACAATTTAACGTTGAATCCGAACCATGGAAGCCTTCTGGCGTACTTTAACTTACACAGTAAGCTGTGCCAGAGTTGAAGGTCGGGTTAAGGGCCAATGAAAATCCCATCCCAGAGAGCGATTTGAACCGGGAACCTTTTGATCCCCAGTCGGACACCTTAATCACTGAGCTACCAGATCGCTCATTACAATCTCTAATAGATAAGTTAACTCAGCTGCTCTCTGCACAACATAGAAGTCGTTGAAAATGCTAGAAAGGACTTACTGTTTATTGAAACAGGAGTACGGACAGCGATAGATTAATCCCTATGTACAAGCTGTCGTTAATAGAATAGGTATGTTTGCTGTGATCTCATATGACAACAATCTCGGTTATGTCGTGTACTTCATTTCGTATTTCTTTTTTTTTTTAATTAAAGACAAAATCAACAATATTTTAAATTGCTTAGCATCCCAATAATGCAACGGTTTTTAATGTTAACTGCAAGCGCGTTAACATATAATTTTTTCATTAAATTTCCAAAGATAGCTGTAAATTAATGTATTTGTATACGTTACCAGAAAGATTTAAAAAAATCTTCTAAAACTTCATCGTTCGTGGGTTACTTTGTTATGTAACCAATTCAAACTTCAAATATTTATTTTTTAAGTTACCAAAATTCTTTCGCCGAGGAAACTGCATTGATCTAATGTTCCATGTAATTAAGCTAATTTGTAGATAAGTGAGTCTCATATTTACAAGTCTTAGGCGTCCTCAAGTCTCGCCTTGAACTTCCTGTAACAACCTGTGTATTCATTTTCATCTCATCCCAAACAGATCGTAAGTAAAGAAAATCTACTTTTGTACTCTGACATAGCAACGGTGGACGGCATCGCAAGTCACCAAGTATTAATCGTACCACATGGCCGCTCATATGGTGGAAATAAGTGTTTAGTATGATCCGGAGTTGTAGTTAGCTTATGGAGTGTTGAGGCTCATGGGTAACACTCGGAATTGGCATTAGGGAAGATGCGGGTGCAAATCCCGGGTTCCTTCAGAAGGGAATGGACTAATTCCTCCACGATCCCCCACCTCCGATGACCTCAAAGTCTTCCTTGAGATTCATCAGACAGCTGGAAACTGGACGGAAGACGTGTAAATGCGTGTGCCTGATAGTAAAACCGTTATTTTTACTCTAAAATGTATGGCAAGAAGCTGATTATATTGTGTTTAATTTGAGCATGTTTTGAGCATACTGTAATAAATCAGCAATTACTTTAGCTATAAATAACTATTGATTTTAATGTGTGTAAAACTATTTTTGGTATTGACCTTTCTAGTGTTTTAATGTATGGCGATCGGTTAAATACAGTAGAAACTTGTTACCGTGGGCTCATATGACTTTACAGTAGTTTGATTTTGTAGGATGTGAGCGGATTAGTTTTACACTGACTGAAATACTTCTGTTCATTTTGTTTTACGTGTTTTTAACACTGATTTTTATTTGTTACGCCTGTTAGTACTATTGCGAACGATTAATTAGCTTTTGTTCTTCATTATTACTAATGGTCAAGTCGTCCACAACTTGCTACTTTCCATTCGAAGAAGGATTTCGTATTACTTGACGTCTGATCGAAAATAATCTGTAATATTTTGGAAACCAAACTGATATGAAAGACGGTTGGAATTTTGGTTGATAGTTGGTCGGCAGTTGTAGTGAAACATCAGGAAGGGAGAAATTCTCTTTGTTATAACTCTGATGCTAAACTGTTTCATTATTTACACAATTTTTATTTGGTACTAAAGGAAATTAAAGGTAAAGCTGAAAAATTTACAATTTGTTTGCTTCAAGGACTACAGTGAAAGTGACTTTTTCAATTAACCTGCAGATAAATTGAATTTGCCACTGATATGATACGAACAAAAGGCTTTCTTTTTGACGTATTTAAACAAAGTGGCAGCTTACTTAACCACCATCAATGACAAGTTTAAACTGAGTTCCTGAGAGCAAGTCTTATCACTCCACTACCATACTTTCAAACCAATTGTATTTTTAGTATTTTTGTGGCTCTGTTATACGTTCTTGTTATTATTTCTTTCTATTATACCAATAGTTGTAATAAGCATATCATATTAAGATTTAAAAGTGTATGAGAAAATCAAAGGCGACAGCTGTTGTTATTCACGCGTATGTAAAGTGTGAGTATTAATTGGTGTGGTTTCTGTCGAATCATGTGACAACAGTCAATAGATTTACTACGCTGGATGTTAGATTTATCTCACTGCTTTGACATGTAAATATATACATTATTTTATGTTAGTATATAATTTCATACTTTGAAAATACGAAGCCGTTGTAGGATACCGCGTATTTTAAACGTGCTAAAAAACAACATAAATTGACTGTTGTATATGTAGGGGTAAACATAGGTGCCGTAAGACACGAAATTAATGATAATACATTTAATTAAAGCGTAAAACAGCGCGACTACGTTTTGGATTGCGTAAATTAAAGCCACTTTTGGAATTTAATTACTAAACAAAAATCCCTGCGAGGACAAAATTTAATGCTAATGAGAAACTTAATGACCTCTGCTGCAAAACAATCTGCGTTAGCTTGTGCTATCAAACTCACCTTAATTAAATCTCGTCTCGTTTTTGCCTGAGCTTAGTTTGCACGAACTGCTTTCGGTATCCGGTGTTACACTTCATCTCCCAGCTTGAGTCGCTCATGCCTTTAACGGATGATTTATGACCCACAACAACTTTTTCTCTCACACATATGACTGAAATTACGGCTCTGCCATAGAATTCCTGTGCTGCAAATTACTGATTTGCGGACTGTGTAACCAATTGGAAAGCTGTGGTGGAGTTCAGGTAGCACCCCAATATCAGGCACCACACCCTGGCAATAGTGTTGCCAGGTCCAGATAGTTAAAAATAGGGCGGAGGGTTAAAAAAATCGCAATTCGGGACTACAAATCGGGACAACCCATAAAAAATAGGTTTTAATATAATTCACATTACTTTTGTAATTTATGGAGGACGGGAGTAGTTTCTATAGGTATCTGTCTATCATATTATAGAAACTTATGAACCTCATTACAAAATCAGTCAGACTTGTTGACTACGACTAGTGCGTAACAAAATATCGAAATAATGTATTTTCTAGTTGAATTTTAAGTATTTATTTATTGTGTTAATAAGTATAAATTATTTATTTTATAAAAATTGTATTTAGTGTTAGAGTTCATTGCCTTTATCATAGCCTTACAAAAAAAATAAAAAATAACAAGATTATAAAATTGGACACAAGACAAATTGAAGCCAATTTTAATTTGTATCTCTGCTCAAGTGATTATTTCGAGCTATTTGACCAAATTATAAGAGCCTGGGAAAATTTCCTTTCAGTTACCGCATTTGAAACCGGTATTGATGCCATGAAAACAAATATTCAGATTCACGCGTCTCTTAAAAGATTTTTAAAGCTCGAGCTCGTTTGGCATAGTATGAGAGATGGCTATGCAGTTTCGGGATGAAATTCTCCAATTTAAATTTACTCATACCCAGAGCATACTTTAGACTGTTATGCCAAATATGGGAACGATATCCTACTGATATAATTTTATCATTATCATGGTACAGTAAGTATGCTATCAATAATGGGTTCGTGGTGTAACGGTTAGCGTTCTGGCCTCGCATTCGGGAGGAAGGCGGTTCGAATCCCCGTCCGGGCATCCAGATTTGGGTTATCCATGGTTTCCCAAATCACTCCAGGCAAATGCTGGGATGCTTCCTTCAACAGGCCATGGCCGAATTCCTTCACATTCCTTGCCCCCATCCTTTCCCGTCTCTGAAGACCTCGCTGTTAAAAGACATTAAGCAGTTAAAAAAATAATAATAAAGGGATCCTTCAGCCATGTCAATAAATTTTTATGCGTGGTTGATGCAGCTTCATTCACGCCTTCATAAATCTCAATTATTTGAATTTGTAGTTGGGCTGTAAAATCTTACCATGATTGAAGGCATCAGTAGCAGCTCCTATAAAGTGTATCATTTTGAAGAGTTTTGATCGCTTCTTGAGTTGATGCCGAACCTAAACCATTATGTACAATCCCACTGGACTTTGTTCTTCCAAGTGACAATTTTTCAGCATTTTTGGAATTGTTATACAAAGTACGTTCGAGTTTTGATTCACAAGAATGACAAGGTGTGCTTGACTGAGTTATATGTCTCAGTGACTTAACCACCTATAACTTCTTCTTGATCCCTGGTTGCTCATTTCATCGGTGTTAAAAATATTTTCAGCGATCTTGTTAAACTGACACTCCTTTCTTACATTTCTACTGTTACGCTACATCATTCTTGCCACTATGAGATATGCTAAAGTGTTTTTGGCACAATGTGCACATTAGTTGGGTAAGTCGTGATTGCCACTGTTGGTTGGGTGCGAAGCGTCTGACTTGGACACGCGATTTTATTTTTTGCAACGAGTGATTGGTTTCTAGCAGTTAACTAAAAAATCTATGGTAAATCCAACGACACCCCCCTACATCTAAATCGATGAAGCAATTTAGCCTGCAGGAGTGAACAAGGAGATATGTACAAATTCATTCGCAAAACATAACTCTCCTTTTGAATGCATATAAAAATATCATGTTTCGTGGTTTAGGCAGCGTTTACACGGTGCGAGTTGACTGGAACGAGTGTACTGTCTTGCTGCGCGCGCAGCACTGGATAGTCCACTCTCCTCGTGTAAACAGGTACAAGACAGGCAGTTGACTGAGGTAGTGGACTCGGTTCACGACCAACTTTTGGCGTGCGAGTTCAACAATCAAGATGGCTACAAGGGACCGTGCACAAACTACGTGGCTCTGTCCAGGGAGGGGGAGGGGTTGGCTGGAAGGCTACGCTAAGCTACGTGGGGAGGAGGGGATTCCGAGCCAGGCCACGTAGCTTTCCATTCATAACATTTTTCACAGTTAAAATGAGGAACAGAACAGTCAAAAGCATGTAAATATTTATTTCCCCTCAGTTAATTATATCTGTATGTACTGTAATTTACAATAGTCTGACAAGAGAAAACAGTGAAAAATGTTTTATGGAATCAAAAGGAAAAAAAGCCACGTGCTACGTGGGGGGGGGGGGGGGAAGAGACAAAAGCCACGTAGGGCTACGTGGAGGGGAGGGGGGATTCACAGGAGGCCAAAATGGAGCTACGTGGTTTATGCACACTCCCCAACTAACAAGTCGCGTAAGCGGAGTGAAGCAGAGGCATTAAATTCCTTAGAACTGCATGAAAGTGAGGAAATTATGTGGAATTGTAAGAATGAAAATTTTAAGAACAAGGATTTTAAAGGCTCTGCTATCAAAAAATTACTTCATAATGGTGTCATATTTTTATGTATCAGCAAAAATATTTCACAATAGCTCTTCAAATTGAGATACAGTTAGTCTTAAATGAGGTAACTATATTTTCACTTGCAACTTTATTTAAAAAAATGCGCTGAGGCATTTAAAGCGTTTCTTTCTTATATTCACTCTTTTAACCATTTCCTACGTTTTTTTTGTTTTTTTCATATCATTCAACATTATAATCAACAAATTAGCTACGATGTAAATTCCTTCCTGTTATATGGACATACTATTTTCAATAAGATCACAATGTAGGAGTAGAGAACTGTCCTCACAGTGGACAGTGCACTGTCTTCTAATTATTACTAGCATGCTAGTCCACTCTCTTTACCCCCACCACCGACGGTCAAGCCAACTTCCGTTCCAGTCAACTCGCATCGTGTAAACGCGGCCTAATTGACCTATGAGATGTCACCGCTACACCGAAACCTCCTCTATCGGAGTGACATGCTCTGAAAACCTCAACATTACCTAGAACTTCATCCTTTAATCTATTGAGTCATGATTAAAGGTAATGACTCAGCACACATAAATATTTGTAATTTATGCATCCGTGCGGATTATCAACACTCAAATTTTATTAATACTAATAGTATGATATTTCACATTAGTAAATTCCCATCCTAATCTTTCTCCTTTTATATAGCAACTCCATCTTCTATAATTACATGAACTTCACCATTTTTTTCAAAGGTTTCACATTTCCATTCTCTATGCTTGAAATCAAGTGCTTGTCTACTCGCCAATAAACGTCTTATGAGTTCCCAGCAATGGCTTCAAACACATCCTATCTTCCAATGGCTCTAATCCCAGCTCCTCAATTTGAGTTAGTCAATATGTTCTACAGCAATTTCCACGATGCCTTCTGTTGTAACCTCTACAACCACTGTATTTCATACCCATAAAGTGGGTCCCATATTGCTCAGCTTTACTCAGGCAATGGTCTGACCAAGGTTTTGTATTCCAGTTCCATCATTGCCCTGGTACATTTCCTCAACACCCTTTCCAGTAAATGCAGAATTCTGAAAATTACCACCTGCCAAACACATTCTGGCAAATTGAGTTTAGTATCAAATGCCATCAACAATAAATTCTTTTTCCCACTTTTTTATTTGTATGTATAGTAAGTTATGATTTTTGGCATATATTCTCATTTCATGTTGTCTCACTCAACCAGATGTTCTGCCCCGATCCACCTGTAGCTGTTCATAATCCTTTCCTGTTTTAATACTAGGTGATAACATTACCTCATCCTAAAATAATCCAAGTTCCGACTGTAAATCACCCACTCAATCATTCATTAGAATTACGAACAGCAATGGTCCGAATATACTACCCTGTTTGGTTCTGCATTCCCTGTCCTAATTATTTCTTTCCAATTTTTAAGAACTTTTGTGATCTGAAAGCCCCTTTTCAATCCACTCCATTCGTTTTTATCTAATTTACCACTATTATATGATTCACCGTGTCATTTGCTTTGGCGAAACCAGTTCTACATTTATTGACTTGGCCTCCATTGTCCATTTCGTATGCACTGTCTTGCACACAGTCCTTCAACTGAGATTTATTTCAATAACAACTCTTAAGTCCATGTTACTGATTTACAAACCAGTTTCGTTTCTTCAGTTATATACTATTAGTGTAGAATATCAATCACATCGCTTACTAGACTACCACAATGGTTAAATAAATCAGCTTGTAATTTTTACCCTGTTTGTCTCGCTTCCTTTGTGAACAGAGCTACTGTGGCACATTTTAAATTTCCTGGTATTAGCATTTCTCCATATTCAATCTAAACAATGTATGTTACAATGGCGCATTCACCTAAGTTTAATACACCTGTAATGCCATTGCCCAAATCGGCCCCTAGCTATCTCATTTGCTGCTATTAATCCCTTGTTTAGTTTTTCAGCAGTTTCCTATTACCTTGCTATTTGATAATTCTGCTGTATTCTCTTTCTGTCAACCGCTTCAGTCTTCTTGACTTCCTGTTGTAGTACGAGGCTTTGCGGTTTCCTTTATTTTTTGTTTTCGAATAAGCATTTCTTCTTCAATTATTTTTATCCCTTTGATCTGTTCCCACTTCATTCTCATTATGCTGGTTTCCTCCTTCAAATTACCCAAACTTCTCTACTGATCTGAAATATGTGACACTCTAAAGTTTGATCCCTTGTTTTCTGAACTACTTCGTGATCGATTACTGCTTGTGTAAACTCAGTCCATGCATAGTTATCATCAGGCTTTATTAGAAAGATTGTTTTGTATTTTTGTTTTAAGTTCCCATCAACAATCATTATCCTTCTCCCGTCTCTGAATTCTTAATATTTTATTTTATTTCTCCTCTGGTTTATTCATTCTTCCACTTGCGGAAGCAATCAATACTAGCATCTTTACTTTCGTATACCTCTAAAACTCTACTCCTAATAATTCATAACTACAGCCTATGAAATATAGAGAACTGTAGCAGTCTTGGGTAACCACTAGGAAAACCCCTGCATCGACATTATCTCTGCTTCTGCAGAGCTATTTGGAATCCTTTTTATTACAGTTCATCAGGAGGGGGTAATACAAACAGAAGAATAAGAGACATAATAAAATTGTGGACCTGTGTATACTATCCCTAATAGTTACCAACAAAGGTCAGCTTCGATATCGTCCATTATGTCTAAATTTGTGGAGCATCAGTACAAGAAAATGTAATCAACAGTTCAGCACTACAAGTATCAATGAACTAGCATCGTACTCATCGATATTTGAGTTGATTCTATTGTAATATGCCCTAGAGTGAATTAAATCCATATTGGCAAGTACAACTTTCTTCGATGTAGTGAATATGGTGTTAGGATGAAAAAACACGCAGTATATAAAGACCCTGATTATGCATAAGTTGTGTTTACTGAATAATAATCTCAGTAAATGATTTTTCCCGATGGAGGACAAATAGAATCGGAAGTTTCATTTAATTGAATTTTACTTATTCTGGAATAAAAGATAAACAGACGATCCCATGTTTCATTTCAACGCAGAACAAGAAGCTGATTGAGAAGTGG
>JARYHS010008074.1:287125955-287234969 GCA_031002005.1 Vandiemenella viatica
GCTCATGTTGAATAAAGAAGAAAAAACCAAGCTGAAATAAAGCTGCCATCAGTTAACCCCCCCACCCCCCTCCACACACACACACACATCCCCGCACCTTCGCTTACTTTTCTGTTTTTAAATATGTTGTAAATTGATTCTCTTCATGAGACAGATTAGATGATAGGATGATATAATGATGGCTTTCCATCATATTATGTCAACTCGGTGTTGTTTGGGACAAATCTTACGTTACTAACAGTTTTCTATATCCAATTCTGGAATTGAAACTCCAAGTCCACGCGTACGAAGTCGCGGGTAACAGCTAGTACTTTTATAAAAATCAACTGGAATTTTTTCCCATTTCATAACTTTTTGGTACCAGATCGAATAATCGGTAGATTCCTTCTGCTCTCTAGGGATTTCAGAAGTTCTGCAAGAAACTCATCAATTTCAATTGCTTCGTTTGATTTCAGGTCATTCAAAGCACTATAAAATGCTGTCCTCGAAACAGGGGATCCTTCCTTTTCCATTACGATGTTGTTCAAGGCATTCCAGTCATACAGTTTCTCAATTTATTCCTTCCATCGGTTATTTTTATCTACTGAGCTTAAAGAGGTTTTCTATCGGTAGCTTTAATGTTTATACATCTTTTGTTCATTTCTCCAAAATTTTGTTTGATCTTACTATATGCCACATCTACTTTACCTATGACCATTTCCTTTTCTACTTCTTCACACTTTTCTTGTAGCCACATTTCTTTTGCTTTTTTGCATTTCCTGTTTATTTGATTCCTAAATTGTCTATATTGCTCTTTTCCTACTTCATTCTGAGCATTTTTGTGCCTTCTCCTCTGATCCATCAGCTCCAAAATTTCTTCCGTTATCCAAGGTTCTCGGGCGGTTTGTTCCCTAAAGCTTTATGTTTCTTTTCCAGCTTTCATTATTTCTCTCTTCAACGCATTTCTGTTCGTCTCGGTTGAGCTCCTTTCCAGAGTTATTTCCTTAGACCCAAGTGTACCATTTTTGTAAATTTTTCTCTGTTTTTTAGATTGTTTCCTTTTTTTTTCTTCCAGTCGGTTCGGCTTATATTGATTCTTTATTTTCTAGAATTTCAACCTGCACTTCATTACTATCAAATTACGTTCAGAGTCTATGTCTTGTTTCCTGCGTATGCTTTACAGTCTAGAACTTGATTCCTGAATCTCTGTTTGACCATGATATAATCTAGCTGATATCTGCCTGTATCCCCAGGACGTTTCCTGGTGTATATCCTTCTTACATGATTCTTGAAGAACATGTTAGCCACAACTAGTTTATATCTTCCACACAATTCTAATAACTGCTTCTCGCTTATTTCTTTCACCTAGACCAAAAACTTCATACAGTATTCCTCTCTTTCCTTCTCCGATTACTGCATCCCAATCAGCCATGATTATTACATTTCCCTGTACCTTCAGATATTGAATTAATTCTTCAATTCAGCGTATACTTCCTGTATTTCTTCATCATCTCCCTGTGAAGTTGGCATATACCAGATACACTTGCACTAATGTGGTTGGGACGGGTTAGTTTTCTAACCTCATCAAAATAATCCTGTCACTAAACTGTTCATAATAACTCGCGCGTTTTCCCTACCCTCTTGACCATCTAAAATCCTATACCAGTAACTCCACTGAAAGCTTTTGTGTTAGTTATTCTGAGTTCCCCAGACCATAACTGTTGAGCTTCCTTCAACTTTATCACAATAATCCAATCCAAATGACATCTAATTTAAGTCGTTTCATCTCCCTTTTTATGTTTTTTAATCTACCTGCCCTATTCAGACTTCTAACATTCCACGCTCCGACTCGTAGAATGTTTCTATCTATTCTGATGACTCCTCCATGAGCAGTCCCCACCCAGAGATCCGAATGGGGGGTCTATTTTACCTCCGGAATATTTTACCCAGAAGAAGCCATCATACTAGATGTAATTTGAGAGTACTACATGTCTCGGGATATCCTCAGGGCCTTTAATGCAGTGGCTTCCTGTTGCCTTCTGCATCGCCATGCCGTTGATAATGTCTGATTCTTCCGGCTTTAGGGACCATTTCCAACCCCAATGACGAAAGGGTGCCATGGACCCGCTCTCTGCTCTTCCAACCTCCTTAAGGAGGCCGTTGGCAAGCAGTGGATGACCCCTCGTGCAGGGAATCATTCGTTCTCCAGAACCTCGTCCGTGAAAACAGGATACACCACATGAAGGAAAGGTTGACATTTGGTTTTAAGAGGCTAATATACTCGTAGTATCTCCCAAACCCTTACACCCTAGGAATATAATTAGACTTAGAAACTTTAGAATTTATTCGAAACAGAAAATTTAAGCTGAATAAACAGATAAAATTCCGAAACTGACAATCGTTAATTCAAATATCACAGACACTTTACACTAAAGAATTAATTAAATACCAAAAGAACTTTTTACAATAAGCTAATAAAGTAAATTCTTTTAGTAGGTGAAATAGGTCTATTTTTTTCTGGCAACATTACATTCTTTTGTTAATTATTTCAGAAATTATTAATAACTGCTTATTTCATATATTTTAGTAAACTTTCTTAATGTTGAACCTTATAGAAGTAATATGTGGTAACCTATAAACACATTTAACTCTCGCTTTTAATTGATTATCTATCATTCCGAAATATCAGAACAATAGCAGCAAAAATAAAATTAATAAAATCATGTCTGCATTAAGATACTTAAGAACTTTTTAAAATAATTCTTTATACTTAATTGTTAGTTGACGATTGAGACAACACCGACTTACCTATTGCCAGTGTTAAAGCAGTACTGGGCGGGCACTGCGGTCGCTGGTTCAGCTCCCGTGCCGGCAGTACCGGCCGCCCTGAATGCAGTTTTAAGGAGATTTCCCGCAATCTCCTACACGAGTGCTGGGACAGTCCCCACGCTATGCCTTGTAGATTACACGTATCACAGACAAAATGTGCACTAATCACACCGAACATGGGTTACGAATTTCACAAAGGGATAGCAACACGTCATTTCTTCCACTAGTGTAGTGCTCACGGCAGAGACTCGGGCATTCAATCCTCTGCCACAATCCCATTTGGGACCTACTAGCCATCAAATAAGGCCATAGTTTTTACAGAATAAACCCTAGTCATCTTACTAGAGTTTATTTATTGAGGATTTTAATATCAGTATTTCTGGATATGACGTTCTTTTGTCGCTGTATCGCTTCACAGCTCAATTTTTAAAGTAAACTGAATTGTCTGCTGATTTGGGATCCAAATAAATTCTATACGAAAAAAAAACTCATGTTTAGTACACGACAGATGTTACCCGTTAAAGAATGAAGATTCTTTTAGTTATTTATTTCCATTAGAGGCAGAGTTAGAGTTCTTCTAATGCATTTGTTGTCAGAACTATATTCGAGTTGCTAACTACAAGCTGAATGTTAATGAACTCGACCTAGCAAAAACGAAACCGAGAATAGCTCCTACTATCTGTACGTGTTAGATTGATTGCTGAACCATCTCTGCTATCCACAAGATCACAGGTACGCACTGTTAATAGACGAAGGCAACAGGATTTTTCGTGCGACGCATACAAATATTACGCTTGTTTGACTTGAAGCGACTATCTGAAATGGTCAGTGTCTCAACTGTACAATGCCCCTTCCGCAGATCAACGTTTTTACTTTTTTTATTTATTGCTTTACGCCTCGTCGACGGCTAAGGCCATTAGAGGTGGGATGGGACTGGGGACAAGGAAAGGGAAGTAATTCGCCCATGGCCTTTTTGAAGGAAGCATCCCGGCATTCGCCTGGAGTGATTTGGAGAAACCATGGAAAACCCAAATCTGGATGCCCGGACGGGGATTCGAACCCGCATCTTCTCGAATGCGACGCCAGAACGTTAACCATTCACCCACCACGCTCGGTCCGCAGATCAAGAATTATTGGGAGTTTGTAAGAAATTAAATATGTGTTTGTCCTTTATTGGGGTATGTTTGGAATATGGACGAGCATTTGTCGACAGTAGCTGTGTTGAATCATATTAAAAACTGTACCTTTGAAAGCAGGTTATGGATGATTCCTCGGAAGCTCCTGCGACCCGCTGTACTGGAGACTGTGAAGCGCCCGTCCGTCTCTTCATTGTGGACCACCCCGCGAGCTCAAGACCGGAGGCGAGCCCACATCCTGCCCGCCAGTATCGTATGTCCCAGCACACCACGACAGCCACTGCATTCCAAGCTGCCTCCCTGCTTCGACGTGTAGGCTGGTGCATCACGAGCAGAAATAGATTATTATTGGACATTTCAAGTGCTATAATTGTAAATTTCTGGTCCATCTGTTTACCCATTATCTTTGGCAGAGAAATTAAGCATTGGTTTTTTAGAGGGTGTAAGGGAGAAGGTAGGATCACCTGAAAATTTTTGAAACCTGGATACTCCCAAATGCCAGACACAAAGCTGGCTACCACTTATCAAGCTAGATTGGAATATATAGCACTGTAAAAATGAAATGAAAAGTTGATATTAGGTCTCAAAATGCGCATTTGCCTAGGTTGATCATACCATTCACAGGTGTCTTATATTATGAAGTGTCAGGAGTGAATTTTGCTGTCATATTTCTGGCATCATGCTACCAGGAATCTCACAGACAAACTGAGCGTGGTGGGTGAGATGTAATACTTTGGCCTCGCATTTGGGAGGACGTGGAATCGAATCCACGTCCGGCCATCCAGATTTTGATCTTTCAAGGTTTCCAGAAATCACTCCTGATGAATTGCGGTTGATTCCATCAAAAGGAATCATTTAGTTTCTTGCCCCCAGTCCTTTCCAGCCTCTGATGACCTCAGCGTTGACGCAGCATAAAGTCATATGAAAAAAAATACAGGATAAATATCATATAGCGAGGATTTCCAATTATTATTATCACAAAATATATCTATATTATGGTCTGAAGGCTTATTTGAAATTTATGAGAGAGCAAAAAGTTCTATAGTAGCATGCTGAGCCAGAGATTTCAGATGAAGTTTCTTATGTCAGACAAGAGAGGCAAAAACAAGCTAGACGTTGCTGGCAGTATATAAAAAACAGTCCATTTTAGCAACTGAAGTGCACTAATGACTATTTATCTGTCTCATTTTCTTCGCGGTCTTGTTAAATTATATCGTGAGCAGACTGGACGGCATTCGTTTTAAATTTTTTAATGTTCTTCAAAAATAACACCTGCAAATATTACTCTTATCAGTCATATAGATACTTTAAGTTCATTGATTAAGCTGAGGTAAAGTGTGTCTCCAGAAAATCAGTATTAAAATTACGGCTGTTGATTGAACTTGTTGAAATGTTTCATTGAAATCAAATGATTGAGAACAAATTCTTGCTCAGTAGAATCTTAGAAACCCATATAAGAAAAACCTGAAGCAATAATAAATACAATACTTAGTGATTTGCCGCTGACTGTCGTTTCGTATTTGCCCTACACGCATAATCAGTTACCGAACTTTTATTCAGGTCATAACACATATACAGATATAAAATTCCTGTTTCTGACTGGATTTTGTACAGAAGTAAAATTCAACATCTTTGGACTCCGTATCTGCCACCAAGGACCAAGTGGTGATGTCCATTGTGAATAATGAGAGAGGGGGAAGGAATTGAGTTCCTGCTCGGAGTGTAACCAGGCCTGTTGACCTCATCTACTGTGTGGTCATCGGTCTGCGAAACATATAACTGTGTGTTTTCTGTATGACAAGTGCTTTTTTTCTTCTTTTTGTTTGTGAAACGTGTAGTTTATGAGATGGATATTGGGGACCGTCTCAGTATTCGCTCAGATGATTGTGCCTGGCGTCGTTCCAGGTCCCGTTGTACCTCCACTATGCAGAGTGCGGGGCCTCAGCCACACTGGCGGGTGTGGGCATAATACATCAATGTCTTATTGTTCTTTTTTATATGCCTTCTCATTTCCCTTTCTTCATTCTCAATAAAACATTTACCTATGTTTCATCCGGTATATGCGCAATAAACTTGTATCCCTAATTTTTCTGTTTACCACCGTTTATCCCACAAGGTTGTGTTTATCATATCACTGCCAGTCCTACATTATTGTCACTGCTGTTATTTTACCTGTCGATAGTTAAATGTATCCTATATGGAGCGCGCACGATACATGTATCTTCACGTGACAGCTATTTTCCCTCGGCATCAATTGGATAGAAATTTGTACGTCTGATGTAATAGGGTCACTTTTCTATTAATTATCTACATTTTTTTTATCTGCTTAACGTCTCTCTAACAGCGAGGTCTTTAGAGACGGGAAAGGATGTGGAGCAAGGAATGGGAAGGAATTCGGCCATGGAATTTTGAAGGAAGCATCCCGGCATTCGCCTGGAGTGATTTGGGAAACCATGGATAACCCAAATCTGGATGCCTGGACGGGGATTCGAACCGCCGTCCTCCCGAATGCGAGGTCAGAACGCTAGCCGTTACACCACCATACTCGGTAATTATCTACAGATCTATCAGTAAATATTAATCTTATCGCTATAGATGAACATCCAGGATATCCTTGTCAGCATGTTCTACACTATACATACACAGACGGAAAAAAAAATCCCAACACCAAGAAAAAATTATTGTAGAGTAATGAAATTTGGACAATGCATTTGTCAAGTTAACATGTTTAATTGATTAAATTTTCAAGATCACAGGTTAATTTAAGCTCAAGAAAATGCATTTCAAATGTGAAATACTGTTAAATTAATAGCCGGTGTAACCTCCAGAATTTTGAATGCAAGCCTGCAAACGTGAATGCATTGTGTCATACAGGTTTCGAATGTCACTTTGTGGTATGGAGTTCCATGCTTGTTGTACTTGTGCTGTCAATACTGGGACGGTCAGTGCTGGCTGTGGATGATGCTGGAGTTGTCGTCCAATGATATCCCATACGTGTTCAATTGGAGACAGATCTGGTGATCTCGCAGGCCAAGGTAACATGTCGACACTCTGTAGAGCACGTTGCGAGACAACAGCGGTATGAGGGCGAGCGTTATCCTGTTGAAAAACTCCCCCTTGAATGCTGTTCATGAATGGCAGCACTACAGGTTGAATTACCAGACTGACGTACAAATTTGCAGTCAGTGTGTTTGGTATAACCACAAGAGTGCTCCTGCTGTCATAGGAAATTGCTCCCCAGACCATGACTCCAGGTGTAGGTCCAGTGTGTCTAGGCCGCAGACAGTTTGGTTGCAGGCGTTCCCCTGGCCTCGTTCTGACCAACACTCGGCCATCACTGGCACCAAAGCAGAACCTGCTTTCATCAGAAAACACAACAGATCTCCACTCCGTCCTCCAATGAGCTCTGGCTTGACACCACTGGAGTCGCAAACGGCGATGGCTTGTAGTCAGTGGAATGCACGCTACAGGGCGCCTGGCTCGGAGCTGTCCTTGAAGTAACCGATTTCTAACAGTTCGTTGTGTCACTGTGGTACCAACTGCAGCTCGAATTTCTGCCGCAGACGCAGTACGATGCGTAACAGCTGTACGCCGAATACGGCGGTCTTCCCTCTCAGTAGTGCCACGTGGCCTCCCGGAACCCGGTCTTCTTGAGGCAGTACCATCCCTTGACCACTGCACCCAACAATCATGCACAGTGGATACATTCCGGCCAAGTCTTTCTGCAATATCGCGAAAAGAAAATCCACCTTCTCGTAGCCCTATTACACGACCTCGTTCAAACTCGGTGAGCTGTTGATAATGGCTTCTTCGTCTTCTTAAAGGCATTCTTGGCTAACATCAACTCACTATGTCAAATCTCAGCGGTAAATAACGTTCACAAACTTTACAGCGCGTATTTAAAGCAAACCTGATTTGCAAGCTCTGAGTAGCGCTACCAGCGCCACACTTATGCGCGAAGCGCGAAATTTGAATCGATGTCATCTTTCAGATGTATAAACACGCCTACCAAATTTCGTTTATCTAACACAAGTCTTTCTTGGTGTTGGGATTTTTTTTTCCGTCTGTGTATTATCAGCGATAACTAACGACTAAAAATATATATAAACCGCTTTTAAAATAAATTTTACTGGGTTTACTACCCCCATAAAAGGCTTAACAGATATTAGCTGTTAACGGCGGTTTTCGTCTCTTGAAATTATATAGTCAGAACAAGCGACTAGGAAATTAATGACGATTAGGCGAATTCATCGGAAAATTATAATGATGAATGTTTATTTCTTATTACATTTACCATAAATTGATTATTCCATTTTTAGAATATGAATAAATTGAAAGAAAACGAGAGTTTGTTACCTAAAAATGTCATTTTTCAGGATATAAAAAATATCCTCTTGCCCTAATCCTTTCAAACATTTATAAGTATGTGAACAAAATTCACTTTCACTGTATGGCCTTAAACTTACGACGTAACTGACAGCTGCTTAACAACAAATACCACTATTGTTTGAAAGTTCTACGTAACATATTGTTCACATTGCGATCGGTACTTCCAATACAATCCCTAAATCTCACAGCTTCCGGTACCGATGATTTCCAAGCTTTCAAACATACAATGAAGCACAGAGGGTAGGCTGTCAACTTTGTCAGCAGCTTGCAGATACGGTTGCGTACGTCGCAGTGTGGACGCTGGTCGTATATATTCCGTCGAGGCGTGTGCGCGGATTACGCGGGATAAGTTACAACAGCCGAATGCGGAATTCGGCACGGGCGCGGGTATAAAATGCGCGAGCATTTAAACTGTCTGCCATATACAACCGCTTTTTTCTGTTTTAAAAAGACTAAAAACTGTGCTCCTCTGTTGTCTGTGCGTATTGGGAAGGGATGAGTTGTACGGCCCTCGATAAAAATTCCCTCGGACGTGAGCTGGCCGTGAGATATGATAGCACTGGCCGGACAGTAAATTTACCGCGCGTCGGTAGTTCCCGGTGGGCTATCGGCGGCCAGTATCGGTTGGTACGCGGCAATTAAACGCGCGACGTCGATTGGCGGGTGTTTTACAGCGTGCTATTACGGCGGGCGCACTGAGTTGTTGGACTACCGACTTTACGGCCGCTGCGGAGGGCGGGCTGCGCCGCACCTGACAGTATATTTAGTAATATTCCTGACAAGTGCAGCCGCCTGTTTGCAGGTCGGGCTTTACGGCCGTCATGGGCGCCCACACTGGGGCTGTGTGTTGAGGGCCGGGCGACACCTGTTACGCGCGCCAGAGTAAATTCACCTGTCGGAGAGGGCACCGCCTCCGCTCCACTGCGTGCATATGCATTGGAAGATCGAAAGTAGTGAAACTGAGTGTTAACTGAAAAGAAACAAACCACAGCGCCCGGTGGGCGAGTAGTAAATTTCGACCGTGCGTGGTCGGTGAGCTTAGCGCTCTGGCCTCGCATTCAGGAGAAGGTAGGTTTGAATCCCCTTCTAGCAATCCAGATTTGGGTTTTCCATGGTTTCTCCAAATCACCCCAAGCGAACGCCTGCATGATCCCTTCAAATTCCTTTCGGTTCCTCACCCCCAATCCTTTCCAACATCTAATAACTTCGACGTCGATGAAGCGTAAAGTCAGACGCAAAAAGCAGATAAGTTTCGAAGGGAGACGGATTCCAATCACCGTTCTGTCATCCTGCTTTCGGTTTTCTGGCAATCCCCGAAATCGAACCAGAAGATTGTCAGGATGGTTCCTTCAAAATCCCAAGGCCGAATAACTTTTCCTTCCTTATTCCCTGTGGTTTCTTTTTTTTTAAAAAAAGAAAGTTCTAATGTAGAAAGAAGTTTACTGAACCGTTGGAAACACCAATGAAAGTTGTTTTCAGAATGTTAGAGCAGAATACAAAGTGCAGATAACATCATTTATAAAAATAAATACTAGCCAGAAAAAAAAGAAGAAGATTTGTTATAACAACGTTTTTACATTCACAAGCAATTACGAAGTTTCAAAAGTCATTCAACTAAGACAAGATTTGCTTTCCTGTTCTTTGTCTTGACAAAGAACAGGAATCCAAATCTTGTTCGGCCCTATGGCGTGTACAATCTAAAACCATCAGTTGCCAAACCTTTGGTATTCCTCCTCTCAAATAGGTACAGACCAGTAAAAGTTCTTCTAAGAATTTCTTGACCAGAAGCCTTCCACAACTCTTCGAATTTTTATCAAAATATCAAAGACATCAGCAGGTTTAAATGCCAATAATTGTAAATATATATATATATATAAGGGTGACAAAGGAGATGTAGGACTTATCCAAAACACCAGTCTAGAACATGAACCTATTAGTTTAGAAGGAGAGGAAAATTTTCGGCATACATTATAAAAGGCATCAGCTATTTCGCAGGTTTGAGGTACTAATGCCAGAAGCAACATTGAAAATACAGGGTGCGGCAGAAATAACTCCCGAATTTGCCACCGCTGTTTCTCTGGCGCTAGTGGTGCGGCGTGAGTCACGGTTGTGGCGTTTGGTTGTGTGTGCCTTGCAATTTCAGTACGTACCATGGCGTGGAGCGGAGAACATCGTGGTTTCGTGATTGAGACTTATTTCAAAAATGGGGACTCTGTTACCATAACGCAGCGATTATTCCGTACACATTTTCGATTACGTCGAAATGCTGTTGTTCCTGACAGGAAAATCATTTTGTCATGGGTCAACAATTTGAGAAGAACGGGTTCGACTTTAAAAACGAAGCCTCCTGGTAGACCTCGCACCGTTCGAACACCACAGAACATTGAAGCAGTAAGACACGCCATTACGACCTCCCCACAACGTTAAGCCGAGAACAACAGAAGAACTGAAAGCTGCCATCCGTCAAGAAATTGCGGCAATACCACCCGAACTGACTAGGAAAGTGATGCGGAATTTCAGGGAGAGACTTCAGAAGTGCATAAGATGTGAAGGTCGGCATTTGGACGATGTGATTTTCAAAACTCAGTGATGTAGTGCACAAACATAATGGTAAACATCATTCTTTGAAAGTGTGAAATAAATATCTCAGTAGCTTCTGTCAGTGCTGTGTTATTCACATTTTAAATTCGGGAGTTATTTCTGCCGCACCCTGTATCAGTCTGATTTCGAAATCTATCAATAACAAAATCCAAACGATTGAAATAAAATTGGCAAACCAACATTAGTAAACGTAAATGAACTATATCCAGTTTATCCACGCTGTGGATTTGGATAGCCACCATGTCAACCACATATAATCACATTAAGTTAAATGACGACACAATTGCGGGGGTGGGTTGAAGAACGGAATTTAAATCTTTTATCTGATGGACAAGAAAGAGTATTGTTTAACTGAAGTTGGTTCCTTAATTACTTTTTGAAGCCTAATGATGGCGGATCTTTTCGCTGTTACCCAAGAAATTAGGTAAATATTAATCAACCAACTCTATTTTCCTGTAGATTTAAATATGAAAAAGGCCTCTATAAATTATGACAAAATTCCTTTCTTATTCTTGGACAAGGCATCAAGAACATAATTGGTTAACTTGAAATTTTAAAATTCTTGCCTGTGTATAATATGAAGCAAAAATAAGATTCTGAGTTATTAGAAATGAGTCAGAGCTTTCTTCGCTTCTTCCTTCTCCTGAAATGGAACCATGAAAATGTTGTAAATGAAGATATAAGCTCATCTCCAGACAGACTAGGTTAGTAGTCGAGCAAGTTGTATTATTTGAAATCGTCTTGATGTACGACAAGTTCATTTCGCTAGACCGTTGATAACTACAGTGTTAGGATAGGATCGACACATCTTTCATGTGTCGCTTAATTCAAAAGAAACACAAAAGAATAATTGTTTTCCCTTACCACTGTGTAAAATAAATGAGCAATTATTTAATACTAGATGACCTATACGAAAATTTCGGGAATACGTATGAATAATGAGGTTGGAGGTTTGCAGTAGGGTGAAAAAAGTACCGCCTCAGTTGTTTCAATTATTTATTTGTTTAGTGTACTAGGTACGTAACAAAAGTCACACCACTGAAGCCGTTTATTAATATCTATGTGATATGTGTTATTCAGATATTTTCCTTTATTATTATTTGATGGGACAAAAGCAGATATCTTAATCTTTAATATGATATCTCATTTATCTATTTCGGTTACATATCAAGGGAGATAAATGGCTCATGATAAAAAAAAAAAATTACATACGGGTATCCCTTTAAAGATCGAATTCAAAAATTAAAAAAAAATCCTTCATTAAAATATGATTTGATCAAAGCGGAGAGCTTACTCCCATTTTTTCGATTTCGGTTAGATATCAAGTGAAATGTTTTTAAAAAAGGCTGTGAAAATAATGGTAATTGTGCCCTTTAAGGGTCAGATTTCGAAAAATTCCTTTCTATAAATACGATCTCACCAACGTGGAGACCTTATTCTCCAAAATAATAGCCTACCTCATTTCTCGATTTCGGTTAGATATCAAGGGAGATAAAGAGCTCGTGACAAACTAATCATAATTGTGCCCTTTAAGGGTCAAATTCAAAAAAAAAAAAAAATAATCCTTTCTTAAAGTATGATGTGACCACGACGGAGACCGTAATCTTTAAAATTATATCTCATTTTTCTATATCGGATAGATATCAAAAGAGATAAATAGCTCTTGACAAAAAAAAAAAAAAAAAAAAAAAAAAAAAAAAAAAAAAAAAAAAAAACTTTTGCCCTTTGAGGGTCGAATTCAATTCCTTTCTTAAAATATGATTTGACCAAAGATGAGACCTTATTCTCTAAAATAATACCGCATTTCTCGATTTCGGTTAAATATCAAGGGAGATAAATAGCTCGTGACAAAAAAAAATAATATTAATAAAAAAAACCTTATGGAAAAAATTATAATTTTGTGATTTTAGAGTCAGATTCCGAAAAATTTCTTTTTTAAAAATATGAAGTGACCTCGGCGGAGACCTTAATCCTTAAAATGATACCTCATTATGTATATCGGTTAGATATCATGGGAGATAAATGGCTCGTGACACAAAAATGAATTGCAGAAATATTGATACTTTTTCCCTTAAAGGGTAGAATTTCTAAAATTTCCTGCCTTAATATGTCACTAAATCTCGTGACACAAAAAACAGAATTTCAGAAATATTGACGTTTTGCCCTTTAAGGGTCGAATTAAAAAAAAAAAATCCTTTCTTAAAATATGATGTGACCAACGTGGAGACCATAATCTTCCAGAATCGAGTAAATTTTTGTAATGGATTTCTTCAGAGATGTGAGAATGGTAATCAATTTCTCTCGAGTATCTTGTGGACAGACGAAGCTACATTCACAAGAAGAGGAAGTATCAATCAACGAAACTCTCACATCTGGGCTCATCATAATCCACGAGCAGTTAGGGTGACCAATTACCAGCAAGAGTTTTCCATTAATGTTTGGACGGGTATTCACAATAATCGTCTCGTAGGACCACATTTTTTACTAAGATTGAACGTACAGACTTTCACGGCTTTCCTGGAGAACGACCACCCTGGTTATCTTGAGGAGTTCACATTACAGGAACGATTGAACATGTGGATCCAATTAGATGGTTGTCCAGCTCATTATGGTAGAGTTACTCGTGAATGGTTGAATGGAAATTATGGAGGTCACTGGATTGGTCCAGTGGAATCTGTACTGTGGTGCGCACGCTAACCTGACCTTACACCGCTGGACTTCTTTGCATGGGGTACATTACAACAGGGAGTGTATTCGGTACCAGTAACCTCAGAACAGCATCTCAGGGACAGACTCATGGCTGCAGGTCAGCGAGTTACCCCAGAGCAATGTATGGCAGCAACAAGAGCTGTCATATCACAGTACAACGCCTGCATTGCCATGGGAGGAGAACACTTTGAACAACATCTACATTAATGGAATAGTCTGTTTTATTTCTGTTTCTTTCTTTATAATTACATTGTATTATTAATATGTCATAAATAATATGATTTGTTAATTATTTGCATTTTTTACTGTTACTCGATTCGTTTATGTTACTAAGTATTTTGTAGATAATTACTTAAATCTATTGTCAATAAAAATAAACATTAATTCAAACGAACTGTTCTTGACTTTACCGTTTCAAACTTCATTTTCCCGATTATCTCCGTAAGAAATGATAATGGAGAAAAATTTCATTGGAGGTTTATGCTTATTTTTGTGCCCCAAATACGCTCCCAAAGTTTGACCATTTAATTTTGGGACACCCTGTATACTGTGGGTTACTTACAATTAAAGAATTCTAAATAGTACGATGTACACAATTTATTTCCGTATTAACTTATGGGGCTTAAATTATGTATCCTTCTATCCTTCTCACTAACGAGATGTTGATAATGTTTCCTTGATGGGGTAATCTGTAGAAAAGATCAAGTATGAAGGGAGAATCCTAGCAATAATATAAGAAATCAATATCTAACACTAATCAATCCAAGCAATAAAGTAAATTCACGTGGTCGTAATGAGCTGGTGATTAGGTTTCTTATCGGCTGCACAATTTGCTACCCGTCGTAGCCGCCTAGCCTAACACGATAATCCTACCGGTTGTTGGGGACCTACAGTTTAACGGCGAACCCGAACCACGAAAACATTCTGGTGTACTTCACATTACATGGCAAGCTGTGCCAGAAGTGAATTTCGAGTTAAGCCTATGAAAATCTACGCCTTTACAACTATTCGAACCGGATATCTTTCGATCTCCATTCAGACGCATTAATTACTGAGCCACCAGAACGCTGTCCAAACGAGGAATACGTGCCACTGCAACATTTAACTGGCGCCATTAAATTATAGCAAATTTTTTTTTTTTTTTAACCAGTCTTACTGCTGTATTCCTTCCGTACAGAAGAACTCATTTCAACCGGTTGTTGCGTAGATTACGTGATCTGATGACTCGCTATGGCATCTCTTCGCCAACCGGACAGGAGGCTGTAAACCATACAAAAGACGGGAAGTGTGGTCGGCGGCAGTGAGCACGCCTACTGTTCCGCCCTCTCAGCTGACAGATCATTGTATTCTTACCCAACAGGTGTAAAATTCTCAGTGCCTATAAAATTCATTCATGAATGTTCTATGAAAGATTAAGCGTATAGTATTCTCTCATTTCATAAAAGTGAAGCGTTTTTTTTACCTTTTTAAACAAGGAGTATAAGAACAGTCCTTCTCTTTGTAAATAAACTGATTTCTAGAAACAGGAAAATTTGGCGCTTTTGGAAATTTCTTAGAATTTTCTATCAAACTTTCAAGAAATGTACGGAAATATCTTTACAACTCTCCTCTTTAAACATAAATGTGACTCCATTAACAATTTTTTTGTTTAATCTGCTTAACGTATCTCTAACAGCGAGGTCTTTAGATACGGGAAAGGATGGGGGGCAAGGAATGGGATGGAATTCGGCCATGGCCTTTTGAAGGAAGCGTCCCGGCATTTGCCTGGAGTGATTTGGGAAACCATGGAAAACCCAAATCTGGATGCCCGGAGCCTTTAACAATATCGTTATACAGAAACCACAACTTATATTCCTTGCACTGCGATTCTCCTCAACAATTCCCATCCACCACTCTAAACACCTTCCCGTTGTAGCGTATCACCAGGGGGGGGGGGAGAATTATTAATTAATTCTTAATATAATAATTGAATATCAAAATGTAAATTATTCAAATGAGAAGTGGATGACTTTAGGATTTGAAAACTGTCACAAAAAGACATTTTAATAAAGATTTTTACAATGGCATCTACAAATCTGAGCGTATTTACCATTACGTTAATAAACAAGAGGTTGTGCAATTTTCTAAGCAACGCTCAGACGTACAATGAGCCCTTTAAATGCAAGCAAACAAGTATAGTTGTACTTTAAAAATCTCACAATTATTCTAATACAAAGTACGTATGTTACCAGTTATGATGATAGCAAACAGTAATGAATTTTAATGGGTAGGGACGCCACGAATGATTAACCTGTCATTCGACAGTTACACAGTCTAGCTCAGTGGTTTTATCAGATCAGAGCAAGGATCTGTATCTCAGATGCGCTTAAGGGTACAGTTCCAAGAGAGTTGCAGGCTGAATGGCTTCGAAGAAACACATTACCGTTCTTCACCCACGGCAGGTAGCGCTGAGCGGAGATAACCACCCGGTCGATCGTCGTAACTGGCCACGCCAGCAGTACGCGGCAAATCGCAAGTTAGAAGTGCGCCTCAGATGGTCTCCAGGACACAAGTCAGCCCAGCACACATGGACCCCAAGTCGCCAGTGACCCGTCTGGGCTCCGGAATGGACGTGAGCTTGGCTGCCTCCCGACTAGGAGGAAGTGTGCTCGTCCTTTTCTGCCGCCACGGAGGTAAACTCTAACTCCGCCTCTTGTGGCTCGAAGACGACATAGAACATAAAATTCCCCGAATTTTAGTACTATGTTCCCTGTGATTGGCTGACCATCTGACGTCATGTGATTCTCTGGCTTCTCTTGGCTACGTTAAGTTTCGGCAATCCTCGAGAGCCCATGTCTCCTTCGGGAGGAAGGAATTCTGTTTACGGCCTGCCCGACAGAAATCCCTAATCCTCTTACCACTCTGCCAAAAAGGAGCCAGCCAGACTGCCCTTCACTGAAACGTAAAATCCTTGCCTTTCACCCTTTCATGTGCATCTTTCGAACATACAGTGGACATCCCAAGAAATGGAAAAATATTCTAATCCTTTACTTTATATATAATAAAAAATGATATGTAACAGGGAGCTTAGCGAATCGTTACACCGTCCACTTATATTCCAAGACTACTCCCGATTCCAAGTGATATATTGCCAATATAGCAATATCCTCCAATTCTTTGTCAAAGTATCAACTCTCTATTTATTTCAAAGGGCTAACTTTCGCTTCCACGCCAAAATTCGACCAGGTTAACCTGTTGCCAGACACACTGTCATTTTTCCCAGAGCATGTTTTCATGGTCATCACACTTTAACTCCCGACCACCATTGACCTCACTTCGCTGCACACCAGCGTCCCCCACTGCCGCGGGCTTAGTTCATTCAGTACTCTCTTGGTTCTGCTTGTTGATTCTCAGCAATTGAACAATGATTCTCAGCAATTGAACAATGATTTACAACTGTTTTAACATTTCTTAAGCGATAACAACTGGATTTTGCATTCTCGCCTAATCCAATTTTTACTAAGAGGGCGTTCATTAATTACGTGAAGTATTTTTCCGGAATTCCGGACGCCCCCCCCCCCTCTAAAATGACGTGAGATTTTGACGTACCACTTACTGCCCCTAAATTCGTCTTTCGTATCATTTCTACAACCTTTTCAAATATTTCAAAACCTTACGTGATATTTCCGTTGCCCCCCTGCCCCCCTCTCCTCCACCTTGGTGAGGTTTCGTGAGATTTCACCGGAACCCCCCTTTTCCCATTTCTCTTCACGTAATGAAGGGACGCCCCCTAAACAAAGTTGGCAGAGGAAGCTTGAAAATCCATTTATCCGAGTACGCTTTACATATTATAATTCTTAAATCCAGTTTCGTGTACCTCAAATCCGAGCTGCACCCTTCACTCATCTCTGTACCAAAGATTCTTTACCACCGTTCCGCGATGTAGCATCTGTCACTATTCTTCTCTCTTAACGAACTATCTAAAATAACAGGTATTAAAAAAAAACGCAATCAATAGCAATATGCAATGTAAATTTAACCAGGATGTCATTTGTTGCCTGACAAGCTGAATAACATTATTTTACCCTGCTGCAATCGGATTTGTAAGAAATTTTCGTAGCCAAACTTTCAAGTTGTGACGAATCCCACCTTGGTCTTGGTTTGACCTACAGTGTAATACAGGATGTTAAAGTGCTCACTAAAATTTCACTTGATTCGTAAGACCTTAGAATTAATAGATGGGCAAACGAAACATGAATGAAACGAACAAAAATAAAAAATGGCCATACCAGGATTTGCATTGGAGGCTTTGTAAACTGAGACGTCGATACCAAATTCTCTTTAACGATGAACATTATTAATCTATATATATCGTCATTCAATATGTCACATTGACATAGATGTCATCCCAAATTCTGTCTCAACAAAAAAAGTGGAGATATCATCCTCAAATTTTACACTTCGTTTGTGTCATCATGTCCGAATCTAGAAAATTTTTGTGCCACTGTTAATGCTACAGAAAATCCTTTCAAATTATTTAGTGCATTTTTTCATTTACCTGTACACATACCAGAATATCTACTATTACTGTTACTCCGTGTGTGGCGGAGGGTGCATTGCACCTATCCGGGAAGGTAATGGTTTGGAAGGGATATACGGGATATGGCAGGAGGCGCCCATGGGCTATTGTGAGGAACCATCCCAGCATTCGCATGGAGCGATCTGGGAAACCATGGCAAACCCAGATCAGGATGGCCGGAGTACTTTATTGAAAGCTATTCCTGTCGGATTTTATGTTTAGTCGCCCGGTAAATCCTTTCTATTCCACTCCCTAATCGCTAGTGGAAAAAAATGAGTACAGAAATGAATCGGTTCTGGCCCTGATTTCTCTTATCTTATTTTCGCGGTCATTCCGAGATATGAATGTTGCTGGTAGCAATATTTGCTGGCTGTCATTCCGAAATACGTCAGTCGAGAATTTTTCAATTAGCTTCTGTCGAGAGCAAAGCCTACGGTGCTCCAGGTCTTACCAACCTAACTCCTTCAACATCGCACTTACGCTTTCCCTTCAACTGTATATACCTGTCACGAATCGGGCGGCTCTTCTTTGGACCATCTCTAATGCCTCCACTAATCCCTTTTGATGGGGACCCGGTACAGAGCAACAATATTCTGAGTGAGGCCGCACTAGTGACTTGTATGAAATCGATTTAACTTCCGGAGTGCATTGTTTTAAATTACGACCTAGAAATCGAAGCATACGATTTGCTTTCCCAATTAAATTCTCGATATGCTCATTCCACGACAAATATAACACATGACTGGAATGTTCTGCCAGACAGAGGAAGGACATTTGCAGCGTATTATCAAGTGCATCAGACGCCGGAGTGTGCTTGGAATCGGAGGCGGGAACAATGGTGTCCAGCTGAGCCAGGTGGAGCGGGGTGGACGGCCGCCAGCTGCCACGTCACAGCTGCTGCTGCCGAGGAGGGTAGCAGCTGCCGTGACTGCTGACGGCGCAACCCTTCCTGCACTGCCGGCCGGCCGGCCGGATTCCAGCACTGCAGTTCATGACACGCAGTGTAAACAGTTGTCCACTACGTCCTGCTCTGAAAAAAAATACAACATAACGTTTTCTGCCTCAATTTTTACCACAATATCTTCTGCAAGCTTTAAGCTTCATGATTAGATCCAAATAAATAAGGAATTAACTCTACAGACAAGGAAAAAGAACTAAATAATATTATCTACATATATACTCTGCAATTCATCGGCACTTTATTTCTCTAATCTTACCTCTACTGTTATTGCAACACAAATAGTTTAGTGCACGAAGTATTTCATCGCATTCATAAATGAAAGTGGGTGTAAGCGTGTTTATCAACAAGTTCAAACTAAACCTATGCCGTCTGTTTACCAGAGAATCCCAGCCTAATCTACGAATCAATTCTGTGACGCTTTCGTAATGACTGTGGTAAGCAGTCACGAATCGAGCGGCTCTTCTCTACACTGTCAATCAGCCCTCTCCGAAACGGATCCCAAACTGCACAACAGTAGTTTAAATGTTGACAGACGAGAGTTTTGTACGCTAGCTCCTTCGTTTCTGTATTACAATTTTTCAATATTCAACATATGGTGGCATTAGAGAAGGTCCAAAGAAGATCCGCCCGATTCGTGACAGGTATATATAGTTAGAAGGAAAGCGTAAGTGCGATGTTAGGTTGGGAAAACCTGGAACATGGAAGGCATTGTTCTCGACAGAAGCTAATTGAAAAATTCACGACTGACTTATTTCGGAATGACAGCAAACAAAAATTTCTACCAGCAACATTCATATCTAAGAATAACCGCAAAAGTAAGATAAGAGTTCTCAGGGCCAGAACACATTCATTTCTGTATGCATAATCATTTTTTTCCCCGAGCGATTAGGGAATGGAATAGAAAGGGTTTACCGGACGAGTAAACTTAAAATCCGACAGTAGTACTTCTCAATAAACCACTCCATCCATCCTGATCTGGGTTTTACATGGTCTTTCCAAATCACACCAGGTGAATGCTGGGATGATTCCTCACTATAGCCCATGGGCGCCTCCTGCCATATCCCATATATCCCTTCCAAACTATTACCCTTTCGGATAGGCGCAATCAGAAGCGGCGTAAGGCGTGGTTGAAGTGGGCGTCCGCCTACTGCCTCGCGGTCCAAGGGGCCTCACGCCTGGAAGGTTTACGCAGCTTTATTTAACCCGTAAAATAGATTAGAACCACCAAACGTTGTAACCGTGACAAAATATTTTACTTATCTTAAACGATTAATCTCACTAGCTAGCAAGTATCTGACAATATTAATTGTCTAGAAACGTTTGCTTGCTTTACAGTGACTGACGCTGGGACTCCTAGACCACTGGTCTTTTTTCAATTTCAGTTCACTTCTCGCTGAATCGAGGCAGTGGAGGCCGTATTATTTCAATTTCATGGTGTTGTTGAAGGCACCGAATACTTTAAAAAATCTCACAGAATAGTTAGACACTCTTAGTGATCCTAATTCGTTTTTGTACGAAATGCTCAGCTCAGAATTTATAATATTGTTACACTTATGAGATACACTGATCAGCCGGAACGTACTGAATAGCCTGTATGTCCGTCTTTGACACAGATAACAGCGGCGCTTGGAATGGTAGGTCGCTGGAGGAGGTTGGCACCACATCTAAACACACACGTCAACTAATTCCAGTTAATTCCGGGGAGGATGGCGATGGGATGTACGTGGTATGCAACCAGTGTACGATACTTTTTGGCCGTCTTGGTGCCTTGCGCGAGCTCCACTGGACCCATGGATGCCCACGTGAATGTTCCCCAGAGCATAACTGAGCCGCCACCAGCTTGTCTCCGTCCTGCAGGACAGGTGCCAAGAAGCTGTTACCCTGGAAATCGACGATTTCGCACCCTCCTATCGCCATGGTGAAGAAGGTATCGGGATTCATCAGACCACGCAACGCTCTGCCACTGCGCCAACGTCCAGTGACGATGGTCACGTGCCCATTTCAGTAGTAGTTGCCGATATAGTGGTGTTAACATTGACACATGCACGGATCGTCGGCTGCGGAGGCCCATCGCTCGGAGTGTTCAGTGCACTATGTGTTCAGACACACTTGAACTCTGCCCAGCATTAAAGTCTGATGTTAGTTCCGCCACAGTTCGCTGGCTGTCCTATTTTACCAGTCTACGTCCGACATCTGTAATGATGGTTGGTCGCCCAAACCTCGAACTTTGATGTGGTTTTACCTTGGTTTCGCCACTCTCACTGACACTACATGCACCGTGCGTGTGTCATTCATCACTAGGTGACGTTGCTTTGGGCTGAACGGGTTTATATCGGTAGTAGGTAGTTAGTCATAATGTTCTGGCTGATAAATTTATTACTACGTGTTACTCCTAAGCAAATTTTGGCAATTTTTACAAGTTAATTTAAGCATTGTTCTTGAACATTTGCGTAAATTTTGTGACTGGGTCAAATAATATCGACAAACTGGGCTCGGAACGGTTGCGTGACTCTAGCCCATTTAATTTTTTTTTTTTTAAATTAAAAATAAAAGGATAGCTAGGAATAAAAAGACGTTTGATTATGAAAGCAGTAATGAACCAAAAGAATCTCCCAATGCCGGTACGAAACAAATTTTTTAGCACCATTTTTGATTCAGTAGTGAGCATTATGTACTCAAGACTGATGTCCTTAAACCAACACTAAATGTTTCGATTTTCTCTATGATCTAAGCAAGTTAAAAATATTCACAAAAAAAGCATATATTTAAAAACTACGAAGATTTACACAAAGTCCTGCCATGGTGTGATAGCAATGGCTTCCCACCTTACGAATTATATGAAGAGTTACAAACAATGATCCAAAATATACCTGATTTCATTAAAGATGTGAATCATCTGCTTCAGCACACTAACAGAAAGTAACTTGATAGAAATTAACCCAAATATTTAAATTGTCATTCAAATTTTGTTAGCCATACCGGAAAGTACGTCCTCCAAGAAAGGAGCTTTTAAAAATTAAAACCAATAAAAAATTATTCAATAATTACAATGGGTCAAGGACTTTCAGTTTTGGCATTTTTTTCAGTTGAACAGATATAGAATCTAAGCCGGATTACGGAGTTAAGTAAAGATAAGAGCAGGAAATTTCTGTTTAATTCTTTACTGTTAACTATTAATTAATAATGTTAGTTACAGTGAAGACGATTGCATTTTTATGAATAAATATTTGACAGATAAAAAATAAAAAAACATTTTTCTTTACAGATTGCGACCTCTTGCGCCACCAGATGGCCTCGCAAAACTTAAGCTGCCCACATCAAAACTAGTTCTTGTACTGCCAGTAGGTGCAATGCACCCTCCGCCACACACTTTTAGTGAATCGCGGAATAATAATAATAATGATAATATGAATCATAGCCTAGAGTTAGGTCTACGTACGACCAAAGTAATGTGTAGGTTCCTTTTCATGTTGCTTTGTAATATTACGCTTCAGCGAACTGATCATATCAACAACTGCGATTATAGTATTCCGGACACGTGGCCATTTACCCACCTATTTTTTAATACTGAGCTTGAGATATGGAAAACATTAATACTTACATGGAATAACATAATTACACGTTAAAGCAACTGATTATCAACCAAGTTTTTGCCGTTAACCATACTCTGCGTATAATTTTCAAATATGTATGCTAAATCCATCAAGGCATTCGCAAGATCGGGTACGACTGTTATTTTTTCAATTTTTTACATTACTGAGATTATTTTACCAAGTGTTTCAAACCAATAAAACCATAAACGACGGAAACAGAAGTTTTATCCTGTGATTTAGAAGGAACAGTATGCGTGGGAACACCGTGGTATTTTTTCAACGCTTCTGTGTTGGTAATTTCACTAGCAAAGTTATTACCCAGCAGAGTGGTTAATGTCTCAAAATTATTCCCTCAACATAGGCAGTTATTGATTATCGATACAATCACTATCACTTAATAATTTCTGGGCAAGCAGAATGGTGGCTAAGTAGTTAAGACGTCTAATTCGAGATCTAAAGATCCTCGGTTCGAATCTTCCTTAACCCGACCTTCACCTCTGACGCAACTTGCTGTGTAGTATGAAGTATGTCAGAAATCTGCCGTGGTTCTACATTAAACTGTAGATCTCTTTGAGGTTAGGTAACAAGGAGAGGAACCCTACCTCTAATAGCAGGCTAAGTACGATACCTCTTTTGGGAGGGTCCAACCAAGCTTCCTTTTTCCCCACAGTATAGTTTCTTACATATAAACTTGGAACTGATTAATTCGTTAAAATCTCAATAAACAATTTTTCCTTACAACAGTTACTGAGGCACAGAACTTACATAATATATTCTTAGATCATATCTTTAGAGCTTGTTCCTAAAGCATGACTTAATCTATGGATATAGCAATCATAATAGATTTTTTAGTAAGTAAAGATACAGAAAAAGTGGTTAAGAGAAGTGTTTTAGCTGTGTGTCATATTGGGTACATAATCAGGCGCTAGTTGGAATGACTTCAAATTATTAAAAACTGAAATTGAGATCGTAGATGCCGGATTCGAAGCTATGCCAGTCTAAATATGATAACAGAAATTTACGGCTCAGCTGCTAGATTCGATAACACCTGTCAATATCGTTACCAGACGTTTTGCAGCTACTTGTTTTCAAACGTAAACAAACATATGACATGATCCAAAAGTCCCAATTTCATAGTCAGATTCTGTCTGAATTTTTTTAAAATTATTTATACATTGGATAAAATTTAGGGAAAGTAAACAGGACTTGATAGACAAAAATACTAACCATAACATAATATATTTTTTTACAATGTCCTAAACGTATTTAATTGCTTCAATACCGCCGTTATGCCCTGGAGCGTTCATAGTTTCGGAAGTTATATGGAACTACCAGTTGTTATGTTATTAACCACATTTTACGGGTAATATAAATAAAAAATTTCGATAAGTGCACATAACGAATATAAAGATACCGCTTGTCGTTGAATACAAAGTAAGTCGTTCCATTCTTGGGAATGATTAATCATTTAGGTGTTGATGTACAATAGTACAAACCAACACGAAGTGGGCTCGGCGCATAACATTGGACATTGGAAAAGCCAATCCTGAACTGCGATTCTTAAGTAGAATTTTGAAGAATTGTAACGTATCTGCAGAGGAAATAGCTTTCAAAACTCGTATCCGTAGTACCGTTGTGTTTTAGAGGAAATCTGGATACTGATTAACAATAACGAGAATTCGCAGAAAAGAACAGCCAGATTTATGAACGCGCTTTACAGGTATTGTGTAAGATCCGAGCAACTTCATTCATTTCCGAATGCAGCGAAATGCTTCTCCAACTAAAACACTTGGATCGCCACCCACAGTTTTATGTGAATTTCAGAGTACAGAGAGAAAGGCGATAAGGGAGCGTCCATAAATCACTTAGCTCCATTTTGGCTTCCTATAATCTCCCTCCCCCCACGTAGCTCGGCGTGACTTTTGTCTTTACTCCCCACCCCCCATCCCGCATAGTACGTAGCGTTTTTCCCTATTGATTCCAGAAGACATTTAGTACTGTTTTCTCTTGTCAGACTATCGTAAATTACATATGGAGGTAATTAAATGACTGAAATAAGTATTTACATGTTGTTGTGTGTTCTGTGCCTCATTTTAACTGTGACAAATAATATGAATGAATAGCTACGTGGCCTGGCTCGGAAACCACTGCCCCATCCACGTAGGCCCTGCGTAGCTTTCCAGACAAACCCCTTTTCCCCTCCCTAGACCAAGACACGTAGTTTACAGACGCTCCCTAAGAAAGCAGCTGCAGGTTAGCTTGAATCTTTGCCACCTGAATTGTAATTATTTTAGCTTTGAGTTCGAGGTAAGAAATGAATCACTGGAGCCTGCCTCATACTCTCTGCCTGCAGTGAGTGGTATGTTACAGCTATGCCGTGCTTGGAGGAGCCGTCCCCCAACACGGTATTGATTTCTCGCGCTGAAGCCATAAATCTTGTACGACTTGTTTCACAGGCTTTCCATGTACTGCAGCTCTCACTGTTTCCCACGAAATCGTCAAACCTACTGAGGCGGGAAACTATTTCAGAGGAAGGTCGCAGGGCAGGCGAACACTTCGACGCCACTACAAATGTTATGTTGGACATGAGTGTAAAAAATAACCTATCACAGTATTTTCGATCTATTTCGCCTGTCTTAGATCAACAGCTGGTATCTCGCGGAATCATTCACAGTCAGCAGCTTCCGGCTTCAGCATATAGCTTAACAGTCCAGCTTGTCTTGAGCCTAGAGTTATGGTGAAAGATCTCCACAATATACTGGGCTTATTAGGTGAATCATGAACTTCTGGTTATCGTCTTGTAATACAAACTATTCTAGCCATGTGTTCCAATTTCTTGTTCATCTTGAAGTACAGAGAAGTTTTCAAGAGATGACTGTTTTCAAGATAAAGGCTTGCTCTACATTTGAGGCTTTCAAGTTGCGTTACAAAGAAATGTTTTGCTCTGAACTCGTGAGCTAGTTTAGAAAATAACACCTGCAATTTTGTAAGACACTATAAAACTTTATTATAGAATCCATATCAAGAATAAACTTGATGCCTAAAAATCTAGAAAATTTCGTGTTAGTTATCTGTGTTCATAGAAATCATCAATATACTTTGGTGAAGTCTCATTATTTTCTTCACAGCAACATTTTATTCACCCAAAAAAAATATGGAATTGAGTAACTACATAAGTTCATTTTTAATTCATCACTCCTTGGCGAAAGTACCATATCTTACCTGATTTCAACATGAGAAATTTCTTTCATACTTCGAAATAAAACTGTCTGGTCTAACTTGTTTACTATCGCACTTCATTCGTTTTAAGTCATATCGTTACGTTTTAACACTAGAAGTAGTATTTTCGTGCAGTATTCTAACAACTAAGCAGAACTGCTGCAACGAAAAAAAAATCTTTCTCGAGAATTCATAAGTGTGAAAACTCGATGAGCAGGAATGTGCCTCGTGTTTACAGTCAATTCACAGTTTATAATGTCATCAGATAAGTATTACTACATCGAAGGTTTGATTTCAATATGTATTACAGTAAACGAAAAATCTTATCGAAATTATAATCTGCACTTATCCGTTTAAGAGTCGTCAGTATATTGTAATCATAGCTTCCATGAAGGATATTATGTTACTAAGTATATTGTACTAAGCATTTGAATGCTTTTCATTAAACTTGACGACGGTCTTTGACTCGTCAGATTTTTCAGTCTCAAATGAAATTTATTTTCTCAACTTTGTAGTACGATTTTTGAGCCAGTGATATATTATGATTTTTTATGTTGGACTGCTGTCCTAGAGTTAACTACAATTCACGACCAAACAAACGGAGTAAATCTATAAAAGAGTCGAATATCTGTTGCTCTGTTTCAGTTGTGGCTTTGTCTTCCTCGGGCGCCGTGATAAGGCCTGCTTGCAGGCGAGGCAGCCGCAGGCGCTAAATATACCCCCTCGGCGGCGCCGTGACGTCACAGGAGACAGCTGTGAGTGCAGCGCATGTGGCGTGGTCTGCGTGTCCGATAATACCGAGCGTGAGTTACCCTCCCCCCGGACGAGGGGGCCTCCCCAGCGCAAGCAGGGAGCCAGGCAGCTAGCTAGCACGTGCCAGTAGGGCGAGCTGCTCCGGAGGCGTCGCGTCGGTCGCTGTCAACTCCACGCAAACAGCGCAGGTAAGAGAAACCACCGGCAGACTCGCAACTACTGTACATATAATACCGGGGTGCTGCTCACTGAAGTTCTGGCTCTGGGCAGTGCTTGCGTACTCATCGATACAAGCAGACACCTGCAGACGGCAGAAGTTATTGTCCACTGCATTCGCCGGTATAAGCTCCAGGCGCAGTCTCACATCCTGGTTCCAAACAAGGGCTGTTGTGCGTCTTTAAGCGAAGTGTTGTGGATCGAAATGAGACGTCACTGAGTGGTCGCGGCGCATGCGCAGACCGTACGGCTACAGCACTCTCGTCATGTTGCCTCCACTTTGTTTCAGATACAACTTGCCTTATGGCGACAATAAGACAAGGAATTGCAGCAAATAACAATTTATCCTGAAATTAAATGGAAAATGTATTTTTCACACTCTTTTTTATGGGTAGTGAAGGTATACTTTTTTTTTTATCACCTTAAACATTTTACGAATTGCTTAGTCTCACTGTGTCGATTTCATTGTTCGTCTTACTGAATCGAAGAAGACGATTGGAGATCTTATACTAAGTTTCCTAAATATATTTTTAAGATAAATATTCCTATCTATTTCAACTCTTAAACCAACAAATTTGGGTTTATTTATTTTTAGCAGATCTTTATGTTTGTGCAATTTGTCCAATATGCAAACACATAAAGTTGTGTTTCCTGTAGTTTCCTACCAGATTTTCCAACTTCTCCAATACAGGATTCATTTTTTACAATCCCCTCGTTTCATTTCCTTTGTATCCATATCCTAGGAATGAATTATTACCCCGAGAATGTATTATATTGGGATCTTTGCCTAATCTTTTCTTTGTTTTTCCGTCGTTTTACATGTAAATGCACACAGGAATCAACATATGGAGTCCGTCCCCAGTTTTTAAAGGCAATGAAAATATTAGTATTTTCAGCATCAATTTCAAATTGCATTCCTGAATTATTTCAGTTTACGTGTATAGGCAGTTTTAGTTGAGTCCACTTCTCAATCAGCTTCTTGTCCTGCGTTGAAATTAAACATAGGATGGTCTGTTAATCGTCTATTCCAGAAAAATGAAACTTCCGGTTCTATTTGTCCTCCATCGAGAAAAACCATTTACTTTGAAGATTATTATGCAATAAACACTTACTTACCCATAATCAGGGTCTTTATATACTGCGTGATTTTTCTCCTAATGTCACGCAAACACTTTTTAATCCTCACATCATATCCACGACATCGAAAAACGATTGTACTTGCCAATATTGATTTCAATTCACTCTAGGGCATATTGCAAAAGAATCAACTCAAATATCGATGAGTATGTTGCTAGTTCATTGATATTTGTAGTGCTGAACTGTTGATTACATTTTCTTGTACTGATGTTCCGTAAATTTAGACATCGAAGCTGACCTTTGTTGGTAACTCTTAAGGATAGTATACACAAGTCCGACAATTTTATTATGTGTCTAATTCTTCTGTTTGTATTACCCCCTCCTGATGAACTATAATAAAAAGGCTTCCAACCAACTCTGGAGACATAGAGTGCAGGGGTTTTCCTAGAGGTTACCAAAGATTGCTACAGTTCTCTAAATTACATAGGCTGTAGTTATGAATTATTAGGAGTAGTGTTTTAGAGGTACTATATACGAAAGTAAAGATGCTATTACTTCCGGAAGTGGAAGAATGAATAAACCGGAGGAGAAATAAAATAAAATATTTAGAATTCAGATACGGGAGAAGGATAATGATTATTTGTGAGAACTTAAAAAAATATAACAAAATCTTTCTAATAAAGCCTGATGATAACTATGCATGGACTGAGTTTACACAAGCAGTAATCGATCACGAAGTAGTTCAGAAAACAAGTGATCAAACTTTAGAGTGTCACATATTTCAGATCAGTAGAGAAGTTTGGGTAATTTGAAGGAGGAAATCAGCATAATGAGAATGAAGTGGGAACAAATCAAAGGGATAAAAATAATTTTGAAGAAGAAATGCTTATTCGAAAACAAAAAATAAAGAAAACCGGAAAGCCTCGTACTACAACAGGAAGTCAAGAAGACTGAAGCGGTTGACAGAAAGAGAATACAACAGAATTATCAAATAGCAAGGGAATAGGAAACTGCTGAAAAACTAAACAAGGGATTAATAGCAGCAAATGAGATAGCTAGGGGCCGATTTGGGCAATGGCATTACAGGTGTATTAAAGGTAGGTGAATGCACCATTGTAACATACATTCAAACATTGTTTAGATTGAATATGGAGAAATGCTAATACCAGGAAATTTAAAATGTGCCACAGTAGCTCTGTTCACAAAGGAACCGAGACAAACAGGGTAAAAATTACAAGCTGATTTATTTAACCATTGTGGTAGTCTAGTAAGCGAAGTGATTGTTATTCTATACTAATAGGATATAACTGAAGAAACGAAACTGGTTTGTAAATCAGTAACATGGACTTAAGAGTTGTTATTGAAATAAATCTCAGTTGAAGGACTGTGTGCAAGACAGTGCATGCGAAATGGACAATGGAGGCCAAGTCAATAGTGTAGCACTGGTTTCGCCGAAGCAAATGACACGGCGAATCATATAATAGTGGTAAATTAAATAAAAACGAATGGAGTGGATGGAAAAGGGGCTTTCAGATCACAGAAATTCTTAAAAAGTGGAAAGAAATAATTAGGGTAGGGAATGCAGAACCAAACATGGTAGTATATTCGGACCATTGCTGTTCGTTATTCTAATGAATGATTGTGTGGGTGATTTGCAGTCTGAACTTGGATTATTTGAAGATGATGTAATGTTATAACCTAGCATTAAAACAGGAGAGGATTATGAACAGCTACAGGTGGATCGGGGCAGAACATCTGGTTGAATGAGACAACATGAAATGAGAATATATGCCAAAAATCATAACTTACAATACACACAAATAAAAAAGTGGGAAAAGGAATTTATTGTTGATGGCATTTGATACTAAACTCAATTGGCCAGAATGTGTTGGGCAGGTGGTAATTTTCAGAATTCTGCATTTACTGGAAAGGGTGTTGAGGAAATGTACCAGGGCAATGATGGAACTGGAATACAAAACCTTGGTCAGACCATTGCCTGAGTAAAGCTGAGCAGTATGGGACCCGCTTTATGGTTATGAAATACAGTGGTTGTAGAGGTTATAGCGGAAGGCATGGTGGAAATTGCTGTAGAACATATTGACTAACTCAGATTGAGGAGCTGGGATTAGAGCCATTGGAAGACAGGGTGTGTTTGAAGCCATTGCTGGGAACTTATAAGGCAAGCACTTGATTTCAAGCATAAGAGAATGGAAATGTGACACCTTTGCTAAAAATGGTGAAGTTCATGTAATTATAGAAGATGGACTTGCTATACAAAAGCAGAAAGATTAGGATGGGAATTTACTAAAGTGAAATATCATACTACTAGTAATACTAGACTGCAGAGTGTAATTAATAAAATTTGAGTGTTGATAATCCACACGGATGCATAAATTACAAATATTTATGTGTGACTGCTGAGTCATTACCTTGAACTTTAATCATGACTCAGCATGATTAAATGATGAAGTTCTAGGTAATGTAGAGGTTTTCAGAGCATGTCACTCAGATAGAGGAGGTTTCGGCGTAGCGGTGAATCTCATAGGTATTCATTGATAATAGACATGAGTTATTAGGGATGGTTTTGGGGAGTGGAGAAAAATCTTGATTAATGAGCATTCGGGGTTAAACTGACTGTATATTTTGTGATAACGGAATGGAATGGTGTCATTATAACGGGTTGGAACTTCAATATACTCCTTTCGAATGATAGATCAAACGATAATGAATACAAGAGCTGATAGTTTTTGTAAACATGTTAGGGAGGGAAGGACGCTTCGCAAGTGGTAGAATATTTCAGAAGGGGCAGGACCTGGGGGATGTCCTAAAATTTGATAATAATTGTGTTGTGTTGAGTCTGAGGGAAAAGATGGAATAAATGACAGCATTTTCAAATTAAATTTTGTGGTGAAGTAAGTTTCACGTTCAAGTTTTCGTTGCTGCATCCGTTACTGATATTTAAAATTTAGCCCTCTTTAACTGGTGAATGAAGAATTTCATGAGATAACAGTTACCTAAGGCAAACATCCTCTATGGAGCAGTCAATGAATTTCTCCAAATAAGAGTGAGACCATGTATTTAATTGCATCTTAAAGAGCTCGGTACAATCGAACAGATCCATTTGTATGGTAAACTTTACGACAGGAAGAATAACACAATCTCAGAGGAGATATGTAAGATCATAAATATGACTGGTGAAGAAATATTAGCTTTATGCAGTATTCCGTTACTGAGGAAAATACTTGCTTCGCACTGCCCACCTTCAGTTCAAGTCAAAAATTTTAAAATTTTGGAGAATTATTACAATTTATCACAATTTTAATATCCGGAGAGCGAAAGAAGATATTATTGGCAATTTTTGATAGGTTCATCCACGTATATGAACTAATGCTCCTGCAATTCAGTCAATGAAAAGTGCGAGTATTGTCTGCAAAGTATTCAACTCGATGGCAGATGGTAATGCTGTCGGTAAGGCCGCGTTTACACGCAGGGCCCGGACAAATAGACAAATTGCCGCCCCTTAAGATTATGTAGAATTATATATTTTTTTAAAAAAATAATTAATTTTTAATCTAATAAAATTTTTAATTTAAATTTAAATTTTAAATCATATATTCATAAATAAACTTATTGAATTTTGATCTAGCGGCACAAAATAGATAAATTAATTATGAAATATCTGTACATAGCCACAAATTAACCATATTTTTTACATTTTTAAATGCTATTACAGATGGATATTATCACACAAACAATCTAAATGCCATTATTCTGAAAATAAAACAAGATTACATCAAATACGCTAAAATCACAAAAAAACTTTTTTTCTTACTTTCAGGTTGCGAATTTTTTATTACATCTTAAAATTTACTTCATCAGCAATTTCATACTCAATTGCCAAAATGGCTAAATCATTAAATTATCAATTTCTTGGTTTTCTTAAATGCTTAGCAAGGCGTTGTGAACATCTCGCAAATGAAATTTTAAAGGGTTTAATGCCTCTATCCTCTCTATCCTACTCTGACATCTACTGTCACCCCATGTTTTCAAAGTTGAACCATGAACATGCTTTAAAAGTATTGCCCATCGAAAAGTAGATGCCAAAAAGAATAAATATATTTTTTGGACCATGTTGAAGAAATTAGCGGCTTCCAAGGAGGCTTTTGCCATTAATAACAAGATTCAAAGAATGGCTACTACACGGAACATTGAATTCTCGCGAATTATATTGTTTAATTATAAATTGCACTCCTGCTTTATTGCCCCTCATATTGGACCCGTTGTCAGTCCCTGTCCTCTGATATCCTGCAAATTTAAACACAAGTCATTAAGTTCTCCAACTATAATGTCAGACATTTGTTTTCCTGTGGATCTTTCGACTGGTAAGAAGCCTTAAAAGCTTTCATTAATTTTAATTTCAACATCAGGATTAAATTTATTGGTTGAAATATATCTGATTACAAGAGTAATTTGCTGTATCTTACTAAAGTCAGGGGTACAGTTTAAAATTATGGAAAAATATTTGAATTTTTTTATTTAATTAATAACATGAGACTTTACACTTTGATGCAGCAGATCTACTACCCCGGTTTGTATATTTTTCCCAAGATATTGAGCTTTAGTCTCTACTTTTTAGAGCACTCAACGGACGTGCTCTTCCATAATGGGATCGTATTCAGACAGTAACTCGACTATTTTTAAGAAATTACCGTCATTATGCTCAAACAACTTGCCGTTTGTACCTTAAAAAACCAGTCAACTTTTACCAAGCATTTTGGTAATTGCAACGATTCTTAGAAGCACTTCATTCCAATGATTTATTTCGGCATTAATAACTCTTTGAGTGGCAGCATCTACAGTTTTACAACAATTTAATCTTTTTTTTCCTGAATATGATTTTTCGAAATTTCATGCTCTTTTAAAGTTTCGTCGAGGTGCTTCCAATTTTTAAAACCCTCCTTTGAGAGAGAGCTAACTAAACAGCCGAAAATATTGCAACAGAAGCAGTAAACGCAGTTTTGTGAAAGATAGTAGCTAATCTCGCAATATTTGCTCTCCGTTGCTTAATATTCGTGCATAATATTTTGCGCTAAAATGTCGATCTGTGTCATTGGAAGGAAATTTGTAAATATGCAATACTTTAGGTGGACCTTGCCTTACTAAAAAGCTTCTTACGGCGTCTCGTAAAATTCTTGGCCATAAAGTTTTAGAACGCCTTCTGTGAGTCTCACGTTGGTGTCAGTTCCAGTTGGTTTAGAAACTTCGTTCATTTGTTTGCTATTATTCTCTGACGATTCTGTACTTCTTTTGTATCCCGACCTGATATTGGATTCTAAAATTTATTTTGGTAAACCCTGAATATGGTATATTTTTTTAACGCGCCAGATTGATTCTGCCTTTCTGCTTCCTTTCCCAACCTTCTTTTTTTTTGTACTGGTAACCAGATAGTTTTCTTTGACCGTCAGACATTTTGGAAGAGGCACGCTCGTACCTCAAACAATGTACACTATAAAAAGCAAATATTTATCCTTGTTCTAAATAAGCTAAAACCATAACTAAGATCAATTATTCTCAGTCGATATAAAAAAATATTTATGCACAACACAAAATATTTTCCATACCCTGTGAACATAAATCAAGTCTAGTGTTACTACACAGTCAAAGCTTATTCGCGGAGGATACTATCCGTAAATTTGCTAATACAGAAACCGTGTATACAGAGTGGCAATTTCTATAGGCTTAAATGGAATACGTTCCAAATTCAAAAAAAAAAAAAAAAAGTTGTCGCGCAATGCACTTATTAAACCAACTGACAAAGTTATTCACATTCACTAAAATAATTAATGAATTTCTTTTTCTTGAGACGATTTACAAATGCAGCAATTAGAGTATCTGTAAACCGCATTCTTATTTATAATAACCATCATGGGTTATTATATATTACCAGTTAACATTCGAAATTGAATATACTAATGGTATGTGAAGTAACTAATCGGTAATCAGCAGCTAGTAATATTATTTATTTATTAATAATTGTAAGTACTGTCACACACCCACTAAACTACAGTTTTTTCACAAGCCATCAAAGCTAGCGTGTGTAATTTAACCCAACCATAACACTTACAATGCCTGTATCTAATTTGTACGACAAATCTGTGAGGCTCGCATTACGAGAAGAAATTATTATGCAAATTATTACACTTCGATTTCCAATAACTAAGATCCATATTGATTTGGTTCATCAATTCAATAAAATAAATACTCAGCATCTCCCGACAAGCACTATCGATTCCATGTATTAGAGCTTAGCTGCAATTGCGAAAAACACTCATTTTCACCGGGTCTAGTAACTTGTGGGCAGTATAACGTCGGAATCAGTGCAGGTAGCCGAGGGCAGGTGTAACAGCCCCCACCTAACAGCTTCTGTTGTGCGCTTTTGTCGTTGTGCGCTTATGTTGTATATCCAACTAAATAACAGTTTAATCATAGATGTACTTACCTTTAGAAATTATGAAATCCTGAAGTAAATTTTACGAACTTCCACTGATCACTAATAACGCAATAGTAAGACTAATGCTGTTGTGTAATGAAACCACTTTTATAATTAGCAATAATAAGCAATTTGAGACAACAAAAGTCAAACAGCGTTCTAATCGCGTGCTAAGGCCCAATTCACACAGAAGAGACGTGGCTCGGACTTCGGGCTGAGACATGGAGTTTCTCCTATGGCGCAATTCACATAGAGGTGGCTGTGCAACGGCGCGCCCCTTTGAGGTCCGCGCCCCGTCTCTTGATAGTCTCTAGGGGCGCACCCAAATAGCTAAGAACTGTAAGTTTTTAACGAACGAAAAAATCGGTATGTGGATTTTTTTATGAATTGGGTATTTAACCCATTAATAATATTAATATTTTTCTCACACTTACAGCCGAAATGCCGCCCCTAAATTTTAGCGCCCCGGGTAAATGCCCGGTTTGCCCCCCCCTAGAGCGGGCCCTGTTACACGTTGCGAGTTGACTGGAACGGAAGTTGGCTTGACCGTCGGTGGTAGGGGTAAAGGGAGTGTACTAGCATGCTAGGAATAATTAGAAAACAGTGCACTGTCCACTGTGAGGACAGTTCTCTACTCTTACATTGTGATCTTGTTGAAAATAGTATATCCATATAACAGGAAGGAATTTACATCGTAGCTATTGATTATAATGTTGAATGATAGAAGAAAAACAAAAAATACGTAGGAAATGGTTAAAAGAGTGAATATAAGAAAGAAACGCTTTAAATGCCTCAGCGCATTTTTTTTTTTTTTTTTTTTTTTTTTTTTTAATAAAGTTGCTGGTGAAAATGAAGAGTTACATCATTTAAGACTAACTGTATCTCAATTTGAAGAGCTGTTGTGAAATATTTTTGCTAATACATAAAAAAATGACACTATTATGAAGTAATTTTTTGATAGCAGAGCCTCTAAAATCCTTGTTCTTAAAATTTTCATTCTATAAAATTCCACGTAATTTCCTCACTTTCATGCAGCTCTAAAGAATTTAATGCCTCTGCTTCACTCCGCTTACGCGACTTGTTAGTTGTCGCCATCTTGATTGTTGAGCTCGCACGCCAAAAGCTGGTCGTGAACCGAGTCCACTATCCTCAGTCAAATGTCTGTCTTGTACCTGTTGACACGAGGAGAGTGGACTATTCAGTGCTGCGCGCGCAGCAGGACAGTACACTCGTTTCAGACAACTCGCAACATGTAAACGCTGCCTATACTACGAAACATGATATTTTTATATGCATTCAAAAGGAGAGTTATGTTTTGCGAATGAATTTGTACATATCTCCTTGTTCATTCCTGCAGGCTAAATTGCTTGATCGATTTCGATGTAGGGGGAGTGTCGTTGGATTTACCATAGATTTTTTAGTTAACTGCTAGAAACCAATCACTCGTTGCAAAAAATATAATCGCGTGTCCAAGTCAGACGCTTCGCACCCAACCAACAGTGGCAATCACGGCTTACCCCACTAATCTGCACATTGTGCCAAAAACACTTTAGCATATTTCATAGTGGCAGGAATAATGTATCGTAACAGCAGAAATGTAATGAACGCAGGAAAAAAGAAAGGAGTGTCAGTTTAACAAGATCGCTGAAAATATTTTTAACACCGATGAAATGAGCAACCAAGGATCAAGAAGAAGTTATAGGTGCTTAAGTCACAGAGACATATCACTCAGTCAAGCACACCTTGTCATTCTTGTTAATCAAAACTCGAACGTACTTTGTATAACAATTCCAAAAATGCTGAAAAATTGTCATTTGGAAGAACAAAGTCCAGTGGGATTGTTCATAATGGTTTAGGTTCGGCATCAACTCAAGAAGCGATCGAAACTCTTCAAAATGATACACTTTATAGGAGCTGCTACAGATGCCTTCAATCATGGTAAGATTTTACAGCCGAACTACAAATTCAAATAATTGAGATTTATGAAGTCGTGAATGAAGCTGCATCAACCACGCATAAAAAATTATTGACACGGCTGAAGGAACCCATTATTATTATTATTATATTTTAACTGCTTAATGTCTCTTAACAGCGAGGTCTTTAGAGACGGGAAAGGGTTGGGGCAAGGAATGGGAAGGAATTCGGCCATGGCCTTTTGAAGGAAGCATCCCGGCATTTGCCTGGAGTGATTTGGGAAACCATGGAAAACCCAAATCTGGATGCCCGGACGGGGATTCGAACCACCGTCCTCCCGAATGCGAGGCCAGAATGCTAACCGTTACACCACCAACCCATTATTGATAGTACACTTACTGTACCATGATAATGATCAAATTATATCAGTAGGATATCCTGCCCATATTTGGCATAACAGTGTAAAATATGCTCTGGGTATGAGTAAATTTAAATTGAAGAATTTCATCCCGAAACTGCATAGCAATTTCTCATACTATGCCAAACGAGCTCAAGCTTTAAAACTCTTTTAAGAGACGCGTGAATCTGAATATTTGTTTTCATGGCATCAATACCGGTTTCAAATGCGGTAACTGAAAGGAAATTTTCCCAGGCTATTATAATTTGGTCAAATAGCTCGAAATAATCACTCGAGCAGAGATACAAATTAAAATCGGCTTCAATTTGTCTTGCGTCAAATTTTAAAATCTTGTTAAAAAAAAGCTATGATAAAGGCAATGAACTCTAATACTAAATACAATTTTTATAAAATAAATAATTTATACTTATTAACACAATAAATAAATACTTAAAATTCAACTGGAAAATACATTATTTCGATATTTTGTTACAGTCGTAGTCAACAAGTCTGACTGATTTTGTAATAAGGTTTATAAGTTCCTATAATATGATAGACAGATACCTATAGAAACTACTCCCGTCCTCCATAAATTACAATAGTAACGTGAATTATATAAAAACCTATTTTTTATGGGTTGTCCCGATATGTAGCCCCGAATCGCGATTTTTTTTTAACCCTCCGCCCTATTTTTAACTACCTGGACCTGGCAACACTATTGCCAGGGTGTGGTGCCTGATATTGGGGTGCTACCTGAACTCCACCACAGCTTTCCAATTGGTTACACAGTCCGCAAATCAGTAATTTGCAGCCCAGGAATTCTATGGCAGAGCCGTAATTTCAGTCATATGTGTGAGAGAAAAAGTTGTTGTGGGTCATAAATCATCCGTTAAAGGCATGAGTGACTCAAGCTGGGAGATGAAGTGTAACACCGGATACCGAAAGCAGTTCGTGCAAACTAAGCTCAGGCAAAAACGAGACGAGATTTAATTAAGGTGAGTTTGATAGCACAAGCTAACGCAGATTGTTTTGCAGCAGAGGTCATTAAGTTTCTCATTAGCATTAAATTTTGTCCTCGCAGGGATTTTTGTTTAGTAATTAAATTCCAAAAGTGGCTTTAATTTACGCAATCCAAAACGTAGTCGCGCTGTTTTACGCTTTAATTAAATGTATTATCATTAATTTCGTGTCTTACGGCACCTATGTTTATCCCTACATATTCAACAGTCAATTTATGTTGTTTTTTAGCACGTTTAAAATACGCTGTATCCTACAACGGTTTCGTATTTTTAAAGTATGAAATTATATACTAACATAAAAGAATGTATATATTTACATGTCAAAGCAGTGAGATAAATCTAACATCCAATAACGAACCAATGGTCTGTTAGTTTGCTCTGCAGCGTAGTAAATCTATTGACTGTTGTCACATGATTCGACAGAAACTAGACCAATTAATATGCACACTTTACATACGCGTGAATAACATCAACTGTCGCCTTTGATTTTCTCATACACTTTTAACTCTTAATATGATATGCTTATTACAAATATTGGTATAATAGAAAGAAATAATAACAAGAACGTATAACAGAGCCACAAAAATACTAAAAATACAATCGGTTTGAAAGTATGGTAGTGGACTCAGTTTAAACTTGTCATTGATGGTGATTATGTAAGCTGCCACTTTGTTTAAATACTTCAAAAAGAAAGCCTTTTGTTCGTCTCATATCAGTGGCAAATTCAATTTATCTGTAGGTTAATTGAAAAAGTCACTTTCACTGTAGTCCTTGAAACAAACAAATTGTAAATTTTTCAGCTTTACCTTTAATTTCCTTTAGTACCAAATAAAAAATGTGTAAATAATGAAACAGTTTAGCATCAGAGTTATAACAAAGAGAATTTCTCCCTTCCTGATGTTTCACTACAACTGCCGACCAACTATCAGCCAAAATTCCAACCGTCTTTCATATCAGTTTGATTTCCAAAATATTACAGATTATTTTCGATCAGATGTCAAGTAATACGATATCCTTCTTCGAATGGAAAGTAGCAAGTTGTGGACGACTTGACCATTAGTAATAATGAAGAACAAAAGCTAATTAATCGTTCGCAATAGTACTAACAGGCATAACAAATAAAAATCAGCTTTAAAAACACGTAAAACAAAATGAATTGAAGTATTTCCGTCAGTGTAAAACTAATCCGCTCACATCCTACAAAATGAAACTACTGTAAAGTCATTTGAGCCCACGGTAACAAGTTTCTACTGTATTTAACCGATCGCCATAGATTAAAACACTGGAAAGGTCAATACCAAAAAACAGTTTTACACACATTAAAATCAATAGTTATTTATAGCTAAAGTAATTGCTGATTTATTACAGTATGCTCAAAACATGCTCAAATTAAATACAATATAATCAGCTTCTTGCCATACAATGTAGAGTAAACATAACGGTTTTACTATCAGGCACACGCATTTAGACGGCTTCAGTCCAGTTTCCAGCTGTCTGATGAATATCAAGAAAGACTTCGAGGTCATCGGAGACGGGGGATCGCGGAGGAATTAGTCCATTCCCTTCTGAAGGAACCCGGGATTTGCACCCGCATCTTCCCTAATGCCAATTCCGAGTGTTACCCATCAGCCTCAACACTCCATAAGCTAACTACAACTCCGGATCATACTAAACACGGCCATGTGGTACGATTAATACTTGGTGACTTGCGATGCCGTCCACCCTTGCTATGTCAGAATAGAAAAGTAGATTTTCTTTACTTACGATCTGTTTGGAATGAGATGAAAATGAATACACAGGTTGTTACAGGAAGTTCAAGGCGAGACTTGAGGACGCCTAAGACTTGTGAATATGAGACTCACTTATCTACAAATTAGCTTAATTACATGGAACATTAGATCAATGCATTTTCCTCGGTGAAAGAATTTTAGTAACTTAAAAAATAAATATTTGAGGTTTGGATTGGTTACATAACAAAGTAACCCACGAACTATGAAGTTTTAGAAGATTTTTTTTATCTTTCTGGTAACGTATACAAATACATTAATTTACAGTTATCTTTGGAAATTTAATGAAAAAATTATATGTTAACGCGCTTGCAGTTAACATTGAAAACCGTTGCATTATTGGGATGCTAAGCAATTTAAAATATTGTTGATTTTGTCTTTAATTAAAAAAAAAAAAGAAATACGAAATGAACTACACGACATACCCGAGATTGTTCTCATACGAGATCACAGCAAACATACCTATTCTATTAACGACAGCTTGTACATAGGGATTAATGTATCGCTGTCCGTACTCCTTTTTCAATAAACAGTAAGTCCTTTCTAGCATTTTCAACGACTTCTATGTTGTGCAGAGAGCAGCTGAGTTAACTTATCTATTAGAGACTGTAATGAGCGATCTGGTAGCTCAGTGATTAAGATGTCCGACTGGGGATCAAAAGGTTTCCGGTTCGAATCGCTCTATGGGAGGGGATTTTCATTGGCCCTTAACCCGACCTTCAACTCTGACACAGCTTACCGTGTGAGTTAAAGTACGCCAGAAGGCTTCCATGGTTCGGATTCAACGTTAAATTGTAGGTCCTCCTGTTCCCGGTAGGACTACCGGGTTATGTTAAGTATACTATGACAGGGGCGGAATGCGCATCAAATAAAACTCTATCGCCAGATCATAACGACCACACGGAATTATCATTACTATAGTGATTTTAATGAATCGCTGTATGAGGTTCATCCCATCGATTCATAGTGAAATCGAGAAAAGCTGATACAGAATGAACTCACTTCGATCCTGCAATTACAAAGCACAACTCATGTATCTATCGTAACTAACAGCCACCCTTTGGATGCTTTGTTGTCCATGAGCGCAACTACAGCAATCAAGCCACTAAATTCGTAAAATGGATGGCATATTCGATTTGTTAACCACCCTATTGGTAGAGATCGGTGACATGGTGGAGGAAGAAATTTTCATCGTTCCGAATTTGGAAAACAATGTAGGAGAAGTATGGTAGTGCAAATTCATAGTCATCATATTGTGTTCGAAACTTCGGCAGAGTGCCTGTTAACCCTAGGATGCATGGTGCCGAAAACACGCATGAATGCATATGCAGGGCCTCCAAGGCCCTGCCTAATTTTAAATTTTCGTCATTTCATATAATCATTTTTTGGAGTTAAATTTATTTCTGTCAAATTTACTGTCATATTGAAAGATTCCTAAGATATAGTAACAGGATCTGGTGGGCCTGATTAACATTTTATTAATTAATTCACTTATAAGTTGCAGTTTACATTTTATAACATTTATTACAACCAATTTCTTCAGTTAAAACATACTCATTATTCACAATATTATGTATATAGGCAATATTTTGACAAAAAGTTAATATTCATTGTTCACATAAAATTGCATTTTTCTTAGTTTTCAACATGTGACAAAACAAGAAGCACAAAGAACGCCACTATATTCCTTACAAATGTTGGTTTTACATTTAATGCATGTCATAGCACTTTTCCTGTGTTTATTATATGGACAATAATTGCATCTTCTTCTTTTTCCTGAAACAGGTAATTGGTTCGGCAATATGACATCTTTCTGAACACCACATCTTTGCATGGCATCAACGATTTTCTTTGGAAGATTAGGGATCTGAATACGAAGTTCCATTAGTGGTCTTACCATTTCCTCTGCTAAATCTCTTAGGAACAAACGCCTTTTATCACTTCTTCCACTATGGTATGTCAGATGTTGGGCGGAAAATAAAATTTCACTGTTCATTGCTGCAACGTCCATCATATTCATCCATAATGCAAATGGCCATCTTCTTGTTTGTCTCTTGCAAGTGTAATAACGAATTTTCTGGTCCATTTGATCTACTCCACCCTTCGTAGAGTTATAGAACTTTATTATACCTGGTTTCTTTTTTGCATGAGTTTCATCAATGTTTCTGTCGTGATGCATTGTTCTAATGAGAACTACAGACTTTTTCTTTTTGGGAACATAACTCACCATTGTAATGTCACCTCTAAATGCAAACAAAGAGGAATGAATCGCTCTTGAGGCTGATGGTTTCATCTCATTAGGAATTTCTGGTTTATTTTGTTTGATTGTTCCCACCACTGTAATTTGCTTCTGAAGCATCTCTTCTGCCAGCTGGACACTAGTAAAGAAGTTGTCAACAGTAATATTTTTTGATGATCCTTCAATGCTTTTAGCAAGATCTTTCACCACATTCAATCCAAGATTTTTCTGAATAGGTTCATGCGGCTTCCTTCCCGTGTAAACAATTCCGTCTAAAGCATATGCAGATGTAGCATCACATAACCAAAATATTTTTATGCCATACTTGGCTGGTTTAGAGGGCATATACTGGGTGAAGCTGCATCTTCCACGGAATGGGACTAGCTGTTCGTCAACTGTGAGCGAATCATTGGAAATCATTCTATTTCTACACTTGTCAAGAAATAGTTCCCATACATAACGAACAGCTGCAAGTTTGTCATCTGCAGATCGAGCTTCACGGGTACGTCTGTCATCAAATCTAATCATTCTCCTTATATCCTCAAATCTATTTACTGACATGGTGGCCTTATATGTAGGATTTGCCTTTTCATCCAAGAATAATTCTCTAATAGGGACATCCCAACTCTTCTCAACACCAGAAAGCAGTAAAAGACCAAGAAAACCCTCCATTTCAGCAAGCGAAACGTTTTTTCCACGTTTTACCACGCAAAGCAGCCACTCTTCTGTCTTCAATATTTGTGCAGTTGATGATTTCCTCTAATATTTCCTTGGAGATGAAATAGTCCCAGGCATCCTTAGGTTTACAGGTTTTCAAACCCACGGGCTGGACCAGGTGCCTTCTTTACGATATTATGGACAGGTGTACGAAAAGTTGCAGGAGGTTCTAATTTCCAAATCGTTCCATTCCGACTAATGTATGTGTGGTCTTCTATACCTTTTTGTGGTGGTTCTTCATTTTCAGACTCTGATGAAGTAATATTATCGGAAGGACTGTCATCTGCCTCAATATTCATATCTGCAGGTTCATTGGCTGATTCTTCACTACTTGCATCTTCAAAAATATTTCCTTCTTCGCAAGAATCATCTTCTTCAAACCACTGAGCCACAACACTTTCAAAATTAGCTGCATTTGCACGTACTGACTCTCTTGCTTTGCGTGTCGAAGCCATAGCAAAAGACGTGTCCCTCGAACAGCAGCTTGTGCAGCACTAAACGAGTCATACTCGTAACAATATGGGCCTTGCAGCAACAAACAAACTACAGTAACAATGAGGCTGACAAGAGCAGCACAGGATATCAATACTATGCAATAATAAAATATTTGATAGCAAAAAGATCAATGATACACCGACATCGCCAATATGTGAAAGCAGTGTGTATTATTTTTTAGTTACTACTCCAGCTACTGCTGCTGTTGGCACTCCAGTTGCTGGAAATACTACTACAGTTATTGTTGAATTAATAACTGCTCCCAAACAAATGTTGAAGACAATATAGGCTAAAGAACATATGTGAGGGCTTCTGAAGCCCTGCTTATGCATTCACGGTATATGGGTAAATGTATAGAATTATACAGAAAATTTAAAAAGGTATCTCGTTCAGACTTGGTAGGAGGAATGTCACAGTTTTAGTGAAAGAGTACTAGAAAGCAGTTTGAAATCAAACAAAAATTACAGATTAATAAAAAAAAATGAAGACATACAAGGGCCTCGGAGGCCCTGTATATGCATCCTAGGGTTAAGTAAGATTATAGGACTCTGATAATGATGATTTGTCTGATAGATGGGTGAGTAAGACTTGGCAGCCCTATTGATGTCCTTCAGTAAATTGGGCCAGATTGACCCAACACTGGGTTTCACTTTCCGTTCTTACATCTTCATACATATATTTATCACAGTGTAATGAATTGTACTTTAAACAGTCATCACACACATGCAACAACCATTGCACAGACTGAAAAAAGAAACTGACTGCCCTGCCGTTGACGGCTCCTGCGGGAGGCCCCAACGAACCTAAGATAACACACAACATCGCTGATTCATCAAAGTAAATATTTGCATGTTGCCTCTCTTCCGACAACACTTTAAATTTTCGACTTGTAGCACATTACGTCTATTGACTCATTGTTTTGTGGACTTCTGGTCTCCTTCGTTCTCCCGTCATATTTTTATTAGTTAATCATTGATTAATTGGACGAGTTCACATTATTCCTTAGACCATCGCTTAGCTTTGTCAGTAATTAATGTATACCTTTTTTTCCATCAGATCCAGAAAGATGTCAGATGGTATAGGTCATCCAGATGAACGAATGGCTTGTTTCAATATGCTGTTCTTAGTTCCACTTGTCGTTTGGTGGTCATGCATCTTACCAGCTTATTCTTAAAAGCGACTTCTCTTGGTAATTAATTCGCATACGGTTTTCTAAAACACCTTACGAACTTTTTCTGTTAACTGCGTGATGTTTCGTCTCGTCCAGGGCTTGCGGTGACTGTGTCATGACAGTTTGGTTCCGTAAATGTTAAAGTACAAGCACTGTACTTGCCTTTAAGGTTCAGATATTGTCCCCATTTCAGATTCCGTGTGGCTGTTCGTTTTTTTATCCTCATTACAGCCAGAATACAGAAGACCTTTTCAACCATAATTTTCAACTACCATCTTACACATTTACTCACGTTTCAGTTCAGTTAGCTGACTTTCCTTTACTCTTTTTTTTTTCTTTCTTTTTTTTTTACGTGTTTGCCGCGTTTACATAATGGAAACTGTATAGGTTTTAATAGACACGGAAATAAGAGATTTTATGAATAAAAACACCAACAATGTGAGCAGTTTGACATACGTGGCGTGAGTTTAATGCTGTAGCAGTGAGCAGCGAGTGAGTGGAATTCAAACACGGGACCCGGTGGAGTAATGTATAGGCTCGTCTCTCTCATAAAGCAAACAGCGCGTCGGAATTGAAATTTAATTGAATGCCGCGCGCGTGGTGCGTATCGCGGATGCGCGGGGCCCGCGGCCCGCCGCGCCGCCGTAAGTCAGTTCCGCGCGCCGCGCGGCGTCTGGGCTGTCGCATCGCGTTACGCGTGACGCTATAAATCCCACAAAGTCTTCGCGCGCCAAGTATTTCCTATTGGCTGATTATTTCCGCGACGTCACGGAGATTTGCCGCTAGCTGGAGTCTTATTGCTTCTGTTGTTTATCGGACGTTAAGTCAGATATTTGCAATTCATTACATTTAATACTTTTTGTTGGAAATATGCATTAACCCATGTTTCTTCTGACAGCTTCGAAATTGTTGCATGTGATAAAAGAAAAGTGTTTGATGAAAAATGTTGCTTGCAGCACGATAAACGTTTTGCTATGAAGAAATTAAATACCACGTTTATTCTATGGTGACCGGCCATTCCTATCCATTAAGCATTATCAAAGTTTGTCAATGTATTTCTTGTAACTGTAGTGACCATCAATGAATTCGTCTTATTTGAAGTGACATTTACCAAGGTAATGACAGTAGGAGAGATGAATGGATAGTTGCTGCATATTAATTAAGTTGATAAGTGAAAAACTAACAATAACTAAATATTATAGGATGTGCCTTCTTGCCAGAATACTATCTCACAGAACACAGCGAGTTTCAACGCGTCTTGGTTTAAATCTCAGGTCGCACTACGGTTTTCAATAATCGTCAATAGCAGCGTTTCTCAACCTTTTTCTACCCGACTACCAGTAAAATGCCAAACATTATTCCGCGTACCACTAACTTAGTACCTGGATAACCGAGTTTTGCTCGGCGTCTTTTGATTTCTCTTCAGTATGCAACATTTCGTCAAAATCGTTAGAGCCGTTTGAGTAAAATTAATTTCATTTAAATGGAAGAGTTTCCCGTATAATAGAACTAATTAGGTCAGATATATAGACAAAATATAATATATATTCACTATATTTCATATCTACTTACCTAAGAACTGCATTCCAGAATGCACATAGTTCAACACTTCAATTTAAACAATATATATTGCATTTTTTTAGACGAGTCTTGGCTGCGTGAAATTTTATTAAAGTCAAACGTTTTTCTTGAAGGCTTCCTAGACATTTTGAAGGGCACAGTTCCTTTCTCTAGCCAAAGAGAAACTTAACTAATATCAGTAGGCTTACTGGTACCTCAAACTTCTAGGAGATGGCGATAAAGACATTTTCTAGATACCAAGTATAAGAATTGCTAATTTTTCGTAAAATCGTGTTTTTTTTCCATGGAAGACACCTATTTAGATAAAAACGTTACTTATATATGAAGCTTCATCCAAATCGTTAGAGCCGTTTCCGGGATACCAAACATATACAAAAATTGTTCGTTTAAAGATATAAGCTATGGACCCAATTTTTACCTCTGTGAATTTTATTAACCAAACATACGAATAGTTATCGGCACCGAACACAATCTCTTAATCTGCCCGCTATAAGCTTCTCATAAAACAGTCATTATCTTAGTCCTCAAAGCAACTCATCTCTCTCTCATGTCGACTGGAAACGTATTTAGTCAATAGACTATTATAGTAACATTGCAGTCATATCCTCATATGTGGAAATACCAGGTTTTTGCTGGCCGTTGATATATTCTTCTCTCTTAGAGTGTATGGCTTGTAACTACACTCGTTTATAGCCTTATACAGTAACGAGTACGGTATCCATTCTGTGTGAAGATATACCGATAATTTTTTATGATGATATCTTTAATTCAGTTAGAATGATGTTAAAAAATTCTGTCTGTACCATCTTAGTGGACCACAGATTGAGTAACGCTTGTCTAGGGGGATGTTGAGACCATCATTAATTTTTACCTCAGAGACTAAACAGTTCACAAGCAAATGAAAAGTTTTATTGTGTAGACGATTGCAGCGTAGCGGTTGGCCTATTCGTCTCAAGTTCCAAGATCACCGACTTTGGAACAGTACGTTTTCATTTAACTGCCATGCCGATGATGTACTGATCGAAGTGTTATTAAAATAAAATTGGACAAATGATTCTTTCCTGAATAAACAGTATCAATGAGAATCAGCATGCGCATCAGAAGCATATCAAAACTTATTTAGAGAATCACGAACAGGCATATCATATTGTTGACAACAGTTTACAACTGTTTCAATAGCTATAAAATCCAAAGGCTGAAAACAAAACTTAAGAAGTTCACTGTCGAGTTCCCCCGCCATCTAATCTCATATGCCTAAATTATTTCCGTTTCCCCAACGTCGAAAGAGTAATCCAAATAAACGATGGAAATTGAGCATGCTCCAATCTCCAGCTGTACGAGTAACTTATCTTTATTCCCAGACTAAATATATGGAATTAAAGATGGTGATTGAGCGATTTTTTGTTTCTCTTTTCGTAGGCCGCGGGTATCTGGGTTCGCGGTGGATTACAGGTCGGTTATCGTAATTTGGATTTCCACTGGCCTGAGCGAAATTTGCATGCTTTGTTTCAGAAGGAAATTATATATGTGTATCTTCCTTTTTCTTTTAGGAGTGATCTATTGCTATGCTCTCGGATTTGCGAAGGTTATGATCGCTTGCCTAAACATTAAGCGAGTTCAGCTTTATATTTTAATCGCGGCGAGCTATGCCAGGTTCAAGAAGATTCCAGTAAGGACATAAGCTTACGAGTGAAGAGTTTTTACAGCTCAGGTTTAGCGCATTACGTGTGAAGATCTTGCTGAAGATAGCAGCTTGTGTCCCGCTCGAATCTACGCTACAGTTAAAAGGTGAGTGGATTTCTGTTTTACGCTATTACAGGCCGATTCGCTGCTGCCGAATTTCGGGTGTCTACGGTCGGCGGTGGTGAGGAAGAAAAATCGCTCACCAATAATGAATCACGATTAAGTTCCCTGCGGGAAGCCACTACTTACACGTGACTTTTCCCGGGGATTCTATCATTACCGTGGCGCCACAATCTGATGATTGATTCTTATAGAACTCGACGAGACAAATTGAAAGTAAAGAATAAAGTTTTTTGATATCTCGCTTAGTTCTCGAGATATCGTATCTCAAAATTGACGTAATTAGGTTGAAATACGGCCTGGACCAGAAGAAACATTTCGGTACACCAAAAGTTTGATGATGAATTCGTATGTAACTCGACGAGACAAAAGGAAAATAAATAATAAAGTTTTTTGATATCTCAGTTAGTTCTCGAGATATTGTAACTCAAATGTGAGGAGGTTAGGGTGAGATCCGGCCTGGACCAGAAATTTTTTTCACCAAAACTACCTTATCTACACAGTGGAAATGCACCATAAGTGTTTTATTTTATTCCTAGTGATTGTTGCTAGGTTGAAAATACGGCCTGGACCAGAAGAAAAAAACACAAAAAGCAGAAGGAATTATACCTATGACTGATTTTTAACATGCTATATCTCGAAAACCAAGCGAGATATCAAAAAATTTTATTCTTTATTTTCGATTTGATTCGTCGAGTTCGACAAGAATTCATCCTCAGATTTTGGCTCCACGGTAATGATAGAACCGCCCTTTTCCTAAACAGATTGTTCATCATCTAGATGGGTAGGAGATTTTCCCTACAGTTATCAGAGTATAAAGACTCGCTATAACTGAAATCGGATCGTGAATGTGCCGATTTCAAATATCTTGAGTAAAGAATGTTTTCTTAAAAAACTTATTAATCGCCTCTTTACCACCATCCGATTAGCGTGCTACTTGATTACGGGCTATTTGCACTTACTATCCTGGTTCGTTTTAGTTCTAAATTTTGTTTTTGTGAACGTTAACAAGAGAAAATTGATTTTCTCTTTAATTAATTACTTTTCAAGTTTGCTACCAGCTGAGACTTTGTTGCCACGCTAACGACCGTCGCTCTGCAGAGCTTAGGGAAGTATCTCGGGCACGCCCCAGTGGAGAGGTCCGGAGCAGTAACAAGCCGGCCTCCCACACACGAAGCCCAGTGGCCGTCTACTTGTGTGGCACTCTACAAAAACTGCGATTACAGCCGAGCAGACGGTAAGCTGCCGTCTGATTGATAGATAATTGCCGAGAGCCCTTCGGCGGCCGGCGAAAAACACGCCAGTTTCACGGTAATTACAATTTATAAACAGGGCTAAGTATTACAAAGAGGTCATTAGAATTTAATACGAGTATTGGCGTCGTAATAAGATGCGGGGAAACGGGAATTAGTTCTCTTTCCAAACTCGCCAAAGTTCTTTTTTCTCAGACCTCTTGTAAGCGAACAGCACTCTGTTTCGATGTTTCCATATTTCGGGTTTTAATTGGGGTCAGCTTTTTTTGTGTGCTCCACTATACACAAGTACATCATTAGGAACGGACAAGTCAATATAAACGCGGAAGAAGACTACTATTATTCGGAAATGTAGATGTCTTCCTTCGGCCATCACTTAATAAGTCAATCTCATGAGTTAAACGGATGTGGGAAACATGGGCTCCGAAATTCAATTATAATACGATTTTCGTTCTACATAAGTGCTAACCAAATTTGCAGATAGAAATAAAACATTACAATAAACTGAAAACAAAACGAGTTTACCCATCACTTAATCTCACGCAGCGAATTGCTTTTTTTCTCTTAGTTATGGTAAATTTTACACTGGCGAAAAATTTATTATGCAAAACATTTCTAACAAGCTCTTCCGTATTGTGCTTCCAAAATAATAAATGAAATGTAGGCTACATTCTTTCCAGTTTTTTGTGTACGCCATCAACTTAATAATATCTTAATGCAATTTGATAATAATCGTTTAAATTTTCCACCTGCTTCATTACCGTATCGCCCAGAGACTGATTAATGTAAAAACTTCAATAATAGTATTGTAAAATGTTGTCTACTTTGATTTATTTTCTTCTAAGCAATGTGTAAAGTTATTTAAAAAAATTTAGTGTGTTTTTTTGAAGGCGGTTTGTATTTTTTTTAAATCAATTTTTATTACTTAAACAAAAACACAGCCAAAATTTTAAAATGGGATTTAAAGAACACTAGTGAACTTTGAAATACTATGTTCATTCAACATTCGCTAAACAAATCTAAGAAAATAACCATCTAAAAAAAAACGGAGACACAATTTTTAATATTTTCAAACCGAATACCTTCCGTCTACAAGAAAATGATCACATCCAAAGGTAACAAGAATTCAGAAATACCTAACCCTAATGACTCACACTTTATTTGTTGTGATAAAGATTAATCAGACACACAGGAAACATAGAAAAATATCTATTACATATACCAAAAGAAAGCGGAGAAACAACTTGTTAACTCTGTTAAACACATTTTATTTATCGTATGGTCCAAAAAAATACGTCACATTTATTACAAATTACATCGATTACAATCTATTTACAAGGAACAATTGCACGAGAGAAACTCGATTGACAAAAGATCACACTCCAACATGACATGAAATACTATCTGTCTTTCTGCTCCACAATCACACTCAAAGAAGAAATCAGCAGCCGGCTTCGGTAGCGTAGGGCCACCGGTTCGAATCCGGCCGCGGGCATGGATGTTTAAGTGCTGTGTGTCTGTGTGAATGTCCTGTCCGTCCTGTGGCGTCCATACATTGGAAAAATACAATATATATACTTGATAACAATTTATACACTGAAAGCTACAAAAATTACATTGAGCTGGCTGTATGGCCTTCGTTTCCAAATGCCATAAAAAAAAAAAAAAAAAGAAATCAGCACATCTGCTATGTCCTGTGCGTATTCCGTTTAGAGCAGTCCATAAGCTTCTTGTTGGTTAAGGCCAGGTGGCTTAGGGGACGTCCATTAATTACGTGAGGTGTTTTTCCTGAATTCCAGGCCATCCCCCATCTTTCCCCTCTGGTGAGATTTGGTGAGATCCAGTCGGACCTTCCTCCCCTAAGATGACGTGAGATTTTGAGAGATTTTGACCGACCCCCCCCCCCCCTTTCCTGCTCATCGACCTCGTAGTTTATTGAGACTTCCTCAAAGGTGATATCCGTGTCGTTTCTAGACCTTAGGTGGCGTCCATTAATGACGTGAGGTGAAATTGGGGGGGGGGGGAGGTCCGGCGAAATCTCACCAAACCTCACCAAGGGGGAAAGGGGGGGTCAAAGGAAATCTCACGTGAGATTTTGAAAATCTCGTGGGACAGTAGAGCTAAACGAAAAAGTCTACAATCACGCGAAAGTCGACTTTAGGGGGGTATAACGTCCAAAAGTGGGGGTATAACCTAACCTAAAAAAAGCAAAACAAGAAAGTCGATTAGTAGGGGGGGTTCTCTGTCAAAAACGTCATTTTAGAGGGGGGGGTCCTACCAGATCTCACGAAGTCTGACCTGAGGGGAGGGGGATCCGGAATTCCGGAAATACACCACACGTCATTAATCATTAATGGACGCCCCCTTAGACACCCCCCCCCCCCCACACACACACACAAAGTCGACATCCGCCGTGATTGTAGGCCTTTTTTTCCTGCTCTACTGTCCTTGAAGAATTTCAAAAGTTCACGTGATATTTCCCTCGACGCATCCCCCCTTAATTCGCCCCTTACACCTCACGCAGAACAGAAAGTATGTTCTTTGAAATAAACAACTGATTAGAGGTCATTTACACAAGAAAGCTATTTCCGTTTAACAGACGGTTTGCATTAAGTTACCAGTTATAAGCATGTAGAATATACTTGTCAACGAAAGCAGAATGCTCAGTCATCACTTGTCTAAAAAGTAAGCAGAAGCCAATCAGTTTATATATATATTTGTGAATATATTCACGGTACGATAAAATCAAAATGAAAAGTTTCATTACATATCTAACGTTGATGATACGGATACGAGATTCGGAATACCTATGACATTAAATAATAATAACAAATTAGTTTGGCCTTTCGTTTAAAATAAAATAAAGAAAGAAAGAAACTGGGACCTGTCGACAGAAGTAAAAACTTAAAACTATGATTATTATACACGCAACACGTCATACTTATAGCTACAGATATTCTAAATAATTATAATTCCTCGTTATCGTAATGACCTGGCAACATGTTTTCTATTGGCTGCGCATTCCATCCTTGTCTTAGCGGCCTTAACCTAATACGGTATTGCAACCAGGCACGGTGGACCAAAGTGGAATTTGAACCACGAAAGCGCTCTGGCGTACTCCACATTACACAGCAAGCTATGTCAGAGGTGAAGGTTGGGTTAATAGTGTATGGAAATCCCCGCCGACACATAGATTCGAACCAGGGATCTTTCGTTCCCCAGACACATTAACTTATGAGTCACGAAACCGCTACAAGTATACTCTTAACATTAGCATGTCGGTAAAGCGATCTCATAAGGTTTTACCCATCCAAAATCCGCCCAACGCGCTTAAGGAATTTTTCACTTCAAAAACAAAAACTCCAACTTAGTCCACAAACCGAAAGTTAATCGAATCTTCCGAAGGAGATGTACCAAACTGTTGTGTCAGAGGCAGGAAGGCTAATTGCTTTCCTAAGGGGCCTACAGTTTAACGAGGAATCAGAAACATGGAACTTCCCGGCGTAGCTCATATAATCAAATACAATTCCCTAAAAACTACTGCTCACCACGGGATTCGAACACGCGACCGGAGAGTGCAACTTTCGGAAGTAAGCGCCCGAGCAGCTGAGCTACCAGACCACCTTGTTTCGAAGTATACGGGTGCTAAGTACTATCAAAATCGGAATAAAAACTGTGTGTTTGTATGAAGAACATTAGCAAAAAAAAATCATTTTTATATATTAGATACAATTAATCTTTACTTTCACTGCTATCCAAGCGAAACACATCATATTTATAGCTACAGATATACAGCTATTACGGCATGTTGATGAAGCGAACTTATAAGATTTTATCCATCCAAAAAGCGCCCAACGCGCATTTGATACGAGCAGCATGTCACAGCATATCGGTGACGCGAACTCACAGTTTTAATCCCGTCCAAACATCACCTTATACATTGAAGTTACCATGGAGGACAATTTACGTTTTAGCAATTAATGGTGTAGGTGTATGAGGAATGGTATATTTTTATTACAAGATAAATTGTATGTCGTAAAAATGTAACGGAGAAAGCTCTGGGAAGGTTTCGTCAGATTGGTTTTGTGTTGGAGTGCGTGCGAGTTGTCGCTGGTGTCGCTGTATTGTTTGCAGGTTCATTCCCCTGAGAGTGCGCTCCCCTTCGCTTTGTTACCAGACACACTCCGGCCGCCCTTCAAAGCCTGCCTGCATAGCCCCCGCTGGTAGCCATGTAACACTCGCTTCTATCCGATGACTCAGACAGCAAATTACAAAATCTAAATTACGTTTCGTAAGAGAACATTTCAAAAGCTAACGCACCAGTAAATCAAATTGAAACACGCTGTCAAGGAAGTAAAGCGTGTATCTTAAAATCGTGCGATGGCAAATAAAATGAAAACAGGTTTTAAACATTACAGCAATTAATTTTGTTATGCGCTACTTATCGTTTGAGAACGTAAATTCTCTCCCCTGCAAAGAATAGGAACAGAATTCTTGTAGGTATGAGGTCATATTTCTAGGTAAATCTCACACATTGATACCTTCTCCATTTCAGCAGATCACACATGTCATTACATTGAACCCCGAATTTGTTCTCCGCTGGAGGCAACGTACAATATGTTTTTCAAATCCGAACAAAGTTATTGTTAACCCTTGCATACAGTATGCGCAGAGCGTTTTGATTTGATCGAACAGTGGTTTGTTTTGTGACTGTGGTTAGAATCCCGCTTTCTGATTTTGAAAAGCGCGCAATCTGTCACTGATCTCTGGCAAATCTTGTTTTGTAAATATAAACTTTCCAAAAGCCCACGATGTTAATTTCAGCGTGCTGAGGTTTAGTACAGTAGTTATAAAACAAAAAACCATCATGATGAGAGGGAGTAATTTAAATAATATATTTTCTGCATCTAAAGAGATACCTGAATAAGGCTACGATAGTTTGATGGCTTTGTCATTGAATCATCAGTCAGAGAGAATTTGACAAATTAGTGACCATCTGTTTATAACATACCAAAATTTATCACAAAGACAGGTTTCCAAAAAGAGATTCAATTCGAAACAATTCAATTGGTTTAATAATTAATTTAATGTAAATAATAACTTCAGAATTTCAAATCGTAATCCTTGAAGGTAAAAATGAAATAGAAAAAAAAACATATTAGCTATATAAATATTGTTCTCGGGTGACTAGCCGAGAACAATATTTATATTGCCAACGCCGAGAAAGATTGCGTTTCTTATAAACCATATTAGCTATTTGGGTCCATTTCATGAACCATCAATCTATTACTGCAATTCGTGTTCTTTGTATTATCACGTCTATGGATTTTATATATCACTCTGTTGTATGGATACCAGCACATTATAGGTGAGTTACTTTGCTCATCTTGAAATTTTTACAGATATGGAATCTTTCAGAGTAACAATGTACTCATCTCCCAAATGGGTGATTGTGTATACGAAGAAACCCGCAGGGACCCAAACAAACAAGTGGCTGATCGAGGACCTAAATGAGCCACAATATTAATCAGGAATAAATGTTAGGTATGAAAAGTTATCCCACACAGATTCGTCTAGTTTTATGTTCCAAAACGCAAGTATATATGGAGGAAGGGGACTTCTTTTCTACTCAGGGTCAGCCCGCGTGAAACATTTATTTTTCACGGTGCGCAGAATGTTCCCTGGAGGGTCGTTGTGCAAGTGAATAAATCATACGAGGTCAGAGCACGAACGCACTCAAATGGACACTCTCCCTTAATCCGCCATATTTATTTCGGCCAGAGAACCACTTTGTATCTGCCTGCGTGTCTGAAACCGGTGCCCGTGTTATTCATAGCCACGGAGATCCTTATAAATGCTCACAACGTATTTTAAGATGTTCTATATGTCGAGTGTTGTCGGATGAAAGATGGCACCCCATTTCCTTAGCACAATTTTATGCTAAATGCCTCTTCGCTACCGAAAAATACAAGTCAATAATTTGAAAGTTACATTCCTATCTGCATAATTAAGATCTTGGTATCATGCGAGGATGACTCCACGTGGTAGATTTTAAGATTTTCTGTGTTTTTTGAGCAACAATTATCACAGTGGCCATTTAGATCTTGGTTTCCAAAAATCACTCCATATGTCGGATGGTGCCTGAAAAAGGCCAGGGCTGATTTTTTTCCCGTTCCTCGCACACCCCTCCCCTCCAAATCTGGTAAACTTATGTAATACAATATATGGTACATTACTGTAGGTGTAGCCTCCTAGTGCTGTATTGTTGCTGCAAAATTTATTATATTTGCTGACGAATGGTTACCTTCTGTAAAAACTTAATTCTCAACAACACACAAAAACTGAATTAAAATTGTTTCAGTTTGAGCAGTGATCCTGACCTTTCCAGACGCTTTCTCTGCACTACTATCGAACTTCAGCCAGCTTGCTTAGTACCTCATGGATTTTGCTCCACATCAGATTCCGCCAATCGGCGCGCACCAACCGCAAAACTTGATTTTATTTACGAATGTTTTTCAAATCACCCCAAAGAATGCGAGCCGCTATTGAAGATGAGTAAAGGTGCCTTAGTCAGTCCTCTGCTGACATATCCTAGATAATCTAACTTAGTACACAACCCGAAGATTGGTTGGATCCTCCCGAAAGAGATATACTAAGCCATAGTGTCAGAGATAAGACGGCCAGTTCCTTTTGTCTCAGACCTACAGCTTAGCGTGGAATCTGATCCACAGAACGTCCTGGAATACCTCATATGACGAAACACAACTCAAAAATTCCTGGCCCTAAACGGAGTAGATCCCGGGACAGGACCCTGAACGTCTGAACGCTAATATACCGCTGGATGGACTGCACGGCAGTGCTCCAGCCGTGTCTCTCGCTGACTATGGTAATTAGTTCTGGCAGTGTATTTGGTCTGTTACCGAATGCATTTGATTTCCCGGGGCAGGCCTCGAACATTCAGCAGACAAGCCTGCCATTTTGCTGACCTGGGTGGCATTTAGTATCGTCCGTCAAGCACTCTCGGTATACACTGGGAACTGTACAGCGTGGAATCCTGAATTTATCCATCATTTCCGTGCTCCAACTAACGTTTCACTTACGAACTCATTTAATAGGGTAGCCATAAACAGGTTAGGTTGAATCACGTTTCTCAGAGCGCTAACGACTCCAGCAGTCAGCACTGACAACCATATTTCCGCATATAACCTTTTGACAATATGCGATGTGTTAGCCACCTGTGCAATTGAATCCTGCTGTCCACTGACTTTTGATATGTTATTGTATTTCTGTTCTTTTTGTGACTGATTGCAGTATTTTACACAGCCTCTTCTATGAAAATATATGATTTAATACATCGAAAATTCTTTTTGATCTTCTTGCATGCTGTATGTGCTTAAGTTATATCGATGCCTGTCTTAACTTTTGTTCGTCTTTTTTGGAAATGGCTCCCTTGCTTTTACTACTAATTACATTTTCAGATATCACTCATTCTTCTAATTCACCTTCCCTGTATGCCATCTTCTGCTCAGTAGTTATTTCATCTGTAAAAGAACGATTCATTCAATTTTTCGTGTTGATTAGAGTAATTTCAAGGGGTAAGTAAGAGTAGCTAGAAAAAGACACAAAATATAGAGAAAATATCGTATCAAAACTATAATTAAAAAGTAAAACTGGCAGTTGTTTCTGAAATCGTTAGTTTTTTAATTATAGTTAAAACAAACACATTGACAGAAAAGTTGTCAAAACAATTACAAGCTGAATAACCGCTGTAGTCTGCAGTCTACTGTGTGTATAAGTCGCAAGCGGTCGGTAAGGTTAAACACAGAAATGGTTTTAGCATTGAACTAAAATCGGCAGTTGTGTCGTAACACACCCAGTAAACCTCCAGTCACCCGGAATGAGTGGAAACTGTAAGGCCCACCGCTACTGATACTTCGCTGGCCTCAAATCGCAAGGACCGCAGGTCACAAGTGATTATATTTGTGAGCGGTGTTCGTCTTCATCATGTCCTAGCTGTGTATTAATGGCATCAAACGCTGCTTCGTACAGTTGTGAGCACGAACAAAGTTGTTGCGTTGCTGCAAAGTGGGATGTCATATACACAAACTGTGGAGGATAACAAAAACTGGACTTATAACGGGACTTATCCTTTACCACCAGCTGAGTGAACTCATTTCAGTCACCAGGTCTAATCAACTCAGAGTTTACAAGGGGGAATTTCACATACAAATACGAAAGTATTTTCTCCGAAAATCGCTGTTTCTATGACAACCGGAAATTTTTTTCGAACAAAGTCATCCAAAATGTCCGTTTCTTTACTATCGTAGCGTCTCCCAGCAGAGAACACACACCATCGTCATTTCATCTCAAGAACACCACTTTCCGCTGAGTTGCACTGAAAATCTGCGACACATAGCTGAGATAAGTTTATACCACTGTTTACTTATTGATTTGAGGAAATGATATTAGAATGAAAACTTGCGGGAACGTAGCTCTAGGTTCATGAGGACTTGCAGGAAAACTTATGGAGGTAAAATTCTTGGAAATTGCGTAAAAAACCGTAACGGCACTTTTCTCAAGGGATTGCTTAACCGATTCACACATACACTTAGGCTGGAATGTTTTCCTATCATACAAGACAAGAAAATTGGAAAAGCAGGCCACTATGTCTCAATCGTATGTTGATGGTTGACGAATTATTGTACCGTGGATGACTGCAAAGAGCGTTCTCTCGCTAGGTCGGGAAATGGGCAAGGATGGCTCTCATTGGACAGACGTTATATTATGCCGTTACCTTATTTATGCTGGCATTATAGTTTTATAACCCAAGTGATGGAAGAGGGATTTCACAACAAGCGTGTGAGCGATAGAAGTATTTTAATGTTTGAAGGTGGTTTCTGGTTTCATTAACTTCTGATTGCAGTATGGTTCTCAAATTAGATAACAATTATACTTTTCCTTCCCAGCGAAAGAGATTCATTTCTTTTTTCTTTTCACATGAAACCCGCATATTACCAGCAACTCTCTACACTATGTCACAGCACCACCGGGCTAGCATAGAAATCATAGATTGATGTGGTGGCAGTTGTACTTTTTTTTTGTTTAGTGCTTTACAACTCGTCGACGTTTGTGGCCATTGAGGTGAGAAAATACAGAGGGCAACGAACGAGAATGAATTCGGTCAAGGCCTTTTGAAGGAATGATGCTGGCTTTCACCTGAAGTGACTTAGGGTAACCATCGAAACCGAAATCTGAATGGTCGGACGGGGATTCGAAACCACATCTTTCCGAATGCGAGGCCAGAGCGTTGCCACTCACTGCTCACGCTCCACTGTACTTCTGGCTATTCCTGCAAGTATACAGAATGGAGGAAACAGGTGAACTAACGACACTTTAACTCAGTTCAGAAGGTTATTTTTACTAAATGATCTTATCCCATACAGCTCCAACTACGGTCACACAATTTTTTTACTTCTTAGTCTACTTCTTCATCATCTTTTTCCAACAATTTGGGGTGGCTTCCTTTAATAATTTTTACTCATTGTCGGCAAGGCCGAATTTGGAGCTTTGATTTGAGGCCGCATTACCTAGATGGCACCAAGCATTTTAGTTGTGTTAAGTGAAGTGTTTCCATCTGTCTCCGAAACGTGTAACTATGTTCTGTGCGCGTGTGTTAAGTGTGTTTTTTGGTTGTGAAATGTGTAATGTATGAGGCGGATATTGGGGACCCTCCTGGCATTCGCCTTGTTGGCTGCGGGAACTGCCTAAAACTGCAGTGAGGACGACCGGTACACTGAGGCCTGGACTTTAAGCATGGTCCCCTGTAGCAACCCGAACAAGCGTGTGGTGTCTCAGCGCACTGAGATAGCTGGTGCATAATTTTTTCACTTATTAGTCATCAGCTTAGGCTTTTGTTATTTTACACCCATGCTACCAGTACACTGAGGTTGAATAATTTCTGGCTATGCAACTTTTATGTGGTTATCTTACCGAGTGGTACTTAGCAAAATACACATTCGATTGCTTGTTGCGGTTTTTTTTTTTTTTTTTTTTTTTTTTTTTTTTTTTTTTTTTTTTTTTTTTTTTTTTTTTTTTTAGTTGTTTGGTGACCTATATACGTCGACAGATGAGTAGCTACTCATATACTTTTGCATGTGAATAACAAAGTTGACCTCTGCAATACGAACGATCGTTAAACGAGGCCTCCCTTTTATAATCTCATAATCAGCCAACTGTATCGCTAAAGCGACTAACATAATAGATAAACTAACAATGTTAATTAAAACAAATCGCTCTTATAACAAATTGGTGACTACATCTTTCATGATATGTTGAAAGGAGCTACACTCCTGGAAATTGAAATAAGAACACCGTGAATTCATTGTCCCAGGGATGGGAAACTTTATATACACATTCCTGGGGTCAGATACAACACATGATCACACAGACAGAACCATAGGCACATAGACACAGGCAACAGAGCATGCACAATGTCGGCACTAACCGTGTATATCCTCCTTTCGCAGCAATACAGGCTGCAATTCTCCCATGGAGACGATCGTAGAAGTGCTGGATGTAGTCCTGTGGAACGGCATGCCAAGCCATTTCCACCTGCCGCCTCAGCTGGACCAGCGTTCGTGCTGGACGTGCAGACCGCGTGAGACGACGTTTCATCCAGTCCAAAACATGCTCAATGGGGGACAGATCCGGAGATCTCGCTGGCCAGGGTAGTTGACTTACACCTTCTAGAGCACGTTGGGTGGCACGGGATACATGTGGACGTGCATTGTCCTGTTGGAACAGCATGTTCCCTTGCCGGTCTAGGAATGGTAGAACGATGGGTTCGATGACGGTTTGAATGTACCGTGCACTGTTCAGTGTCCCCTCGACGATCACCAGAGGTGTACGGCCAGTGTAGGAGATCGCTCCCCACACCATGATGCCGGGTGTTGGCCCTTTGTGCCTCGGTCGTATGCAGTCCTGATTGTGGCGCTCACCTGCACGGCGCCAAACACGCATACGACCATCATTGGCACCAAGGCAGAAGCGACTCTCATCACCGAAGACGACACGTCTCCATTCGTCCCTCCATACACGCCTGTCGCGACACCACTGGAGGCGGGATGTACGATGTTGGGGCGTGAGCGGAAGACGACCTAACGGTGCGCGGGACCGTATCCCAGCTTCATGGAGACGGTTGCGAATGGTCCTTTCTGATACCCCAGGAGCAACAGTGTACCTAATTTGCCGGGAAGTGACGGTGCGGTCCCCTACGGCACTGCGTAGGATGCGACGGTCTTGGCGTGCGTCCGTGCGTCGCTGCTGTCCGGACCCAGGTCGACGGGCACGTGCACCTTCCGCCGACCACTGGCGACAACATCGATGTACTGTGGAGACCTCGCGCCCCATATGTTGAGCAATTCGGCGGTACGTCCACCCGGCCTCCCGCATGCCCACTATACGCCCTCGCTCAAAGTCCGTCAACTGCACATTTCACGTACACGCTGTCGCGGCATGCTACCAGTGATAAAGACTGAGATGGAGCTCCGTATTCCACGGCAAACTGGCTGACACTGGCTACGGCGGTGCCCAACCGCTGCGCAGCTAGCGCCCTTCGACGGCCAACACTGCTGTTCCTGGTGTGTCCGCTGTGCCGTGCGTTTGATCATTGCTTGTACAGCCCTCTCGTAGTGTCCGGAGCAAGTATGGTGGGTCTTACACACCGGCGTCAATGTGTTCTTATTTCAATTTCCAGGAGTGTATTTTATTGATTAACTATACGAATCGTTTGTAATATGATTCGTGAGGACAGCCTGGTTAATAGCAACAACAAATTTCAAAGTTCTTAAATTTATGCGAGAGAAGTGAACTACTCCTGGTTAACTTGCTTCTTCCAAAGAGTATATTAGATATAAAGCAATTAGTAACTATGCAATACTTTTTAATGCATACCAAACGTTAATAAAAACTCCTTGAATCTCTTGGAGAACTATAATGTCCGAAAAATATTGATCAAAATAGTTCCAAATACGTCCGTTTAAAGGTTACCTCACAAAGTAGTAATCAATACAGCAACATCTTTATAATCAAATAACTTTACGAATTTACGTATTTTCGCTTTGGTGAGCTAGGAACAGGTTAAGCCTTCGTTCGTCTTGAATTTGCTTTGGATGTGTACATACACGTGTTACATATAACTTTGTTAGCCCCAGAGGGCACGTACAATTTAACGTGGAATCCGACCGACAGAAGCGTTCTGGCGTACTTCACATTACACAGCAAATTATGGCAGAGGTGAAAATTGGGTTAAGGACTTATGAAAATCCCCGCCGAGACAAGGGGTTGCGCCGGGACCTTTCGATGTTCAGTCAGATGCCTTAAACACTCAGCGAACAGGCCGCTCCTTCTCGAATTTATCAATTTTTTTTCCTAACACTTGAACTGAATCCACATACAAGAAAGCGTGAGTAAACAGTCATAATATTTTTGTTTATGAGAGGCACCATCGCGTGGTGAGTGGAGAGCAACAAGCATTGCAGATTGAAGCTCCGATCGTATCACCGGGCCTCGTCGCTATGTGAGTGCTGTGTGTTAAGCTAGCACAGTATCGATCGTGGAGTGACTTGCAGGGAGGCGCCGTATGATTCGTGGGCGGTCGCCGCCCGGCAGATATTTGAATACGGGCGCCGAGCCGGTGTCACTCAGTTAATAGGCCGCTTGTTAATTGCGCCCTACGGAGGGATCCGGCCGCTGCGTTGTGGGAGGCCGCTCTCTCAGGGGGATTGTTTTGAATATTTGCTCTGGGAACAATTCTTCATCCCTGATGTATTAATCAAGATACCGTGCGCCTTTAATTAAGATCCAACTGGCACCGGCATTTCTACTCTATCTTCTCCAGTCGAATCCTGAGGCTAAGAAATCTTAGGACGAGATAAATCACGTTTGGTCGTCTGTGTCTTTTAAGGTCTAAAAACTGTAACAGTGCGGACTTCCAAACCACCCGCCAAACTGTGTAACAAAACTAACAGCAACTCATTAAGATTCATTTTAATTTTTCAAATATTCAAGATTTACGCATATTTAGACGAAAGAACAGAAAATCGTAAGTACTTAAATCTGATCATCAAAAGTAACAGCTGAATAGATAAACACGAGTTTACTGGTTGTTTTAAACACTACCCGCTAGTTCACCGGACGTGTTAAATCGCCAAGACACGAAGAAGTGCAACGCATCCGAGTTCAAGTCTCCAGCAGGAACTATCTGTGTCATAGGCTCACAACCACTTTTGGCCTACCGCCCCCTTTTCGAAAAAAAAAAAAATTATTCTCCCCATTTCCGGAAAAAATACTCACTGCCGCCTTTTCAGAAAAAACACAAATGTATTCCTTCTAGTAATAAATAATGTTATCTATAGCCCTCCAACATTTTTGGCTCGTAAATCACTTTTTGAAATAGTGATTCGAACACGTCGTGAAGTGCTACAATATCATATATAGAAAAAAAAGGACTGATTTCCGAAATTACTTTACTAAAAAATATTAACAGTTTAGTATATTGTTCATATTTTACTGACAAATACCTGTTATGGAAAAAGGGCTGATCTCGTTGTCATGAGACCAGTTTTTCGATATTTGGTGCCTCATTTTTCATCAGCAATTTTAAAATGCCGCCTTCCACTATTAACAAACCTATTTCTTTCCTTAGTTAATAAATTGTTGACAACGTTAAATCCTCTTTGGCTAGACGAGGTCATGGAAACAACAATAAAAAATCCTTTGATGCAGCCCTTAAAGCCAGATATAAAACTGGAACGGAGGGGGTACGGTTGTTCCTCAACAATCCCTAAATTTGCCTGGAGTAGAAACGCCCCCTACGACCTCTTCAACGCCCACCGTGGACGGTACCGTCCCCGTTGGGAACTGTTGATGTAGGTAAACGATGAAATGGCTCCTATTTTGCGTCTCTAAGAATACACGAACAGATTAGGAAGTTACACTTGAAACATGATTCACGGACACATCAGCGACAGGATATTGCGTCGAGTCGATTTCTCAGTATTAAGACGTTGGTAAAAGATTTCGATATGGAATATCATGCGTCATTCTTTCGTATCCTTCCAGTCGGAATGAAAATTTTGTATACAGATTAATGCTACGTTGCAGTAACTTGCAACACCTAAGTGGCATTGGGAGGAGCAAAAAATTTATAAATGAGACTAAGGAAAGAGTACGTATATTGCAGCATCATTGACTGTATACTAGATATGGCACATAAAATTAAGCTTTGAAAACAGTGATGTAGTCCAGAGAAGGACGCCTTTAGGGGAAGGCTCAGAGCTTCCGTATTGCGGGGCACCGCGATCGATTTCATCTGTGAAACAAATAAATACAAGGAAATATAATCTCTCATATACTGATGCTGGGGTCTGTCTTAAACACTATATTTTTCTTTAAACTAAACAGAAATTCTTAAATTTTGCAGAGCGAGCCCTTTGGATTCAATAGAGGTAAGTTCGTAAATCAACCAGATCTGATCTAGGCTTCAAAACCTTTGAATCTTTACTGTGTCTACACAGTAGTGAAGTTCACTATGACGTCACGCCCGGCCTTCATTGGCGGGCTGGCAGCGGCCATAGATGTCACAGCAAAATGGAGGTTACGCGCGTTACTTAATAGCTAGGCAACTGCGAAGAAACGAGATGCCAGGACACTACGTAAGTTTGATTTTTCTAGCATTTCATTTTAAACTAAATGCGTCCATTTAGTTAAAAATATATTATAAAACTCTACGACTGTAAAGACGTGGAACAAAATTTACGGTTCTACAGGGTATTGAAAGAAACGGTAAAATATTTTAGGAGGTGATAGCATGGATCAAAATAAAAAAAAAGTCTGATAAACATTGGGTCGCAAACGCATAGTTTGGAGTTAATGACACGTCCGCAATGTTACGCCCGTCCACGGCAATGCATGCCTCAGTACTCCGGCGTAGGGAATCACGTACTTTATGAATCTGTCTTGGTTGGTACAGGACCAACCAAGACAGTTTCAAAGATTGCATCAATCCTTACGCCGAAGGGCTGAGGCATGCAATGCCATGGGCTGGCGTTACGTTACGGACCTGTTGTTAACTCCGAACTATGCGTTTGCGACCCAATGTTTTCTAAACTTTTTTGTTTTATTTTGGTGCATACTGTCTCACCTCCTAAAATATCTTACTTTTTTTTAACATCCTGTATAAAATCCTTCCCGTTGTTTCTATTTTTCAATCACTGCAGTCACGCTGCTCGGCCATTTACAGGTATTTACTGCTTAGGTATTGACGTTGGACATCAAATTTAAGGTTAAGGGTTGTGAAAAGTTCGTATTTTAGCCAGATCAGACCAACCTGTGATAACCACTGACTCGACAAACTGGAACCCTTCTTTAACCTCGACCAGACCCAAAACGCAGACGCTTGCGTACAGATAGCAGTAAGAATATAAGGACCAAGACTGGTTTAGTCCATACATCCTTCAAAGGAAAAATGAGGACAAGTGATATTCGAAATAATAAGGGATTAAGCACCACTGACAGATGGAAATAGGAGAGATCGAGGGACAAGTGTGCAACAGACAATGGATGGTTCGAAACACGGGGATTTGTTCCTAGCAGCTTGCAGGAAATGGTAGATGGTATGAACTACCAGCCATGAAAAAGTTCTTTTAGGGAATAAACTTCCTGCTTACGGGTTACGAATGTTTTCTCCGAATTTTTTGCATTCATAACATAATTACAGAGCGAATAAGTCAACACCTGGAAACGTAATCCCGTGAATTTATGCCGTCACATGTTGGTAATCACTTTCGACAAAAAAAAAATATATTTTTATTAATTCCTCCCATATTGATAGCATTTGTGCTATTCAATCTTCTTCCAACATTTCGTGTTTTATAATGATATTATTGTGAGAGTGATACACCTAAAGTCTAGGGAGAGATGTTAATGCCTTAACCTTTCCGTAGATGATTCAAATTTAGCACTAAACCGAATTGTGTTACTTTGCTAGGAAACACTAGCATATAAGGAAACATGAATACAGTTTCCGAAGAACAACTGCTATGAAAATAATGCTGCACTTTTCTCTCCTAAGATAAGCACACTCGCACACATTACGATCTTATTCTTAATTTTGTTGAATCTTACGATACGTTGGTCATTTCCCACCACTTCTAAATCATGTGCTTTCTTGTTTTAAAATACTTCTAAACGTGTATAATTTTGTGTTTTCATCCGAGAACTTATTCCAGGTCACAATTCCCTTACCCAAGAATGAAAACTCTCCTATCACCTGACTCTTAAAGCCAAAAACTAAATGTTCATAGTAATCCCTTTCCTTCTCTATACTACTCCAGATTCTTATTTGAAACTCATCGTCAACGATTGCCTTATACTTCTCAACAAATTTCTCAACCATTTCAAATGCTCTCAACACTGCCTTCCTTAACACACTAGTTACCTATTGTGTGCTATGGTTAAAATATGATTGACACTCAATGACCCCCTCCACCTTCTATATTTGATAGCAGCAATCATGTTATCGTTTCATCCGGAGGTGGAAATTAGAACATTCCATACTTTCTATAGCTGCCAGAAATTAAATAAATTATTACTATTTCATTCTCTATCATTAATATTTTGATTTTTACTGTATGTAACAGAGAAACTTACATGCATAAAGTTCGATACTTTAGTTTTGTATTCATCATGAACAAGAAGTCTTTACATATTATTGTAAGAAGATGTTAATTCAAGCGTTGTTTCAAACTGATACATGAAACTTTAAGCTGTTTTTTCACTTCAGATCTGTTCTCTACCAAATTTATCCGTAGATATTACAATTGTCTTCTGGCGCCTTAAGGTTTCTGTCAATCACAATATCTGATGCCAGAAATTCAGTTTAATATCTGCAAACAATGAAAATGAACTAATGAAATTCGTTTAATCAAGAGAATGAGTAAATAAGCTCCCTGTTTAGAAAAAAAGTCTATGGTTAAATACAAATCATGCTCGCACAGTCAGTAATACTCGGTGGAGCAACGTGATTACACAGTAAATAATTCACAAAATCTTTTGGTTGAATCATATATCGAAGAAAATCGTTTGTGAAAAAATGATGGCACCATTTCATGTAAAGCAATATCCTATAAAGGAGGAGGTGGATAGCTTCTGAAACATATTACGTTTTACTGCCCTGAATTTAATCTCCTGTATAGTAACACACGTGCCTAACGTAATTGTTCCTCCACTAAACGCCCCCGGCTTTCTTTGTAATTTGTTAGGAGGTTTGTGTGTTCGATGTTTCGGGAGAACCTTAATTGAATTTTCAACCAGGTCAGGTCGGTGTTTTATATTCGTTTATGATTTCTCGCTGCAGGCCATTGAGTAAACCCTGGTGAATAGTTCTGCATCAAATAATTAAAAGCGGCTGCGTACAGCATCCCTAATGACGCCAGAAGCCTGGCGGATACTATGCATATCCCCGTCTACCCGCATTAATCATACGCCACATTCCCCGGAGCCCCCGTATAATAGAGACGGTATGAGGTCAGCGTATTTATTAATGTGACAAGAACAATTGATATGTAGATTATGTTAATTGAAAAAGAAGACAAGCAGCGGACGGTGTAATTGAAACAGTGAGACGCACATTCTGGCTGTACACATTGTTTTTGTGTTTGGGTGGGACATTAATATTAGATTATACCGCTGCTGCGGGGTCCATTAGAAGACTTCTCCAGATTAGCCCCTGTGCGGCAGACACGTAGCCTGATGAACAACTGTCTCCTTGCGGCCGGGCTTAATGAATAACTAGACTCCACTCGCCTCGCGTTGTGTACACCTCAGCTTTGCGGTCGGGTTACACAACCTGCATCTTCTTCTTTATTATTATTATTTTTTTTTGGTAACCACTTGTATGACAAAAAAGACAAAAATGATCAGGTACTAGCAATTTTTCCAAGAAGAGAAAATATTACGTATCATTATTTGTTTACGCGTGAGTATAATAACTTATCAGCGGTTATGATTGAAAGAATAATTATTATTTCTATGTAAGTAACGCATCGCTACGAACTGAGATTAATTTTAATTGTAAATTATTTGTTAGGGTGTACTGATACGTTATTAAAGATCAGTAAGTGATCAAAAAAGTTTTCTTGGAACTGGAGTTGTGTGATGTGACGAGGTTCGAAAAGGCCGTGTGGTAACAAATATTAAAGATTGGAAAGGATTTTCTGCAACCGCTGTCACCTCCATTTTCTACTTCATAAATTATATGCATGATCATAATAACATTGATAGGAACGTATTTTGTCAGGTTAAGGATTATTGTTAGTGAAAAGAATTATTTAAATTTACGTTTAAAACTAATACTTTTAAATTCGCGTCATTGTTGTAGGATAGCCTCATTTCTCTGTCGCAACTTTTATTGATTTACAAATAGCATGAGGCTCAGTTCTGTCAAAAATATTACAGTTTTCTATTTAATTAGATCTGAAACATTAAAATAGCAACTTGTTAGTAGTAAAAATAATTATTATTCGTAAACAACTGTTGGTGTCTTTCACACGAGGATTCCATAGTATCTTTATTTTAAATTCCACTGCCAGTTTGTTTTCAAATTCATAGGCATAAGACAAAATTTAGTGGCCTGTTTTGTCGGAAAAATAATTTGTTGTTTAATTATTTCCAATACCGTACATTAAAATAATAATATCCTAATATTTAAAAAGAGTAGTTTTTGTAAATAACTAATGAGTTGTTATTCAAAATTGTACTAAATAGCATGAGTCTGTTAAAATCTATCTTAGGGTTACTTTTGAAGTTCATAAGTGTAAGTTTTATTTATTGGCCTTAAGAACTTCCATACAGTTATTACTTACAGAAAAGTGAAGTCACAATCAATATTTAAAAAAGAATCAGTTAAGGCCATCGTAAAACTTTATTTGTTTTATTAGATTATCAGTAAAATTGAATATAAATATAAAAAATCATTTTTTAAAATATTTAAGTTTCTCCTAAAAGTTATTAGTAGATTTTGGGAAAATTATGTCTGGAAAGTGTGGCACCTGTCGCAGATTTGTGGCGAATGGAGTGGGTTGCAGCGAGTGTAAGAAGTGGTTCCACTGAGAATGTAGTGGAGTGGGAAAATGGGATCTAAATGAGGCTTCTCTAAGGTTTTGCACTCTCTGTTTTAGGGAAAGGAAACATTCATAGCAAGATAAGAAATTTTCAGTGTAGAAAGAAAATTTCGGGATGAAGGGCGAAAAGATTAGGGTCCTTCAGGCTGAGCCTATAGATGCTAAAAGGAAAGATGTTGGGGTTAATGCGTAGGGTGAAAACGATGGCTGGGAGCTGGTAGTAGGTTATAGGAGAAATAGGGTAAGCAGGAAGAAGGTGCCAGACACTTCAGAGTTTATGATGAGAAACGGTTTTAACCTCTTATAAGAGGTGGAAGAGAACCGTGTAAAAGTATGAGTAAGTAAGATCTTTAAGAATAAAGGCACGGAAGGAAAAAATTGCAAGCAAAAAGTTTTGCTACTAGGTAGTAGGCCTGGGAGAGGTGTAAGCTCTCTTTTGTTGGATCAATTGAGCGCAGACTATCAAGTCACAAGTTTTTTCAAACCTACTGCAACATTAGGGCAGATAATAGATTATACAGGATCACTTTGTAAGTATTTTACTCACAAGGATAAAGTAGTGATAGTGGGAAGTGATGGCGATACAATAGAGGGTGACAGTATAGAGAGTGATCTTAGGAAAGTTGTGAAGGGGGCACGGCGTACCGGAGTGGAACTCTTGCAGGTGTTGAGTCGTCGTGGTCGGTCATAGTTGAACCACGTTTTGAGGTGGTAAACGTGTAGAACGAGGTGCTGCTTGGGAAAGGCATTAGTTGTTTTGAGGGTTGAGTCTGTTCATACCATTGTAGGTGAGGTTTCACTAGATATTGCATACAGGCAAACAGAGGGTGGAAGAGATTACTTTCTGAGTTGATAGCTGAAGCTGTAAGGGTCAGGACTGTGATTTTTCTTAAGTTAGAGGCAGCTGGTGATGAGATAAAATTAGATGACGGAAGGGATACTGAATGCATATGTGTGATTGGAAAAATCATAAATGCTATGTAAATAGTTAAATCTGATGAAACAAGTAGAGACAGGGTAGAAACTAAGAAGGTGAAGGGTAACGCTGAAAATATTGCAAAACTATTGATAAGACTTGTATTTAAGAACTGTAGGAGTGTAATGAACAAAGTAACAATGTTTGGTAGCTTAACTGAGATGTTCAAACCAGAAGTAGTTATACGAGTGGAGTCTTGACTAAAGCCAAGTGTTCTAAACGATTAGCTTTTCGTGGATGGTTATAGAGTTTACCTCAGAGACAGAGAAGCAATTGGTGGATGGGTGTTCATATTGGTTAACAACGACTAGAACAGTTTGCTGGTATTCATAGATCAATATCACGAGTTGCTAAGTATATTTCGGGAGTGATTTAAAAAAATAAAAATAAAAATTGGGTGGAATTGCGGTGGAAGAATAAATTATGAAGACGGGTCTCTTGGGAAGAAACTAAACATATATTTTGTAATGTGAGGGAGGTCATTACTATTGCTGTAAGTTTTAATATCAATTTGATTATTGGTTTTAAAATTATAAAATTAATTTTCAGATAGCCCGTATATCCATTCCAAACCATTACCTTCAAGGATAGGTGCAATGCACCCTCCACCACACACTTTTAGTGAATCGCGGAGTAATAGTAATAGTAGTAATATTAATAGTAGCAGGGATCCTGATTGCTGTTGATGACAGACATAAAATGCTTAATTTATTGTTTCCCTATGGCTTGTACATAGCCGGATACATTTAACGTTACGTTAGACATTATGTGTACCTGCAAGCAAAAGCAATATCCGGCTTTAATATCTGCCTGAAGATAGCAAACATAAACTAAATATTAAATACTTCATTTTTAAAATTAAGAACATGATAACATCGTGGCCACAAGCCAACAATTGAATGTTACGTGAATGGTGGATAAAATCCCTTGGGCGCCGAATTGAATTAGAAAAGATGAACAATATTAAGGCTCAAACTGAATTTGCAAGGAGCTTTAAAGTTCATGAGGTCGTTTGCCAGTTAGCTTTGAAATGGAATCGAGCAGAGATCCTGTCTCATGGGTCGATTACGGATCCTTCAAAGTCTCTCCAAACCATGAAACAATGATGGGCGATGGAACACATTACCAAAAATCACCCGCATCAGCAGCGACGGTGTGTGGCGTTGGTCTCTAAGTTGTCTCACCAGTGAATGAACAGCATAAATCGACCAGCTTGTGATCGAAGCCAGATCCCGCCAGTACAGTGCCACTCCGCACTGTAAAGTGTCTCGACCCGACGACCGCTGACCACACAATGACCAAGTATATCCGCTTCTCCTTCCCTCTTCCGAAACTCCTTCTCGAAGTTTCATTACATGGAAAAAGAAACCAAGAATTAACATCTGTAGACCCCGTATATGATACGGCATTGGTTGTTTAACTTCTTCCCAAAACCACGGGAGGCTCGAAGTTAATCTTATTCGCCCTGGCCTCCCGCGCGGTTCTCACCCCTTCCGCACTGACCTTGACGGCTAACGGTGCCTATCCACTTTGGGCACGCGAACAATAGCTCCCGTCAGCCCACGCCTTCTGGAGATTTCCACCGGATATGCCGTTGTCAGCTTCAAAATCTCTCCTGCTCTTCCAACTAACAACCTCTTTATTAAGTTAAATTATTAAGAAATTAAGGCAGCCTGGGATATCAATTACGTTGATCAGATAAGTAATTTACAAAATATTCACAACTATTAAATTAATCTGAATATTTTAAAAAAAAATACGATATTTAAATATTGGTAATACGCCACAATCCTGCGTGCTACAATTAAAAGTATTGAGACCAGCGTGGAATGTTCTTTATTCAATATTCGTGGTGATTAAAATTTACCTGGTGTCAACTGTGAAGGAAGTAAAATTATTAGCGCAAGAGAACAGAAATTGGCAGATATCTTAGTGACTGAAGAAGACTTTACACAAGTCGTAGAACAGAACACAAGGGTCGAAACATGGTGGATATATTCCTGTTAAAAGATGACGAGAACCTTATGGGGTCTCAAGTAACTGAAGAAATAAGTGATTGTGAAACAGTTCTGGTGGGTTTTAGAGGATTCAGTAAACAAGTGACCAAAATTGAATGGAGAATCAGATGTAGTAATAAAAACGCACAAATTTCAAAACTGATGAGTTATTTCAGGAGAAGATTCAGGAAGGAAGGAAGGGTCGTTCGCGGGTGAATCAGTTCTTTAGAGCAATTCTTTTAAAAGAGCCAGTGAGCAATCGCTCACTAAAAGTGAACTTTTCGTGGAGTGATCAAATGAACACCGCTCTTTTTAGTGAGTCACTTTGCCCACCTCTACTTCAAACAGATAGTAAAAAGGGTGAAGAATTGTTTATACCAATACATAAGATAAAAAAGGAGTACAGAGCCGTCAACCTATAATAGGGAGGTGATGAGGTTAGACGTGGGCGCCTCGCCATCGCGACGCCGCGTACATTTACTTCGCGGCGTGTTCTTGAGCAACACGTTTTAACACGAACAGCCCGTTTTTTAAGTTTTCGTTAAATGAGTGAATAAGTAGGTACTAAAATGACTTAATAAGTCAAAATTGATTTTCAAATACTTTGTAACATTGTTATATGGCTCTCAAAGCCGAACTAGTTATTGTTGGAAATATTTCGGAAGTTTAGTGATAGAAGAAGCCAATAAGAATAAATTGTGAATCCCGATCGAGTCGAGATTTGACGATGTGTACGAGTATGCTGACCAATGTTAAAGAGAAGATATTTCTTGATGGATCTGAACAATTAGCTATGAACTTTGATTTATGGACTGACCAATATCATCTATTAAATTATATTACGTTAATCCTTTACTACTTAACATCTGGTTAGTGGTCTAGCGTTACTAAATTCCTTAACTTTTCTATTCTAGGCATTTATTTCGGAATAATATTAACATACTATTGTAGATTTTTAACTGAAGTTTTTAACCCTAATTATTAAACGTATACAGTGAAAGAAGACTGGAGAAAAAGCATAAAGCATGTTAAAAGATGTAAAGAAGCAGTTCGGATTGAATGACAAGAAACACTAAAGCTTGAGGAAATGTTCGACGGACAATGGCTCCATAATCTGATGACAGTGGATGGCACAGATAGAGTTCCATAAAGTGAAACGCTTCAAAAAAGAAAAAACGTCATAAAGATAGTTAGATATCGCTCGCCGGAGCTTGAGGCAGGTGCCGAAAAGGTGGAAAAGGGTTTTTTGGATTCCCTTCATAATGTCGTTCAATTCCTAGAAGGTGATGATTTGACGGAACCAGTACACACAGAAAGATTGTATCCAGTAATTGTAGAGAGCTCTCTATCTGTATCAGGATCTGGAAATATTAAACATATTCAATGCAATGTTGTTGTAAGCAATGATTCCGCAGTTGCTTAATTAATTAAGATAACGCCAATGCCAACAGTTGCATTGGCGTTATCATTAAACTGGTAATTAAATATATTCCTTCTATAAAAACTGCATCACCAGTTCTTGGGCAGAGGGTTCTAAAGATGCTGTAAAGTTTAATCCACGTTTGTAACCGTGATCCAATAAGCAACTTCTTGAGAAAGTTTGGACAAACTGAGCTAAAGATTAATCAGTGTAATTAATTGGAATATCTTAGAGGATCAAGTAAAATGTTTGAAAAGGTTTTGTGATGAGGTTAAGTTATATCGCTTCGAAAGACATGTACTGTACAATCAATGTGGCTCTTCTGTTTCGTTCTGAAATAATTGACATCCTGAATTCTGTCTTAGATGACGAATCATTAATTATATTTCGGCTTAAGCGCAACACGTTTGAAGATATTAACAAACGATTTCCTGTTACAAGAACGATCTTAGCAGCATCACTTTTTGACTGTCGTTTTATGGGTCTCAAAGAAGTAGATTCATACTTTGACTCAATAGAAAAGACTAGAATTTCCTTTCTTGCCTCATATATCAAGGATGTAATCACAGCTCTTAATGTGCCAAAAACAAATGACGGTGGGGACCCTATTACTTCTAAGAGCTTCACAAATGAAACATCATTGCTGCACGAACTCTCGATGAAACTTCGTGTTTATGCTTGCTCAGATGATTTTGATAATGATGATCAGATCGATCAATATTGTTGGAGATATTTAGCATCGTCCGATCCATCAGAATCTACGATCGAAAATCTTTTAGATTATTGGAACAGTAAGAAAAATGCCTTTCCTCTGTTTACTGCCCTCGTCAAGGCTTTACTCTGGGTACATGCCACAAGCATACCGTGTGAAAGTGTATTTTCTGTGACTTGGTCAGTCATTACTACGAAAAGATCTAGACTAATCTCAGTTCATGTAAATAAAATTATCTTTATACAGGATTGTTACAAAAATGTAATAATATGAACAATTTTAAATATGATAGTAAAACAATACTTATCGTTTTCTTTTATATATATACTAGCTGACCCGGCAATGCTTCACTATCGCTGGACTTGAGTAGGCACATAGATTAAATGAAAAAATATTTACATATAAATTTTAAACTGCTGTTTCATTCATTTTCAGTTGGAAAGGGTGAGAGGGGATGCGCTTTGGAAAACATTTGGAGGCAGTATTTTTCTGTTTGTTTCAAAGTATAAGTGTACAACTTGTTATCTAAATCGGATAAAAAATGTGGTTTGCCTAAATTATGGGGTAAAAACGTAATGGGGTTGGAAAGGGGGAGAGTGGATGAATATTCGGAAACCATACGTAGGCAGTATTTTTCTGTTTGTTTTAAAGTATAAGTGTACAAATTGTTATCTAAATCGGATAAAAAATGTGGTTTGCCTAAATTATGGGGTGAAAAAATTATGGGGGTGGAAAGGGGGCGAGGGGGTAATATTCAGAAACCATACGTAGGCAGTATTATTCTGTTTGTTTTAAAGCATAAGTGTACAAATTCCTATATAAATCGGATAAAAAATGTGGTTTTGCCTAATTTATGGGGTGTTATGGGGAATAGGGGGTGAGTTTTTGGAATTTTTTTTCACAGGAACCTTCGCAGACGCACACTCGAAAACTCTCCAAAGTTTCATTGAAATCTGATAAATGGTATAGGAATGCATAGAAGACGAACAAACCCACAAACATTGATTTTTATATATAAGATAAGACTAGCTGACCCGGCAATGCTTCACTATTGCTGGACTTGAGTAGGCACATAGATTAAATGAAAAAATATTTACATATAAATTTTAAACTGCTGTTTCATTCATTTTCAGTTGGAAAGGGTAAGAGGGGATGCGCTTTGGAAAACATATGCAGGCAGTATTTTTGTGTTTGTTTCAAAGTATAAGTGTGCAAATTCCCATTGAAATCTGATGAAATATGTGGTTTTGTCTAAATTATGGGGAGGAGGGGTGGGTTTTTAATTTTTTTTGACAGGAACCTTCTCCGTCATCCCGTCTACAACTCACCAAAGCTTCGCCGTAAACGGACGAACGGTTTGTGCCTGTTTTTCATTCTAAATTGGTATATGTACACAATACAGACATATTTAAATATACAAAACCAATAAAAGACAGTGATTTTATTTTTGTGTTTGAAATTTAATTTAAGAACGTTTATTCAAGTGGTTTAGCATATACAATAAATACGCCATTTAAATTTGCCGCGAACAGGCTTTCACACGTTACACCAATATATCCAAAGATGCAAGTCAAAGTTAACTGTTGAGTAGATAGCGCTAATCTATTTATGTTATTTTTTAAGAACGTATTTCTTAAAATAAACTTAGTTACAAATGGTGTGCAGTGCCAGAGTACAGAAATACGTCAATAAAGATAGGGACGCGTCATAAATGAAACGCCCTGTATATATTACGCAAAAACTGATTACAACTTGCTCGCAGAAATCATGATATAGCGGATAATTCAGTTGTTTCATTCTGTGAATACCACTTCGATGTAGTAAACATTTACTATTATTAACTTATAATGTAGACAAAATATTTAAATAATGTCATAATACTGCTGTTGTCAGTGGCAAGACGTAACATTTTCAAGCAATAATTCAATTCTAATACAGCCTGGACCAAATTTTTGAGGCAGAAATTAGGTTGTAATACAGCCAGGGCCAGAAAGACATCGTTAAATATACTTGGAAAAGTATTTCTAACGTTGTATAGCATTTAAATGCTGCAGTATTAAGACGCCAATTCCTTGAGGAATCGCGATCTCCAGTAATCCCCTACTAACTTAACCTAACTTCACATCATCATCAAAACATCGCAAATTACAATTTGATTATGAATTCTTGTAGAACTCGACTAAATAAATCGAAAATAAATAATAAAATTTTTGATATCTCGCTTTGTTTTCGAGTTTTAGCATGTTAAAAATCAGTTATAGGTAGTCTATTACTCCATGTACTTTTGGTGACGTTTATTCTGGCCCAGGCCGTATTTCAACCATAATAACATTCAATAGGAGAAAGTAAAACATGTATAGGTAATTTCCACCGCGAATATATAGTGGTATTGGGAATTTTTATACAGGTCCAGGCCAGATCTCACCCTAACCTCCTCACTTTTGACATACAATATGTCGAGAACTAAGCTAGATATCAAGAAAATGTATTATTTGTTTTTGATTTGTCTCGTCGAGTTACATTATGGGGAAGAGGGGTGGATTTTTAAATATTTGTTTTTTGACAGGAACCATTTTCGACATCCCCTCGACAATTCACCATAGCTTCGCCGTAATCGGACGAACGGTTTGCGGGTTTGTTTAAATTATGGGGTGTTATGGGGAAGAGGGGGTAATTAAGGTGGTGGAAAGAGATTAGAGGGGCTGGGTTTTTGTGAAATTAATGTGTACAGTATTTCTCTCTCTTTTTTTAAAGTATAAGTGTACAAATTCTTATCTAAATCGGATAAAAAATGTGGTTTGCCTAAATTATGTGGTGAAAACGTAATGGGGTTGGAAAGGGGGAGAGGGAATGAATATTCGGAAACCATACGTAGGCAGTATTTTTCTGTTTGTTTTAAAGTATAAGTGTACAAATTCGTATCTAAATCGGATAAAAAATGTGGTATTGCCTAAATTATGGGATAATGGGGGTGGAAAGGGGGAGAGGGGATGAATATTCGGAAACCATATGTTGGCATTATTTTTCTGTTTGTTTTAAAGTATAAGTGTACAAATTCCTATCTAAATTGGATAAAAAATGTGGTATTGCCTAAATTATGGGGTAAAAAAATTATGGGGGTGGAAAGGGGGAGAAGGGATGAATATTCGGAAACCATATGTAGGCAGTATTTTTCTGTTTGTTTTAAAGTATAAATGTACAAATTCCTATCTAAATCGGATAAAAAATGTGGTATTGCCTAAATTATGGGGGTGGAAAGGGGGCGAGGGGATTAATATTCGGAAACCGTATGTAGGCAGTATTTTTATGTTTGTTTTAAAGTATAAGTGTACAAATTCCTATCTAAATCGGATAAAAAATGTGATTTTGCCTCAATTATGGGGTGTTATGGGGAATAGGGGGTGACTTTTTGGAAATTTTTTGCACAGGAACCTTCGCAGACGCACACTCGAAAACTCTCCAAAGTTTCATTGCAATCTGATAAATGGTATAGGAATGCATAGAAGACGAACAAACCCACAAACCCACAAACAAACATTGATTTTTATATATAAGATGTACCGGATGGTTATAATTAAACTTTCCCTAACTAACACGTTATTACACGGAAACTAATAACCGTACGAGTACCAAACTTGGTATCATAATGTGAAGGACATGGGGAACAGAAAAAATGCAGAATCAATACAATTGAAACACTTTTAATGTGCTGCTACGGTACATCATACCATTACATAAATGTACCATTACTGCTACAAAATGGGCTCAATATGGCACCCATCAGTAACCAGAAGAGTCTGAAAGCGCAGGATTGCATTCTGCGCAGGAGAACGAAGCACGTCCGTAGGTGTGCTGGCTACCTCTCTTGATATGCTACGCTTCAGATCAGCACATGTGTGAATGTTTCTCTGGGAAACCCTGTCCTACAGGTAGCCCCACAACCAGAAATCACAGGGAGTGAGGTCAGGTGACAGTGCTGGCCAAGCATTTGGAAACGATCGGCTGATAATTCAGTTGAACAACACGAGCGATGTGCGGTGGGGCCCCATCTTGCACGAAAACTGTTGAGTTCAATGCGTCTCTCTCCTGTAGGGCGGGTATGACATGCTGGTGAAGCATAGCGCAATAATGCTGGCCAGTCACACTGCACGTCTTTCTTCCTTGAGCGCCAACCTGTTCAAAAAAGAATGGGCCAATCATGAACATAGCTGTGAAGCCACACCATACGGTGACAGAGGAACTTCATGCACAGCGACTGGAGATGAAGATCCCCACACTCGGCTGTGTGTTCACCTCACCCGTCAGAGAAAAATGTGCTTCGTCTGTCCATAGTATGGTCCAGGGCCAGCCCTCGTCAACTTCAATCCTTGCCTGATCCTTGACTGATCACGGCATCTGGTGGCAATAGTTGGAACTGGACGGTGGGGGTGTGACGCATGGAAATCATGCACCCCCATGCTCTGGACATTAATGGTACCAAGTTTGGTACTCGTATTGTAATTAGTTTACGTGTTATAACGTGGTAAATAGGTAAAGTTTAATTTTTAACCACTCGGTATGTAAAAAGTCACGCCTCGCCGGTCCCCCGCCGCCGAGAATTTAGCAGGCGGTGCTCACTTCTAGATGAGGTTAAAGGGCTTGGTGCGAGGAGAATACAACAGATGTAAGAGACAGCGAGGTTGGAAGGAAAAAATCAAAAGGGATTCATAATAGTACGCTGAAATCATGATAAACACCTCGACTGAGAGAATTAACTTACAGTTAAAAGGATCCTAAGTTGTGGAATCTTTTATTTTAATCCTTTATGTTTTTGAAGTCATATAGAAATATAAAATACCTTACTATAGGAACACGGTCTGATCATTAACCGAAACCATTCTAAATTTCGACAAAAAGTTTTTACTTGAATACCGTTCAGCTTCTCTTCAGTTTTCTGACGACACGGCAAAATGAAATGCGTAAACCCAAATAAAACATATCCTATTTTAACTGCGGGGTCTTGGGATTTACGTACATTAATTGTAACTCAGTCCAAGTCTGGGTAGTTTTTGTGTTATTCGCGTTCTTCAAAATATTCTTACTATATGATAAATTTTTCAGCTTTCCGAAATCGCTTAAAAACAGATCGCATTTCACCCGCGAGACCAAGAGCTGTACATTAAACGAAACATCCTTCACAAACCGACCAAACAATTTAACGAGTTACAATAATCTTCCTCAATAATTTACCAGAAAGATCGCCAGATTATTCAGTAGTTCGAGATTTGTAATGAAATGCCACCACAGAGTATCATTCACTTAAGGTCTCATCGACATTTCGCTATTTGCAGGCTCTGTTACCAAAAAGTGACAACTTTTCCCTACTCCATTTATGGAAATTTCTTACGTAAACCAGAAATAAATGTAGTTATCTCAATTAAAAGAACTCGTACCTGCAGTCGGATGATTTTTGAGTGAGACCACCAAATACTCGTAGAATTCCACTTTGAGTTGACTCAGTTCATGATACAAATTACAAAGGCTAGAAGCTAAAAATACAGCAGTTACGAGAAACTACAAGCATATTCTCCTAAAAAAAGTTATTCTACGTTTGTATTCGTAACGACTAAATTAATATCGTGACAACTTTGTCGATATTTGGGTAGGTAACATGTTTTAAAATCCTGAAACATCGCAGACTGACAGCATAAACCATGAATTTTTTTTTTTTCTCACGTGGTTATACGAAATTCATTATCTTGAGTCGCTTTATCATATTCACTTGTTAATCAACTATAAAGAATTTCAGTGTTTTCCAATACGCACAGATGAAAAAAGAAGTTTAGTATTATATAATTTTCAAAGCTTACGCATCAATTCGCATCACTGGCTTATGAAAAACTGTCACCCGTCAATCAGAAATATCTCAGTTTGTGCACAGTCCTTGAAGGATTCATCCAAATAATTTAATTTTTTGCTGTCCCACATTTTAAAGCGTGAATATTACAACCAGTCTGTTACGTGTCTGCAATCACCTAAGACCTTTACAACTAAGAACAAAAAATCGATGAGTAATAAGTTTAGAGCAGAGATTGAATCTTCCTACATGTTGACAACCGCACGCTAGATAACTGAAACAGGTTTATTATGGATTGTGTCGATAGAGCTTATAATTTCCCTACATCATTTCTAAAGTAATGACTCCCCCAGACAGCATACTAAGTAGATATTTACGAATATTAAACACCAATATTAAAACGGAATGATTCTCCGGAAGATTACTAATTACTATCGGGCCACATGTATTAATGCTTCCGATTGGTTTTTAATTCCCTGAATGACTTTTTTATCGCCGCTTTCTCATCCCGACCGCTCCCTCGTGGTCACGCCTTAGTTTTTCCAGGGGGCGACACAGGGGGGAACGGTAGCGTATCAGCGGCCATCGCTTCCAACACGCCAGTAAATAACTCGCCGAGAAGGTGTTTACGGCTACAATTAATTAGTTTGATAACAACTTCTAATAAGCAGTCAAGCGTCTAGAACTGTTAATTACTGCTCTGATCGTAATTTAGCAAAGTAGGCCGGAAGTACGTGAGATTGGCATTTTTGTTCTTTTGATGAGAACAGAGACGTTAACGAACAAAATGACTGGAACAATCTTATGAAAGTTGATGATAATCATCTTTGTTTCTGTGGCGATTCTTCTTTCGTCTTTTAACAATCAAACATATGCATTGTTGAGTGGTATTTTCAATTAACTTTTTTAACAACAGTTTCACCGATGTATAATTGGCTTAGGATTTGTGACATTGTCATTAGATTGTAAACTTTATTGTTTTCAATTGATATCTGTCTCAGGCATTCGTTAACATTAAGAAACTGTTCAAGCTTTATCTTTGGTTTATTTCTAGAAAATGAGTAGCCAGGAGAGTAGCATATGAAAACAAAACATCACTTTATTCGGCAATATTGCAAATACCTCGAGCACATACATCCTCTTGTTCCCAAAAAAAGGTATTTAAGTAGACGAATTTAAATTTTTCTTTCATTCGTTGCAAGCCGTTATCACTATTTAATTTGTTGTAGTTTGTTAGTCAATATAATGCTGACCAGCTTTCTGTGACATTTTTGTATTTCATTTGACACCTAAGCGCAGATTACTACTTATTGCTGTCCGTGCATCGAGATTAAATTAATCATGATGTTAGAAATATGTTTTACTTTGTTGGATGACATTTTAACAAATGATTCCATGTTTAAGAGTATCTCTCAGTCCAAGTTTGCTTATTCTGTTAATATGAGAGGATTCGGACTAGATTCTATCAGATTTATTGCAAACGATCATTCTTTACATGCTAGTAAAGGTAATCACAGTACTTGTAAAGAAGATTCCAACTGTAAAATGATACCTTCTGATTACCCAGAACTACTCTATGACCAAATATTGCGGTATGGATTATTGTCAGCTATTCTATATCTTTTGATGTTTAATTTCGGTGATCAATGTTTACTCACGTTTGTGGTGTTTGTATAAAATATAGAAGTGTTTTAAAACACGAGCAGATAGAAGTCAAAATAAAATTTAAATCTGGATTATTACTAAAGCATCTTAGTTTCCCAGTTGGTAAATACTGTGTATGAAGAGGTACTCGTTTGTTCTAGGTTTAGAGGAAGGAGATATTCAGTTCAGATTTCATCATATTCGTAATGTTTTACTGTAAAAGTATTGTTTATCTACAATTTCCTCCTTGCTGTATGACTAGCAAAAACAAAAATCCCCCATATTCCTATTTTCATGTCAGGGAACAGAGTGTTACGTTTTGGGCATAACCAGAGGAAAAAGGTCCTAACATAAAATGACTTATTGATTTCGAATGAATTTCTGTACTGGTTGTGATAGTGGCAGTAAATATGTAACATACCCTCGTATTCAATGAGATAATTTGTGCTAGTTAATTAGTATAATTAAATAAAATTAATTTCTGTACGAATTCATAATCCGCCAAATTTAATCTTTGTGTGAAAATGGGTTTCGAAATGAAAAATTTTAGCTATTTTTCTTTGAGTAATTAAAATACACGAAAAACAAAATATGAATCGTTACATTAATCATGATCTTTTCAAAAATGTGCAAAGTAATCTTCAACTAAACTTTAGGCTTATCCATTCGAAATACTGATTTGTTTATTCCACCCATAAAAAAATTAACAAGAAAATGCTACTCAAATTACAGATGAAATTAAATAATAAATAAAATTACAGTTCACGTGGTTTTACATAGTCATTTACTCAGATAAATACGTGAAATAATTAGAAAAGTTCCGGGTAACTACTTAAAATAATATCATACGTTATCCCTGGGGAGTAATAGAGCAATGAGATTATTCAAGATATAATTAGAGTGTTACAGATACGTGGTACTTCGACGCAGTCATTTAAAGGGGGATACTCGTTTGCAACAGAGCAGGGGAAGTTGTTTACTGGCCATTCGTGAAGTAGCTGCAATTCCAGGCAGACAAAAGCCATCAACGTTTACCTGTCAGACATCCGAAGGTAGTACTAATGCGAAGGACAAGTACAACTTACGTGAGTTACACGGTCTGCATGTGTTCCATCTGATAGAATGCTTCGTGATAAATGCAATTCGGGATTAGATCATACTGTAACCTTTCTGCCTACAAAATTACTACTCTGGTAAAGTTAAGCAAGCAACTACAGCGTAAGAAATATCTCTTGTTACCTACAGGGTGAAATTGTTCACTTTGCTGCGTACTGTGCAACATCGGCTTTGGGTAACCGTATCTGCACAATAACAGGCTTCATCGAAGATTTCTTTTCGTCTTTTTGACTGTAGTGCCTGTAGGAGAGTGCCAGAAGACGGCTGTTTTCTCGTCTCCCAAAACTTTCATTCAACGATTTCCCTCCTAAAATTAAACAGCCAATCGTTTTGCTACTGCAGGTATTTGGATGTTTACAATTGACTGAGAAAGACTTGCTATGCAGAGGGAACTATTTTCTGAACTTGCGCGCAGGTTGAAACCCTTTATGCCGGCAACAAAGTTGTGTCTGGCTCCATGAAGTTGGGAATTAGCGTCTGTCTGACTTTCCGCCTGTCCCAAAGGAATTTCCCTACGAGCGCTCCTTCGCAACTACACGAAAACCTTGTGAATATTACTTTCCATTCGATATTCATAATAGACTCATTCTTACTAAATACTAACTGGCGTTATTGCTCCTTCTAAGCGTATAAATATAATTACCCATGAATAGACCATTTGAACATTTCAATGGCCTAAAACTTTAATCTTTGGAAGTATGACAAGCTATATCTGATTATAAACTTTAATTAAGAATAAAACCTATTTCTCATCCATTAGTTATCGAATAATTAATTGCAAATATCTACTATAATCCCGCTCAACAACAGTAGAACCCCACATAACACGAAAAGAGTCGAATTTTGGAAGATCTGCATGCTGTCCAGACTGGTATAGTCTCTTATCGTGGATTTTATTATAGTTTCCACCGCAGTCAAACGTGGCATAATAAAATGACACTTCGCTGTCTATAATGTTTTTAGTTGCCTCATTTCCAAGTATTCTACAAAAACCCCTTTATCTTTAGGTGACATAAGGCGGCGTGGTCATTAAGGTAGCCTAACAGCTCGGTTAGTGATCGGGAAGGTGTGACCGCAGTGGCCTGCAGGTAGTAAACAACTCCTGTTAAGAGTTCGGTTCCCACAGCGTGTTCTGTTTTATGACTAGCCTACCGTCACCTCGAAACTATATCGACCAGAGCATAAACTACGCAGTAGGGGATCGCGGTATCTTAATTCTCCTCCGCCTCGAGAATCGACCCATCTCTGCGACTCGAATCCAATATCGAAAATTATCGTAACTTTCGCTTCACATTATATTATGCTACGAATAAGGAGCCTTGCAACACCAAGTGGTTATAAAAATTGCTTCAAACTACTTCCGACACTGACAATTTGTATTTTCCAGCTGCTTGTCGTTTACAATGATTTTCACATTTTATCACAGGCGAATATGGCTCAAGAGGAAAATAAATGTCGTATGATTTTTTTTTTATTACTTACACACATCTTGAACTTTGGTGCTAATTCTAACATCAAACTGGGACATAGAAGGCATAACAGTGTTCTCTTCAACTTCATCAGATCATCAGATGATAAAATAATAAAATTTTGAATGTCTCTATAGCAGAACTAAAAGAACTTTTCTATGTCAAGGGTGTACCACTTGCAGGATTCAAGAGTAAATACCAATAAGGATATTCAGGACCCAATAACTCTGAGGTTTCCTGTCTCGTCGAAGTCTGTGACTAATAAAATTTACTGTGAGTACTGGTATGTCTACGAAAAAACTATGTAAAACTGAAGTAAATTATTTTATTTGTGTATATTAACAGACACTGATATTTAATTTATTGTGGGAAACATTTTATTCAGCGTCACTCTGTGTGTGACTTGAAGAATTATTCACAGCTGGCGTATGAAGCATTTATTTTTTACCTATGGTCCAGAAACTATAGGAAAAAAAAAACAATCATTGTATTTAGTTTGATTTTCATCTGTTATTGAAGTCATTATGCGGTGACAGACAACTTATTACTGTCGAAGATTCTCTGTTTGTGAAAGATTCTGCACGGGATCCGTAACTCGGTCCTTAATGCTTAAATATATTTAATAGGTCATTTTTGGCGACCTTGAGAGGAGAATACATCTCAATGGATTTTACCGTTTGTTCCAACGTTGTTAGACACCACGTTTAGGTCTTTCTACTGTGTTACCTTGTATGTAACACATATTCCAAAACTGAATGAATACACTTTAGAAGAAAACCGTAAGTTCTGTAGATCATAAGAGAAATCCATTTCAGTTTTATCAAAATAGAAAGTAATGTGACGTTAGACTGATAAGTGCGTACCTGTCCAATGCATATGAGTTAAAACTTGGGGTAGATTTTTTGACATACTCTCCCATAACCGCCACACTTCAACCATAAGATGACAAGATACCTCGAATGACGTCGACATCTGACTTGTTGTGTGTGACTGGAAGAAATATTTTTTGGTTTTAAAAAGTCGGTAAAGGACCATATCTGCTGAGTAGACAGAATTGCGGCATGCTCTGAAACCAACATTCATGAATTTCAACTACGGCAATGCGATGGGAACAGTGTCTTAATGAAATGACACCTTTTGGAAACTTTTCCATTTTTCTGATAGTTACTGTTCCATAAGGTCAGCATAATATACTCTCGTGATGTATTATTTAGAACCAGGAAAGAATAGCTTTTTCTGCGGAGGGAAAGAGGAAAAGTATTGCTAAACGTATACAACTGTAATTTTATATGTTTTTATAACTAATGATCGGGGTTGATGCCACGGAGTTTGCACGTGTAGTAGAATGTATCTGTATCTCTGATGCTGAATCTAATAATGTCTTTGTAGTAATAATATGGAGAGAGAGAAAATTATAGTTCAATTATTCGGTTGGTTCTCGGAATGTTATGAAAACAGAATAATGTACTTTAATACAAAATAAATGTTTAAAATATATGTTTTGTAAATCATTGTTGTTGATATAATTTCTTATTTTTCTGAAATAAGAGACAATAATTTTAAATATAATCAAATCAAGAAAAACCGGGAAGGCATATGAACGTAAAATCGCGTAATTTTATAAATGGCGTCTACCAGACAAACAGCCTACGAGGCAAAGACAGATAAGTAAATTACTTTACGCGAGGAGGGGAGCAGCTGGCATGTTTCCAATATATTGACTGTTGTTTTAGGTTTGGGGTGAACTGTTTAGCCCAGTCCTCATTCTGACGTAATGCAATTTGCTGTTGTCCTTGGAATACCTGATATCTCTTTAGTATACAGAGTTGTTAGACTTCTGTGTATCGTAATCATCGTTTATTTCGTCTTCTTGAGTGGTATCTTCAGTAGTCTCGCTGTGTTCAATGTCGATTGTGTTACAGACATATCTGTAGTCACCTCTCCTAATGTTACCATTTTTCCTCTTGAATGTCAGCAGATTTGTAGCATCTTTTTTCTGACACATAAATGTAACCGTAGCATGCATTTCTCTTCTCTCCCACCGAGTGGGGCGGTGTAACGGTTAGCGTTCTCGCCTCGCATTCGGGAGCACGGCGGTTCGAATCCCCGCCCGGGCATCCAGATTTGGGTTTTCCATGGTTTCCCCAAATCACTCCAGGCAAATGCCGGGATGCTTCCTTCAAAAGGCCATGGCCGAATTCCTTCGCATTCCTTGCCCCCATCCTTGCCCCCCATCCTTTCCCGTCTCTAAAGACCTCGATGTTAAAAAGAGACGTAAAGCAGTTAAAAAAAAAAAAAACTTCTCTCCATTCCATATTAAACTGTATCTGTAATAAAATAAAAGTTCATTCACGAATGCATAATTAGGTAAATGACCAAATAATTGCACAAATGTTTTGTAAGGTGATATGATTTATTTTTCTCATCATGATCATGCGTAATATAACTAAAAGCAACCGTGCTTTATTTGGATAATTTCATATTTAACAGTTTGCAAATCGATTGAATTTGTTTGTTTCTAGATCTAGCACATATTGTATGTTTCACAGGTGAATCGTTGATTTTGAGCATAAAACTCAGAAATACCTGTGTCGTAGATGAGAAGGAATTATTTCATTTACAACCTTGTTTTTAATACAGGATTTTTAAAAATGACCCGTATATTTGAAAAATCAATAAAAACTAAACGGGCAGTGATAGAAATACACCGTTTGTTGCAATATGCTTGGGACAACAGTACATTTTCAGGTAGACAAACTTTCGAAATTAGTTACAATTTTCAATAACAGATGGCGCTGCAGTTTGTAAAAATCTAAAGTACTATTATTGTAAGGAATAAACCATTTTTTGCAATCTGTGAACAGCACACGCTTACAGCAGAAAGACGACTTTACAGAATGGCGAACTCACAGACTGAGTTTACTTCTATATCTCTCAAATCGCCTGCAGCGCCATCTGTTGTTGAAAATTGTAACTAATTTCAAAAGTTTGTCTGCCTGAAAATTTACTGTTGTCCCAAGCATATTGCAACAAACGGTGTATTTCTATCGCTTCCCGTTTAGTTTTTATTGATTTTTCAAATATTCCGGTCGTTTTTGAAACACCCGGTACATAGTCTGAAAACGGCGACATGGAGTACCTCATCCCACTAGGTTCACGAGACATTGCTGGTCAGTCTCTCCATATCACATAGCTACACAGAATCTGCTTGGTAATCATATTAAGAAGGAATTAAATGTGTTTGCTACGCTCTTTGACTAATGAAGGAGCATATGGAAATCATGTTCAGATGTGTTCAGTGATGAGGGTACTGTGTAATTACACATGCGGGCTTAGCAAGAAATTTATGAACCTGTTGAGAAGGAAGGAAATAGAAGCAGACTCTGGCAGTGAAAGTCCAGAGTGTTGGGTCGCCCGTTCGAGTCAGGAAATGGGTTGTTTTATTTGAATGCTGCACGAAACCCGCAACTGTGACTACATTCGTTAAAGTGCCACCACACTCGATCTGGGAGGTGCAGCTTATGGTCTTGGTCGAACATACCAGCCGCCCTGAAGGCGGTTTGCCTTAATCGCATAGGCGATACCCGAACACCGAGCGTAATGGGTGAATGGTTAACGTTCTGGCCTCGTATTCGGGAAGGCGCGGGTTTCGAATCCCCGTCTGGGCACCCAGATTTGGGTTTTCCATGGTTTCCCCAAATCGCTCCAGGCGATTGCCGGGATGCTTCCTTAAAAAAGGCCATGGCCGAATTCCTTCCAGTTCCTTGTCCCCAGTCCCATACCACCTCTAATGACCTTAGGCGTCGACAAGGCGTAAAGCAATAATTAAAAAAAATACCTTAACGGACTCTAGTTTGCCACTATATAGTTTCACAAACAAAAATACACTCACCATACAGAACACTAGTTACACGTTTGGTAGACATATGACAACACAAACATTCAACCTATTCCAGATGTAGCAAATCTGATCCTAACATCTCCTGTTCTTGAAGCAAACAGTCCACAGTAGACTGCGAGTAAAGATAAAAAGAAAAGAATAAAGTATCTTGTGTTTTCCGAATTGTCTTTTGAGTGAGTAGATACTAGAATAATATAAATTAGTAGAATCAAAAGAATATAGTATCTGGCTACATGGTCGTAGCGGACAAATACTTTTTATGTACATACGAAATAAAATCGGCTGGGAACCTTGCATGAAGCCAAGAAGAATTCATGTATTCTCTATAACCCGTCACCAATCCTGGTAGGAGAGCGCAAACGTTCTTATCCATCATGCGGGAGGATGCGCATTCGAATCCCCGTGAAGCCATATTGATTTCAGTTTTGTATGATTTTCCGAAATCATTCCCAGTGTATGCCGATACGTTCAAAAGTCCATCACGGTCGGATTCTTTGTCTTACCATGTCCCCAATCTATTTCTATCTAATTACATCAAGGAAGCGTTAAAAAAATCAAAGCCGTCTTAAATTAAGTCCGGGAATCTATGGACTAAGGTTTCATACAAACTACTCTTTCAAAATCCCCCTTTAGTGACTGACTGGATGGAATCGTTCGACTAATATGACTTTTAGTTGTAAGATGACGTGGAAGTGGTCTGACCCGCCAGTGGCTGTGTGCGCTGAGGCGTCGCACACTGCGCCAAGGAGGTACCCCGAGCACAGGACCCCGCATACAGACCATCATCAAGGTGGAATCCAAGACAGTCCTCAAACCCCGCCTAATAAACTATTCATTTCACGAACAGGAAATACACTTATCACATGCTGCACGTAGTTACATCTTTCACTGACAGATGGCAACACTTCACTTCCCCCACCACTACTTAATACGACCTGGTAGTCAGCAAGGGCACGCGGCCGTAAAGCCATTGCTCTAAATTTGACCATGCCAAAGATGAGAAAATCTCTTCGAAGACTGACTACCCCAAACGGTTGGGAAAAGTTGGTGGAGAAGAAGATAACGTGAAAGTAGTCCCACAGATGTAAGAATTACTGATTTTTCTTCAGAAGAGATGGGAATTCATCAAGTCAAGCTCGAGAGGTAGTAAGACAGTGACAAGCCATCAGAGGTGGCGACCACTGGCCGCTGCCGCACTCAGCTGCCGACGGGCGGCGAGTCACAGGTGGTCAGTGTCAGGTTTCCGCCTCACAGCTGACTCGTCTCTATCGTAAGTCACGCAGATTATCGCCGGCAGGGTGTAGCGACACCCCGCCGCGTGAACCCGCCCGGATAACGAGCCGGCGTTAAACGTCGGCAGCGCAGCGGACGAGTTAAGTGCGGAATTCATTACCGCCGGCCTCGACGGACGCCTTCATTAAGCCGGCTAATTGGAGGCCCGCGGGGCCTAAATCAAAACGTCGCGACAAAATAACTTCTGGCTGCAAAACGAACCGGACGGCGGCAATAAAGCCGCATGCCGGACAGGCTATATTCTGCCGCCGGATACCGCGGAGGCAGCCTGCAAAAAGTGATAAACAAATATTTATTTCTCAAGCGGTTATGAGAAATGTTCTTAACCCTGAGCCTCACAGCAAACCCTGGCATGAGCTTCTTACCAAGATTTGTGACTTTGCAAATATGTCATTATCCGAAGAAAATCCTTCAATCATATCGCTTCACTAACAATCTGGGAACTTGGTTAACTCTACTAATGGCGAAAACAAAGTTAGAAATAAGACTCAATGAAAATACCTTTAGCAGAGTTCAGGACTCTTTCTGAGTGATGCATGGAAACTAGTGATATCAATATTCAAACAGCAACGCAAAAAAATTTAAGGCTTCTTTTTTTTTACATTTTATTCCTAGAGTCACGTGGACTCTTTTCAGCCTACTTAAATCTAAAGGGGAGGGAGAGAGATGGAAGGTCGGCCGTGGCCTTGTTGGGAACCATCCCAGCATTCGCCTTGAGTGACTGGGAAAACCACAGAAAACCCCAGTCAGGAAGGCGAAACCGGGTTTGACCCCGGTCCCCCCTAATGATATGTAAGACGGCGAATTCTCCGTCTTACATATCTCGGTCCAAGGCCAATAGCGGTAGCAAATTCTACGAGACGAAGGAGTGGACCGCGTACAGAACCACGACTGCCATTAACCCGGTGCTCGCGCATGACGTTATATGAGCCCATCGCCCGCTGATGTCATTGATGAAGGTACAAGAGTACGATGTCGAAACGTTTTTATGACACTATCCGGTTGCAAAGCTGGGAAGACTATATTGTATAAAAGTTGGAGTTTATTCTGTTATTAACAGCATTACTTTCCGCGTGTTAGTTAAACAAATAGAGCAATGGCGGCCACCATGCAAATCTTTCTTTTGCCGAATGAAAGAAATTACTTTCAATCTCAGACCGGATATATTAAATTATGTAGTAAAACTAGCCGAATGAATAGATTGTAAGCAAAATTCTGTGTCATCCCGCACCATTGTTCGGAGACTAGCTTGCTTGAATAAACAATAAATTATAATATAATAATGTTTCAACCCATGAAACGGACGTTTTGATGAAAAAATCACTAATTTCCCCGCTAACACCGATAAGGATGGACCAGGGATGTATACAGTTAATATTTATACTTGGTATATGGAGGGATTCTTAACCTTAGTCCAATAATTACAGAAAAACTACACTTTGCAACCTTTAATTCGACACAAAGGATTCTGGTAATTACAAGAACATCATGGGTGACATAACTAGTACATTCTGATACAAACAAACAAGTAAACACATGAGTATAACCTGTGCAAGGTCAAGATGTGGCGGACAGTAATTGCATTAAAGTTATTGTCCTCAGTCAAATGTATGCCACAACTAGCTAACACGAACTTTTGGCGAGAGCGTGAGATCTCTCGCATTACGGCACCACACGGAACAGAGTATTGCGGAGGCCGTCTGCAATTTGCCTACGTTAGTAGGCTCAGGGTGCTTTCTGGGCGGAACACACGAATCTCAGTGGTCGCAATATCAGCAAATGTACATTACCAGCGTGAGGCGGCAATTGAGTCCTACGGCTTGGATCGACCAGGTCGGAAAGCGCGGCGGGCACATGGAAATCGAAGTTTCCCAGTGCTCCAACATAACCGGCCTGATAGGTGGTGTAAAACTATCATTGCACTAACACGAACACGAACACGGCAGGTGGGGTCATCCCGTTCCTGGAGAGGTCGCCTGGTGTGCGACTTACGAAACACCTAGTGACGGCAGCGGCTGGTTGGGAAGGCCCACGTCCTCACCCAGCCAAGTCCCGTCTTGTGGTCCTGGGCGCGAGGTCCTGGCGGAGGTCGAAGTTCCCCGTTGTCACTCACGTGGACCTTGCTATGGAACATCCGAGACACATGCGTTAGTGGCGTGGGTCATGACATTATCACCCATTGGCATAACATTCAAACAGGTAAACGCACGAAGCTTTCGGCGCTCCTAATAGTTGGGAGGGTATGTTGCAGGCTCAAGTCTGCTTACGGATGGAATTTTCCTTGCTGTCGCATCTCTTGAGCTTACAACAATAATGGCGTCCCTAGCTACCGTCCATACAAATGTATCTGAAAGCTAATCAGCAAAAAAAATAAAGAATTATAGTACAAATTTGAACGTTCCTTATATAAGGATGTGATGATTTTTTTTTATTCTCCATGCTATGATTTTTTTTACCTGGGGTTTTACGGTTTTTGACGTTTTACTAGAGTAAGGAGACAACGAGCGGGAAGGAATTCGGTCACAGCATGTTGAAGGAACCGTCCTAGCACTAGTTGATTTAGAGGTAACAAACGTATTCATTTGTAGTATCAGGTACTGGGAAATATTACATCATACAATTTCTGAAGGTAACCTGGAAATAATCTCCAAAAAATAAAATCGAAAGAAATCAGTTATTTTATTTGACAAAACCATTATCGGTTGTGTAGCAAACTCACGTGCGTCGATCAAGTATTTTACCTAAAGCTTCGTAGTACTTAACGTCTGAACTTATTTTAGTTTAGAATCTTTTAGCTTACCTACGATTCCTGTTAGCTCACTTAATCTGGAATAAAATTACTACGTATGACCAAGCGTGGTGGGTGAGCGGTTAACGCTCTGGCATCGCATTCGGGGGACGGTGGTTCGAATCCCCTTCCGGGCAAGTAGATTTGGGTTTTCCATGGCTTCCCCAAATCACTCCAGGCAAATGCCAGGATGCTTGCTTCAAATGGCCGTGACAGAATTCCTTCTCGCTCCTTGTCCCCAGTCCCATCCCGCCTCTAATGACCTCGACGTAGACGAGGCTTAAAGCCATAAGGGAAAAAAGGCTATGTATGAGAGAAGCTACGACCAAAATAGTGATATGTAAATGTTCAAGATACAACTTTCAAGTGATGATGTGATAGGATGGTCTCCTTTATATGAATGAGTTATTGTTAATATCTATTGTTACAGACATGTGATGGGGAAATCCACGAATTTGATGCTGAAAATGGAAAAAAATAATCACTAAGCCACTTGCTTGTCTCAGTACAGGCTGCTCCCACAACTTTTCAATGAGACTCCGATTGCCCAGAATCCGTACTATTTCATATGCTGGGCGGTAACGTTAACGATTTCATACGCGATAACAGCTGTTGTGTATTTCTGATTTTATACTTGCTACATATTCGTACGGTTCAGTAATCGATTATCAGAGTCAAAACCGTCACTTCTAAGCGTAGTATTGGGAATCAGTATGAGACAGTAAATCAAATAATAGGAATTATTCCAGTGAGCATACCTTTCCTAACTTCAGGGACTGCGAGTGAAGAAATACCAAGCAATAAGGCAGTCGCTTAAACTTAATTTATTAACTAAGTATAGCATCAACATCGCCTGTCTTTATATCCAGGTGCAGGTGATGGGAAATGGTAAGGATATTCGGAAGTTAAGAGTTAAAACTGCGTAACATTGAAGATTTTCTATTGAATATTCCGTAGTAGACGTGTTTAAATCCCCAAATCAGATCTGTTCAAGGGCCCACAAGGACTAAATTAATGTCTTCTGGTCATTACTATTGTAATAATCCATCATTCATAAAATTAATCAAAACTGTATTGCGTTTTTCTTCACTATTTTTTTTTAATTTAAATGCAATCTCAAATTGAAATTTTAGTTCTTTATTGAACTGTATATATGTCAGAGATGATCTTCTTATGGCGCTTCACATATTCAGTATGGATGTGTCAAATAAACAAAGAGCGCCATTCCAGTTGATAAACAGGCCATATCGCTTGCACGTCGTTTGTTCAGAGGTTCCATAAAGTAAGCGATGTATGCAGCCTTGCACTTGCTCCAACTAAGGTAACGTCGCATAAAACCCATTTCATGGCCGTTGCAGCCAGAGGCTGCTTTATGTGTCCGGCAGTAAATACAGCCCTGTCCGCCTCCAGCCACCGCAACCCCGTCTCATCGCATCTCACGCTGCACACTCCTCTCGCAAAACAAACACCGTGAACCGACTACACCAAATATACCTCTCAGTTCCCATATGAAGCTAGGTTTAAGAGAAATCTTTTTATTTTTTTCTGTGATCGATACTATAAGAGATGTTTTCGTATAATATCCTTGCGTTTCGGTAGAACCTGGAATATTTTTTAATATTTGGAACTACGACATCCGTCTGTGCACGAAAATTTCTGATAAATTTGTTCTAATACCATAAGTCTTATAACAATAATAAGATAATAAAGAAATAATAATAGGATAGTAATAATAAGAAAATAATGAAATAATAATAAAGGCTTGGGAATTTTTGTAGGGAAAAAACCCAGATTTCTTAAAAACATTAAAAATGATCCAAATTTTTAACGACAGACATTGGACGAATAGAGAAAGTTCAAATATTTGGGAGAAATGATTGAAGAAAATGGTTTAGATAAATCTGCTATAGAGGAAAGAATGCACAATATGGAAGGGGCGTATGATATTACTCAGAATTTTTATAACAAAAAGTGGCTATCTAACAATCTTAAAATAAAGCACCATAACCCATCCGTGAAAGCGGAATGTCTATACGTGAGTGAATACCTAGTGTTAAACCATAGATTAGATAAATCAGAATTTCTAGCAAAAAATCTTGGTTTCAATGAAAACAACAAAACAATGAATGGATATTAAGAAATATAACATAATACATAAGAAATGGGAGAATGCTGTTTTCTGGACAAATGTTTAGAATGGATGGTAACAGATTTTTTTTTAAAATGTTCATTTACTTTGGCAGAAAATACCAACAATAAGCTGGATTCAAAAGGTCAAGAAAGATTAAAAAAAAAACATAATAGAAGAAACCATGGAAAGAGAGACTTTTAGGAAAAAGGTATTAATTATAGAAGGATTCCAAGCCAGTAGAGAAAAGACATCCGGTACGAAGTGAGCTGAGGAGAGAAGAAAGAAATACAATGAAATGAAAGGAATATTGTATTGAGCGAAAGAAACAACAACATCAAAGCATGAGGTATTGAAATTGTCACGTGGTGCTTGCAGATTTCACCGGAAAGGAAGAACTGAAAAGAATTAAAAAAGAGATCCTAGTTTTGATCTGCCGATGTTAACATATTCTGATTGTTCTAAGTAGGTTAAGGCATTAAACTAGACCTGGTGTAAGTATTCGTATTAGAGGGGATTCCTAACTGTGGTAACTTGGAAAAGATCGAACAGGCAAGAATTTTGTTCTGCTACTGTGGTGATTGGTATGAACTAGTGATTGGTATGAACTAGAACCGCATTTAAAACAATATATCTGCATTTATTTATTTGACATTGATTGTTGTTATTCAATGGGCTCTATCTGAGAGTATTTTGATGATTTTTTTAAATAATGTTTTGCTAGTACTTCGAAACATTAAATTATAATTTCGTGCATCTGTGGAATATATGAATTGAAGTCACACTAAATATCCCTGTTACAAATTTCTATTTCATTGTCCCTCCCTTCCCTTATTTCAGCAGCAACTTAATAATAGTAATTTTTACTTGAAATTATTTGTTTATCCAAAATTATGCTTCTCCTACTTTTACACTGTTATATGTAATCAATTTCATTTAATTATCTTGCAGCCTCGGCGTACTTACTTACTGCTATCAAAACTGAAAAAGTGCTTTTCCAATCTCATCTAAAATTTCTTTAAATATTAATCCGATATTAATTTTTGATCTCTCCCGTTGCTAGGTAGCAAAGGTCGCGATCACGCTCTGCGGGTTCACCCGCTAGGCGCTTCGTGTTTCCATCCTTGAACCCTTCATTGTTCGTCAGCCTCACGCTCCAGATAACTTCCTGTACCCTTTTCGGTACTCACTGCACAGTAGGCTGAGAGTCTTGGGAAGCCATTCTGTACGTTTAGCTTCCGAAGAACATTCTCGGCTCTATCGGGGATCTAACGCAAGAATTAACTACGGGAGGTGATATGCATGCGAATATCTTTTATTCCTTATCTAGCATATCACTATACTGCCAGGCATTGTCTGAATGGGATAGAAATTCTTGACTTGTATTGGGATATACCATGCCTTTTTCAATCAGATTCGCTGAATCCGCTTGCAGGCTTCACTCAGCAGCAACAATGACACTCTGCATGAACTTCCATACCTTCCGGTCAACTACCATTAACGATTAGTGCCTCTAGCATTCATTTTTCCCCACTGCGTGGAAAAAGCTGATAATCTGATATGCGTCGCTCTTTCAACTTTCTTCCACCGAGGGCGAACGCCTTGTCGACAACTTGGTTATTAAACGAGCGAAGTAGAGATCATTTTCCTCGCATCGTGTTAGCTTGTGCTGTTTATTTGTCTACTTCTAGTTGTGTAGTGCGCATTGTTGTGTTAGGAACTATGGAAAGTTCTATCAATCTACTTCTAATTAAAAACTTTAAATAAAGCAGTAGAAATTGAAGATGCACCAATCGCACCTTGAAATATAACTGTGATATAATTTCCCTTCATTTCCCTCCCACCAGTTAATTAACTTTTGTGTTCAATTAATTAATTGGTTAATCTTTTGTAATTGCGTGAGACTGGATCATATATATGTGATAATTTTCCTAGTTGATTATGTGAAACTGATTTGAATGAATTTCGATATCTGACATTTTAATTAAATTAATTAGTTAATATGTCTTGTTGTGGCAGTTACCACATTTAGACATATTTCACGCGCTTTGAAATAGTTTATTTCATTCAAACCAATGTCAAAATCTTGTAATTTCTTTATAATTTCATTTATGTTTGTTTCTATTTGGTACCAAGTAGTTTTAAGTAAGGTTTGATTGTTTTAATCCTAAACCTGATGTATGACGTTCTGGTAACGAAAAGCTGTCCATTTGTTCGTGACAAGAGTTTTCTCTATGGCCTATAAAATGTTTCGAGAGCAGCCAGCGAGTTGCTTGGAACATTACTAAGAAGAAGTTACGCTAATTTTGTCATCAATGAACCTTGGTAATATTCGCCACAGATTCTCTTTTGGAAATACTTCTTGAGTAAATTGTAAGTAATATTGCATCTCGAGCTTTCTCATTTATAGTTACCCGAGAATCACAGATGAGAAAGTTAAAACGGTTGGGATCAATACTAATTTGGCGTCCGTCTAATCTACGGTTTTCGAATATATTAAGCCTTTAAGTATATTCAGTTTTGTTACGCCCATGTTAACTAGTGTCAAGAGGTTTGAATCGCAATTCGTGTGGTCGTAACGACCTGAAGACAGGGTTTCTTATCGGATGCGCCACAACCGCATAGCCTAAGCCGGTAAACCTACCGGATGTACAGACCTACAGTTTAACGTGGAACCCGAACGACTGAAGCGTTCTGGTGTTCTTCATATTACACAGCAAGCTGTGCCATAGATGGAGATCGGTTTACGTGCTTTCAAACACCTCTGGCGAGACAGGGAATCGAACCGGGAACCCTTCGTTCTCCAGACTATCGCCTTAACCACTTTTTTTTTCTTCTCAAAATCCACGTATCAGATTAAATTTAGGTTAAGAAATTGTCTTTTATTCTTTGTTGTAAAATAAAACTTCTTCTTTTTGGTCATTTGGGCACCAAATGTAATAGATATTAGATTAAAGTAAATATTTCTTCTACTCATATTCATTGAGTTGTGATATAGGTGAAAGTAATAATAATAATAACTTTTTGAGCTTCAGGCTGTGAAAGTGTGGATCTTACTCTTCTGTAAATCACTGTTGTGAAGAATACACTTAGTATTTAGTAGGGCATTATGGCAAGCAGAAACCGTGCAAAATTTTCCTTATATTTTTTCGATTTAATTGTTTTGCTGTGTTCATTTCCTAGATAGCACCAGTAGTCTACGATGGATGTCTCTTCTCTTTTGTGCACAACATAATGAGCATAATTGGCCAGCAACCAGAAGTGGGCATTTGTCTTGGTAGCAGGATATATTGTTGTATTGGGGATTAAAATATCATCTGCTGTGAAGTTTTATGGGGTGGTTATGTTTATTAATGCCGGCTTGTTCTTTATCTAGCTCCTAGCAGTTGGCGTTGTATTGTGTCTTGGAGCTTTCATCGTAAGCACATTGCAGTAGGACAGAGGTGTAGTGCGAAAAGTTTTTCGTTCGTATGTATCGTTCTATGAACAACTCTATGCCACCTAGTTCGGGCATTACTGCTGATATATTGGCTGTGGATATTCTCCCATATTTGCTTCCAGTGATTACTTTTATAAGTGAGTTCTAGTTTACTTTTGATCTCTCTTGTCATCAAGCCGTATAGTTGTTTTTTTTATTTTTTTGCTGTTTTCAATATATAAGGAGCGGAAATGGCATAGGTTCGCGTTTATGTGACTGATGTCTATTGGCGCTGTGTTGCTGTGCTGTTCTAGTATATTTATCATGGTATATGTTGAAAAACTTGTTTCTGTTCCTCTACATTGTCCGTACATATTTCTCATGAAGACAGCAGCGCATTTCGTACACACATCAATCAGCTCCAGTCCTCCCTTTTCATACGGCATTTGCAAAACTTTATGTTGAATCTTCAGGATCTGTTCCCTGTGTACATGCCAGCTGATTGCCGTTTCCATTTTTCTACCTATTTCCACAGGTATCTCAAATATGTGGGCCATATTTTTGAAAGCTCTAATGTATTTATCAACCGTATTTTCTGTAGTGTAGATGGTGGTCTCGGGGGGTTTGCGGGCAAAATTTTCTCAGTCTACGAGAGTTCATATGGTGTTGTTAATAAAGGCAGCTTTATCGTTTGGGAGTAGTGAATATAGCTCGCACGCAGAGCCAAGAGTTCTCTCTATTGGTTTCTTTCTCTGTTTCACCCTAAACTGATATAATTAATTCCTCATAAGAAGGAAAGATTACACATAAGCTAGGTGAAAGCCTAACTTTTCCTTCTTCTTTCGGAAAAGTATCGTTACCGATTCGAGCAACAAATCTGAGAACTCTTGCCCCGGGATACAGTGTAAAATAAATGTTAATGAATAGTATCAATTATAATTATTGTTGCGAATGAATCGCAAGAAGTACTTAGGTGTACAGGTTGCACAATTAAGTGTAGGATTTACGTGTGCGGAGACGCGTAGGATGTTGTGGAGAAGCAATGTTTATCAACAGAGGCAGTAAACATAAACAGTAGAGGCCGGAAGGTCGAGCGAGGGGAGATAGGACTGTGTGTTGACAAGCAGCGGAAGAGCGCCCGATAACGCCCTCGACCCGACAGCCTGCGTGACAGGAAACACGAAAATTTCCAGAAGGATAAACAAAGCTGATGCAAGAACGTAGGATACGTGACCAGCGCAACCCGAATGTTCGAGAAGGTCGAGAAGACACACGCAGTGTCGTCACCGGACGATATAAAAGAGGTGGCCGGGCCACCAGCAGGGCAGACCAGCAGGGAGAGGACCAGCAGGAGCGGAGAGGATCACCAGCAGAGCAGAGAGGGAGTAGAGTAGGGCGGAGCAGAGACAGAGCAGGGCACAGTAGTCGCCGTTGTTAGCTGTTAGGGTCTTCAAGTATAAGGGTCTTAGTAAATGACGGACCAGCAGATAGAAGGACCCAAGCTAGTTACTCCCGTAATTTCTGAATAATTCCAGTGGAAGTAGGTCGGGCTTCGTGAGTTGCAAGTTTGATTGTAATTTCAACTTGTATGTGTTTTTATTTCTCAAACCCTTTTCCACACCGAGTTCCCAAGTTTGAAAATCGTTACTCACTTGTATTTAGACTTCCAACAACTAAACGGAAGTCTAGCTCCCAACTTCCGAACCGCTCGCGGAAGTAAATAGCCAACCGGACGCAACATACCTATAATTTTTGGTGTCAAGTGTGGGGTTAGGCCTAGGAAAGCTACGAGTGTTTGGCCGGAAAAGCCACAAAACCAGTAAGACGACTGACAGAGTTTTGGCCAACCTTGGCCCAAAGGTCAGCATATCGGCAATATAGGCCACAAATTTGAGGAATAGGTGTGGGTACTTCTGTAGAACTCAGCCCGAAGTCAAAGTAAGACTGACGGCTTGGAGAACGAAGCCGACAGAGGGAGGTCACTGCAAATAAGTAGGCGTCGAGAGAAGAAGAAGAGGATCCACTGGTCGACCACGAGAGGGGTCACTCGACAGCGGAGAAAACCTGCCAGCAGCATCCACGAGACAACAAGACGGGTAGCAGCCGCCGTAACGCAGCCGAGGCCAACGAGGGTCGACAACAGTAGCCGCGACGCAGCCGAGTGCAGCCGTGACGCAGCCGCAGTCACCGCAACGCAACCGCAGTCACCACAACGCAGCAGCAGTCAGAGCGACGCAGCCGAGGGCAGCGGGACGAGCCGCAGTCAGCAGTCATCAGCCGCAGTCAGCAGCCAAACGAGCAGCGCACGTCGTTTAGAAGTTAATTCCAGCAGGTGAGATAATACGCACAGCAAGCATGCCTAACGAGCAATGCCAAGTAGTCAGGAGGCGCAGTCATCACCTCAGAGGCAGTATATTAGTTTAAATGAAGTCATTAAATTAATTCCTCATTCTTTTGATGGCGATAAGGCACAGTTAAATGAATTTTTGGATAACTGTGATAGTGCTTTTGAACTGGTGGCGCCAGAACAGCATGAGATCTTATTAAAATTTGTTAAAGCCAGAATAGTATCGACAGCTAGAAGCAAATTGCTCGTCAGAGATTTGACTACAACTTGGCCGGCAGTTCGTGCGATATTGGTTGAAAACTATGGCTGCAAAAGAACGCTAGACTATTATGCATGCAAAATGTTTGCTAGTAGGCAAGAATCATGGGAGAGCATTGCGCAATGGGGTTCGCGCATAGATGCACTCCAGCATCAGTTCAGGGAAGCCATAAAGGGTGTTATGGCAGAAACGGAATTGGCAGGCAGCATAGCTCTTGTATTAAAGTTAGGAAGGGCTGTTTTTATTCAAGGGTTATATGATGATCGAATAAAAACAATTGTACGTGCCAGGGGAGAAACGATTACCCTTTCAGAAGCTGTGGAAATCGCAGCCACAGAGGAAAGTGCGATTGCTTCAGCGAAAGAAAAACCGGTTTCACGATATCCCTTCAGAAATCAGAAGGTAGAAAGAAAAACGGTCCCATTCTGTTTCAATTGCAAAAAATCCGGGCATACAGCCAAAGATTGTCGTGCGCAAAAGCGCGTAAGGGTAATTGATAAAGAGGACGAACTGGATAAGAAAGCGATAAATGCTTTGCTTGCTAAGTTAGACAAGATGGAAAAAGAAAACGCCGTCAGAACGATGGAAACACGGCGAGAGACGAGAAGTAGCGCTAGGCAAGCGGCCCAAACAGCACCCTTTAAGAAGAAGGTACCGTATACAAGTGAAATTACGTGCTATAAGTGCAACCGAAAAGGGCATTACGCACGGGATTGCCGAGAAAATGCATGGTCGGGAAAGGAAAAAGATCGAAAATCGGTAAACTGTTAAGTGGCGTAATGAGGCAGTCACATTGCGCCAGGCCCCCAAAAGTATATAAAGTAGACTGCACAGACAAAAATGAATACGTGACGATGCAATGTGATGGAGCAAAGCATAATCGGATGAAATTCCTGGTAGATAGTGGGGCACAGATCAGCTTAATAAAAAAGGATAGTATACCTAAGGGAGCAAAAAGGGATACTAGTGGAAAAATTAGAATTAAAGGGATTAGTAACAATATAGTGAAAACAGAAGCTTCCGTAGTAATTAAGTTGCAAGTCGAAAAGGGTTTGGTACTAAGGCAAAAGTTCTATGTGATAGGGTCGGACATAGATTTGCCATTTGAAGGCTTGTTAGGAAGGGATTTCTTGGCACAAAATAGGGCCATAATAGATTATGGTGGGAGGACCATTGAGATTCGCGGGAAGCGAATTAGCTTGGAAACCGCGCAAGAAGGGCCATTTCAGAAACAACGTGAGATGCGTTGTGGTGGTTCTTGTAGATCGGTAAGGCAAACCGACGGCTACAAGAATGTTGTGGGTGTCGTAAGGGTTACGTCACCAAATCATGCTCGTCCGTGCACTAACGGAACTGTGCGACGGGACGGGAGAAGTGTCGTAGGGATTACGACGCGAAATGGTGTCTGTCCGTCCACTAACGGATCTGTGCGACGCGACAGGGAAGATGTCGTGAGGATTGCGACATCAGGTGAAATGTGTCCACTCACTAACGGAACTGTGAGGCGTGACAGAAGGATTCCGAGGGCACTGGGTGCTGACTCGAAGACGGTAGGCCCCGTGAAAAGGCGAGATTGTCCGTCGACTAACGGAATTGTGCGACGTGACGGAAGGTTTTCGAGGGCAGTAGGTACTGCATCGAAGACAGCAAGCCCCGTGAAAGGGCGTAGTAGTTTAACGAATACGGAAAAGTCCGACTCGTTAGCAGTAAGATCTGCGTGGCATAAGGATGCGACGGAACGCACCTATGCGGAGGTGGCTAAGACCACGAAGTCAAAGGCGATTCCAATCGCGAAAAACGGGAGTAAGTGTAGTACTCAACCGAGAGTGGAAGCCGGGAAGGCTCGAAACTTAGAAATAAGAATAGGCCCGCGCGAGGAAAAAATAGTGAGAGTAAGAGTAACGTTGAGGGATGAATCAGAGGTGATAATCCCAAAGCAAGAAGTAAAACCAGGTCTATTTGTGCCAGAAGCATTGGTATCCGTGAGAAACGGAGTGTGCATCACAAGTATGCTAAACACTACGGAAGAGGAAGTTAAATTAGAAAATCCCATAGTAGAAGCTGAGAAAATGCCAGAATTAAAAGAAACCCACGTAAGGCAAGTTAGAGTAGAGCGACCGGAGGGCAGATCGCGGTTAAGCAAGCTAAAGGAAAATCTCCGGGTCGATCATTTGAACAAAGAAGAGCAGGAAGCTCTATTGGAGATTTGTGCGGCGTATAATGACATATTCCATTTGCCGGGGAGATAGATTAGGTTATACAGAGGCCGTCAAGCATGAAATTAAACTCCTTCCGGAAGCAGAAGGAAAGATAGTTCGGTTGAGGCCATACCGAATACCGGAGGCGCAAAAAGAAATTTTGCAAGGCGAAATAGATAAACTACTACAGGATGACATAGTAGTACCTAGTGATAGTGCATGGAATTCGCCGGTACTGATAATTCCGAAGAAAATGGATGCAAGCGGTAAACAAAAATGGCGTGTGGTAATAGACTACAGAAAACTTAATGATCTGACAGTAAATAATGTGTTCCCATTGCCGCGAATTGATGAAATATTAGATGGGCTAGGAAAGGCAAAATATTTCTCGACACTGGACTTAGCGAAAGGATATTATCAGGTCTTATTGGACGAGAAAAGATCGGGAAAAGACAGCGTTTTAGCACTCCTTATGGACATTATGAATTCAAAAGGATGCCTATGGATTAAAGACGGCACCAAATACCTTCCAGAAATTGATGAACTCTGTGTTTAACAGGACTGCAAGGTGAGAAAGTGTTCATTTATTTAGATGACGTCATTATCTTTGGATCGTCACTAAAAGAACATAATGCCAGATTAGAAGATGTTTTCGAAAGACTGAGAAAGTACAACCTCAAGTTACAAGTAGACAAATGTGAATTTCTACGGAAAGAGGTTACATTTTTGGGACACGTACTCACAGAGGAGGGATTGAAACCTGATCCAAAAAAAGGATAGAAGCCGTGAACAATACCCACAACCGAGTAATACCAGTCAGTTAAAGGCATTCTTGGGTTTGAGTGGATACTATCGACGGTTCATTAGTAATTATAGTAAAATTGCTAAGCCGTTGTATGAGTTGCTAAAGAAAAGGAGTTACATATATATGGGGAGAACAAACAGGAAGAGGCTTTTCAACAATTGAAGGAAAAATTGTTGAATCCTCCAATTTTACACGTATCCCGATTTCACAAAAAGTTTCGTAGTAACCACAGACGCAAGTCAAGATGCGATAGGAGCTGTTTTAAGTCAAGGTATAATTGGTAAGGACTTACCTGTAGCATACGTATCCAGGACCTTAAAACAGGGCAGAAAGAAACTACAGCACTATTGAAAGGGAAATGCTAGCCATTTGTTGGGCAGTGAAACATTTCAGACCCTATTTGTTGGAAGGAAATTTACCATTTGTACAGACCATAAACCGTTATTGTGGATTAATAGTGTATAAGACCCGTCATCCAGATTAATGAAGTTTCGGTTGAAACTCGAGGAGTATGATTATGAGATCGTGTATAAGAGCGGCAAAAAGAAATCAAGTTGCAGACGCTCTTTCGCGAATTCCGAAACATTAGAGAGACCGATGACGAAATAAGTGATAATGATGAAGAGAAACCTGAAAGTAAAGAAATAGAGGCAGAAAGTGGTACCTCAACTGCTGACAATGAGAAGGGAACATTATCACTGGAGACGAACAATAAGAAAGAACTTACTCGGAAGAGAAGATGAAAATATTGAAGCAATATCATGAATCACCAATTGGGTGGACATCAGGGAATAGGTAGGACCTATGAGAGAATTAGGAAGTATTGTAGCTGGGAAGGCATGAAAGCCGACATTGAGCAGTACATTCGCCAGTGCGAAAGCTCCAAAAGAATAAGATTACCAGAGTAAGACAAAGATGCCAATGGAGATATACAAGACTCCAGAGCATGTGTTTGAACGGTGTGATATAGACATCGTAGGTCCACTACCGCAATCAGAAAAAGGAAATAAGTATATACTGACATTTCAGGATGCTTTGACAAAGTTTTTAGTAGCCGAGCCCATAGAGCAGCAAGATGCTGACACGGTAGCAAGAGTGCTAGTAGAACGGATAATTCTAAGGTCGGAATACCGTCTATTTTATTAAGTGACATGGGAAGTAACTTTATGGGTGACCTAATGAGGAGGAATATGTAGATTACTAACGTATAGAGAAGATACACACTACAAGTTATCACCCACAAGCGAATGGAGCCGTTAGAGAGAACGCATCGCACATTGACGGAAATGCTTCGGCACTACATAAATAAAGGTCAGACAGATTGGGATGCCTGGATCCCATATGCAGTGTTTGTTTTTAATTACAACACCGCATAGCACTACCGGATATACGCCTCACGAATTATTTTTTGGAAGAGTATGTAACTTACCGGGAGAGTACTACAAAGAAACCAGCCGAGGTAATATATAATTACGATGATTACGTAATTGAACTAAGGAGAAAGATTAAGGGCAATGCATCAAGAAGCGCGAGAAGCGACAGCGCAAGCGAAAATGAAAAGTAAGGATAATTATGATAAGACAAAATCCCGTAGTATTCCGACCAGGTGACAGAGTTTTTTATTTGATGAAAGTGTGAGACGAGGCCGTTCGAAAAAGTTGGACAGTCAATGGAGGGGTCCGTATACAGTAATTGAGACTAAGGGACCAAATGTAGTAATTCAGTTGAAGAAGAATAAATATACAAAAGTGCATGCCAACAGACTAAAAGAGTTCTTTTAAAATTGCAGGAATGATGGCAGTAAGCTGTGGAATAGTAGTGGCCATCTTAATAATGAGTGTGACGTCAACGATGCAACAGCAGGATCTACAGTTAACAAAATTCAAGTCATCACCAGGACTGTATTATGACAACAAAGGGACAGTAAGTTTGTACACTGTTACTTGGAGAATAGTGAGTTATTTTAACTTAAAAGACATAAGAGAGAAATTTGAAGCCAGTCGAAATGTAGCGTCAAGGGCTGTAGACTTTTGCAATCAAAAACTTACAAAGATAAATGTAAGTACAGTAGAATGTGTGGGCGCAAAATGCATTAGAATACCATGTGAGCAAAATAGAAGCCTCACAAAGCCTAATTGGGCAATTAGCTAGACATGAGCAGAATAGAAGAAAACGAGGAATACTTAATTTTGTAGGGGAACTTAGCAAGGTCCTATTTGGAACTTTGGATGAAGATGATGCTTCTTATTTTAAGTCAAAAATTAATTTGTTAGAAAATGAACAGAAGCAATTATTAAAGTTGTCCAAAGAGCAAGTTACAATTGTAAGAGCGACATTGACTAGCTTCAATCACACGGTTAATTCGATAGAGCGTAATGAAAAAGTTATAACTGCAGGGATGTTAAAATTAAATGAGCATGTCATAAAATATGAGAATAGCGTAGACAAAAGAATGGATAAGCTTGCCATATCAGTCACATTAAATGAACAGCTGATACAATTAATGTCAATATTCAATGAAATTGAGAGAGAATACGATTTGCTTATAACTGCCATAGTGAATGCACAGAAAGGCATTCTTGAACCGCATTTAGTCAATCCGTACAAGTGGTAAATACTTGGGATTGATTAAAGACGAAATAAAAGATAAGCAATTTCCAATAGAATTGTCTGAAGCCAAGGGGTATCAATTAATGAGAGTAATAGATCTAGATGTCTTTATTTCGGGAAATATATTGAGCTATGTATTAAATATTCCGCTAGTAGACAGTGAAATGTTTAACATTTATAAGCTTTGGCCCCTACCAGTTGAGGTGAATCACAGTAAACAATTATTTACCTATATAGCGCCTGAAAAAGAATTTTTGTTAATTGATGATGCAAAACGGCAATATGTAAAGTTAGATAGTGATCAATTAACATGCAAAAAGCTAGAACCTAATCATAGTATTTGTAAACAGACATTTGTGTTATTGTCAACATATGATCATGAGGTATGTGAAGCCAGGATGCTTCAACCTATAGTAAAAATCCCAAGTGATTGTATTCAGAAGTTTATTACACTGAATGAAAGCGTATGGACGCAAATAAGAGGTAATGAATGGCTTTTTGTAGCACCAAAGGATGAAGGATTAACAGTTTTGTGTAATGAAAATAAGCCTACAGATGTAATTATTAAAGGGACAGGAAAGCTTAAATTCTTAAGTAAATGTAAGGGATATGGTGCACAAATATTAATACAGTCTGAGCATATCATTAGATCAAAGGTACCGATTAATGATATAGTCCCGAATCTAAATATGGAGATAGATTGTTGTATAATAAATAAAGAAAAACATATCTGAAATTCCTCTATATTTACCAGTTGAACCTGTAGTTCGACAGTTAGATGATTTGACGGCAGCAGGGCATAAGCTAGATGAGATAGAAGATGAAATTACATACCAGCAAAGAACAGCGTTTAATTCTTTCTCTATAGACAGTATACCAATATGGGGGTATGCTGGGACAGGGATAGTAGTGCTGATAATAATATTCTGTGTATGTAGATATTGTAAATGTTGCCGTGATTGTTTTAGGTTTTTCTGTAAAGCCATAGGTGATGACTGTTGCACTAAGATTTGTGTTAAGAATAAGATTGTAAATCAGTACCCTGATACTGGGGTGGTTAGGTATCATCCTGCTGGAATGAACAATGATGAGAGTGAACAGATTACTTTTGGGCCTGTGAGAAGCAGGTATGTAAACGAAACAGTGATACAGTGATAAGTGAACGTGTGCGTTATCCAAACAGATATTTGGAGTATGAACAAAAGAGACCATTGATGTTTTTGTCTAAAACTGATAAACGTTAGAATGTATAATGAACATATTGTGGGAAAAGATATTAAAATGCTTTGTGTTAGTTTTAGGAAATAATAAGACACTGTCAAAAGAAAAAGTGAAATGGTACATTGTAAGATAATTATTTATACATGTATGATGTATGTAATATTAAAAATTGTCACTATTGTAAAGACAAGATAAGAAAGAAATTGAAATATGTGTGAAACATATGTGAAATATGTGAAACATTGTAAAAATTAATGTATCATTGTAATATGCATAAGAAATTAATTGTCAATAAATAAGCAGCTCACACAGCCGACACAGAATTTGAAAATTTTGCACTCTCAAGAGAGATTGCAAAATTTTCCCCAAGGGGGGGAGGTGTTGCGAATGAATCGCAAGAAGTACTTAGGTGTACAGGTTGCACAATTAAGTGTAGGATTTACGTGTTCGGAGACGCGTAGGATGTTGTGGAGAAGCAATGTTTATCAACAGAGGCAGTAAACATAAACAGTAGAGGCCGGAAGGTCGAGCGAGGGGAGATAGGACTGTGTGTTGACAAGCAGCGGAAGAGCGCCCGATAACGCCCTCGACCCGACAGCCTGCGTGACAGGAAACACGAAAATTTCCAGAAGGATAAACAAAGCTGATGCAAGAACGTAGGATACGTGACCAGCGCAACCCGAATGTTCGAGAAGGTCGAGAAGACACACGCAGTGTCGTCACCGGACGATATAAAAGAGGTGGCCGGGCCACGCAGGGCAGGACCAGCAGGGAGAGGACCAGCAGGAGCGAGAGGATCACCAGCAGAGCAGAGGGGAGTAGAGTAGGGCGGAGCGAGACAGAGCAGGGCACAGTAGTCGCCGTTGTTAGCTGTTAGGGTCTTCAAGTATAAGGGTCTTAGTAAATGACGGACCAGCAGATAGAAGGACCCAAGCTAGTTACTCCCGTAATTTCTGAATATTCAGTGGAAGTAGGTCGGGCTTCGTGAGTTGCAAGTTTGATTGTAATTCAACTTGTATGTGTTTTTATTTCTCAACCTTTTCCACACCGAGTTCCCAAGTTTGAAAATCGTTACTCACTTGTATTTAGACTTCCAACAACTAAACGGAAGTCTAGCTCCCAACTTCCGAACCGCTCGCGGAAGTAAATAGCCAACGACGCAACATTATGCCAAGTTGCATTCAAATCCATTCAGCAGTTTCAGCGTGACGTTTCAAGGGTATTTAACTTTGATCACTTTCTCACGGGAACCCTATCATTATTCTGGATAAAAAGTATTGTAAATGTTAATCCACAGTATCAGTTATAATTATGCAAAGTTACATTCAATTCCATGCGGTCGTTTCTGCATCATGCGTTTCAAAAGTACTTATCTTTCATCACTTATACGACGAGAATCTTATTGTTTTTCGGGATAAATGTACTCTCAATGATCATGCATAGTACCAATTATTTATGCCATGTTCCATTCAAATCCATCGGTAGTTTCAGCGTGATGCGCTTTCAAAGTACGTACAGACAACAGACAAAACTGAAAAAAATACAGTTATGGCTTCTACATCATTATTAATGCTTCCTCAAATTAAAATTTTAAGGTACATTTAATGTACAGATTTCGTCCCGTTACAGTATAATTAAGTACAGATGGGATTTGAATACCAACACTCAAACTCTCAAGCATTTCATAATCCATAATCAATTTAGTTTGCTTTGTACCTACAGAAATGTTCAAAGAGATCAAAACATATTTTAAAATGTTGTGGGGATTTGTTATTTTCTCCGTTTCTTTCACTGATTAAGGAACAACCTTCTGCATACGAAGGCTATTTATAGCAAGTGTTAGTCTTTCTTTAATTTTCATAACGTATAGTCCTCACCGTAGATTTTCTTCGATATTCGAATTTTCTGGTATTATTTCATTCCCTATATTGAACTATAACTTCATAACTTTATGAAAATAATTATTTCGATTACGGGTTTTAACACTAAGCACTTGCCATGATCCTCTATAAGCTGCTGTACAGTACCTGGTATGGCATCAATGGTGAATTTGATTATAGTTCCATTACACCATATATAAAATTCAGAGCAGCTTTCTGGGACCGAGCGTGGTGGGTGAGCGGTTACGCTCTGGCCTCGCATTCGGGGGACAACGTTTCGAATCCCCGTCCGGGTATCCATTTGGGTTTTCCATGGTTTCCCCAAACCAATCCAGGCGAATGCCGGATGCTTCCTTTGAAAGGTCATGGCCGAATTTCTTCCCGTTCTTTGTCCCCAATCCTTTTCCCGCCTCTGATGACCTCGACGTCGGCGAGGCGTAAAGCCATAAGTAAAAAAAGAAAAAAAAAGCTTTCTGGACGCAGAGGTTTGCGTCGAAACTAGTCAGGCGAGTAGAGGAGACACATGTGACACAAAGGAATCAGCACTGTTCGACATTCTGTTTGTAGCAGGAGTCTGTTTCTGGCTGTGCTATCGACAACAGCAATCGGCTGCCTCCCGGGCCGCCATCATAGGATGGAACCTGATACACAGAGACAGAACCTCTTCCACTGCACAACAGAACAAATGTATAGCTTTGACATTACAGAGATACACATCTGCCGATTTCTTCAGCAACGAGAGCGGGACATGTGAATACACAAAGAATTCACTGTGTTAAGTCTTTCCGATTTTGTTTATTGTTTACTAAGAAATACTTTCGTAATACGAAGGTCACATACATTTACAAAAAAGTTTTTTCCCCTGTGGTGATTTTTCAGTCCACTTTACGTAACTGTGGTTTAGGCAATAAAATCACCGTATTTGACAG
>JARYHS010008074.1:287235969-287298454 GCA_031002005.1 Vandiemenella viatica
ACAGAGATACACATCTGCCGATTTCTTCAGCAACGAGAGCGGGACATGTGAATACACAAAGAATTCACTGTGTTAAAGTCTTCCGATTTTGTTTATTGTTACTAAGAAAATACTTTCGTAATACGAAGGTCACATACATTTTACAAAAAAGTTTTTCCCCTGTGGTGATTTTTCAGTCACTTTTACGTAACTGTGAGTTTAGGCAATAAAATCACCGTATTTGACAGCAAAGATTCAGAAGCATCACATATACATCTTGTTGTTTATTTATAGATTTTGCTCGGAATAGGTTTCAATCATTCTACTAAACGAAAAATTCCAAAACATGTTTGATTTGTCAGAGCATGTAGTTTCCAACGTACACACTAACGTTCTTGAGAAGTAACAAGTTTAATGATTGCAGTTAGTGTTAATTCAGATTTCGTGAAGGTTGCGGAACAATATTTGGAAAAAAAAAAAAAATATGAATTCTCTGGTGTCTGCAAATACCGACAACGAACGCTCTCAGTTCAGGAAGCGAGGGTGGTGGGTGAGCGGTTAACGTTCTGGCCTCGCATTCGGGAGGACGCGGGTTCGAATCCCCGTCCGGGTATCCAGTTTTGGGTTTTCCATGGTTTCCCCAAATCACTCCAGGCGAATGCCAGGATGCTTCCTTCAAAAAGGCCATTGCCGAATTCCTTCGAGTTCCTTGTCCCCAGTCCCATCCCGCCTCTGAAGACCTTAACCGTCGACGAGGCGTAAATTAGAAAAAAAAAAATCAGTTCAGGAACTGTTGATAATAATCATTAAGTGTTTTTGTGCTTATCATGTCGTATTCATACTCGTGTTATGTCCAATCACAGTGTATTGAGTACATAGTTGTAAAGAAAATTAGTTATTGTGATGAGTTGCCACGTTTCCAGGTGTGCTGAGCGAATTTGTTCTTCTGCACCACATTTCCCAATAATAAGGGTAGGCTGCCTTTGGTGAGATTTAATTCTCATTGGCATGGTCAAATTTGGAGCTTTGGTTTTATGGCCGCATGCTCTTGTTGACGCCAAACATTTTGTACATAATGCTAGGTCGTACTACGTACTAATTGAGGAAGTGAAGTGTTGCCACCTGCCTGCGAAATGTGTAACTACGTTATGTGTGTGACGAGTGTATTTTTTGTTTGTGAAATGTTGCGTTTATGAGGCGGAGATTGGAGAACGTCCCAGCATATGCCATGGTTGGTACGGAAAACTGCCTGAAAACGGCCGGTTCGGGGGGATCTGGCTAACTAATCATAGAACCAAGTAATAACAAGTTTGTACATGAAACGGGCAATTCAGTTGTTGCACTGAATTAATATAACGAAAGTGTTACTGTGTAATTAATATTTCACAAATCAACACCTTAAATTCTTTTCCTTTATCCATGTTGATACCAAAGTAATGGGAGACGTTTTATGTTTGTTCTCTGATGTAGTACTCAGGAAGGAATGTGAGGAGCACAGCAGTGAGCCGAACACTGTGCCATAAAAAAGGAGTTTTTCACAGGGCTTTAGGCTCCGATCAAGCTGAGGAAACTCATTTTCTATACCATTCGGGCCGGCCCCATTTCACGGGTAGCGTGGCACGAGAGGGCGTCTCGAGACATAAGGCCCGCAACGACGCCTCTGCAGACAGCGCGCGCGGGGCGGAATAACGCGAACTGACCGCGCGCAGCCCATGCTCTTTTCGCAGCCTCCGCCCTCAAAGGCACGTGACGAAACAACCCTCACACCGTCAAAGGACTTTTTATCCTATATTTTTACCATATAACGGTGAGGGACCTAGTCCCAATGAATTGTAAAATTTAAAAAGAGCCAGCAGCACCCATTGATAGCGAAAAAATCATCCAAGCGTTTTACTAAACGACTGTCAGATATAAGAAACTTTTTGTAGAAACGAATCATGCAGAAGTGTGTCCAAAACATTCGCGTATTTTAAACAAAATTGGAGAGTTTGAAGCAGAATGAAAATATTATTGCCAAGGGCCCAACAAAATTTTGAGTCCAAGTATTTTACAACGGTTTCCAGAAAACAATGGAAAAGGTAGTTAGCCTTTCAAAGTATTGTACAAACTCATTACACTGGACCGGGGATGTACTGTACGAGAAAGCAGGATTAAGACATCGCCATTTAAGTACCGGCCATCTTGATTATGGTTTTTAGGCGGTTTATGAAAATATTTAATGGATTACTACTTGCAACATTTTCTTTTTTTACTCTAAAGATTACTTTTATTAACTCTAGTATCCTCCTTGCTGCAGATTTATTCCAAAATCTGAGTTCTAAGAATTTTATATTTCCTTTGTGTTCTAGCCGTTTACGTTAGATGATAAAATCATTGATATGGTACGACATCCGCAAGTAGAGATCTTTTATTTTAGACTTTTCATTTATTTGTCTACTTTTTCTATGATGTGTAGCAAATAATATGTTCATGGAAACTTTCAAGATTTAAGTATATTTTTTTTCTAATTTTTCGATATTTAGTGCCTTATCTGTTATGAGCGATCTTAAATGATTGCGTACCACTGTTAATAATCTGTTTTTTTTTTCTGTTTTTTGCTTAAATTCTACTTCGGTTAAATGTGATGATTAGAATGCAGTGGAAAACTTCTTTGATGCAGCCCATAAAGCCGGATATAAAACTGGAAAGCAGGGGACTGTAATTGGTCCTCTACGCCCCCTAAATTTGCCTTGGCCTAGAACTGCACCCTAATCCGTTGGAAACTACTGCCTTAAACTAACAAAATAAATAGTGTGTTTACATAAGTGGTATGTGTGACAGTTGTATCGTATTTTTCGTGTACGTCATAGTTTTAGCATACATATCTTTTAATGTTTCAAAAATAATTTGTTTCATTTTTTACTATGTAACAAATTTTTTAAATTATTTGCTATGAAAATGTTGGTGTGTTACTTCGAATCTATTGATCTATGAAGTGCGGAATTATTTCCACAAACAGAGTAATTATGTGTTGTGAACATTCTATATTCAATATGTAAGGTTGAGCACTAAGCAGTTTATGACGTTGCTGTTAGCTCGAGAAGACAGAATGCCAATAAACTAAAATAGAATGCGATACCTAATAGCGCCTGGTATATCTGTTACTGAAGACAATATTCGCAGTTGTCTGTAATGAACGTGAACATTGAACGACTGTTTGGTTTCCTCGTTACGACCACCGCATTCTGTTATCTCTGTTCCCGCCCTATTCTCTCCCTTGCATCGTGCAGCAGTTTGTGCGTTTATCACCAGCGCTACAGTTAGCGCTAAATCCATCTGAGTGGGGCTGTGTCCCCGTGGTGTAATAACATTTCGGGGGCGGAGAGAGTTTAGGGCCAGTTGAGTTTTATGGGCACCGCGAGAGTGCTGAAGGAAGCCGCACATCCATTCCGCCTTCCCCAACTCGCCATTACATTTGCTTGTTGTTTATTGAACGAGGAAGGACTTAACCTTACATTCACGACCCCGTTTCCCTTTACGTTCGCCAGTTCCCTGCGACGAAAAGCAAATGGAGGGTAGAACAAAACTAATTTGGGAATGTGCAATGTCTGCGCTAAACGAGAAACGGTAAACAGGGAATGAACCGACCGCACAACAGTTTCCGGAATGTCTCTAACCGTAAAGCGAAGGTAGGACCGTATATTAAAAGAAGTACTCTACTGTAAAACCAGTTTATTTACATTGTTTATAGTAGTAGGGACCAATGCTATAAGGAGCACACAACAAGCTGGTGTTCTGCACTCTGGTAGATACGACACTTGTGTAGTTATATGGTACTAGGGCAGATACACGAAACGACGAGCGGATCCAAACCACAGTGAGTCTAGCAAGAGTTCTTGTTTATGCACAGATTACTGTAATGACTGTAAGACGGCAAAGTGAAAGTTCTCCATATAGCAGCAAAAGACCGTGATTTTAGCTCAAAAATAAGCCCGAAGATTCCCGGTTAGAATTCCTGTCTCTGCAGGGATTTTCAAAGATTCTTAGACCGATCTTCACCTTTCGCACAGCTTGCGGTGTAATGGGAAGTACTCCACAACAATTCCGTTGTTCCGATTCCGTGTTTAGCTGTAGGTCCTAAGATTACCGGAACAGGTTAAGGCGGCTTTGATATTAACAGATTGAGCAACCCGTAAAAATCTTGTCACCAGAATATTACTACCACACAATCATTTTTTAGCTCAAAAATGCACATATAGCCCCTTTAGTTTAATGCACCTTGTACAACGTTACTTCAGTGGATGAACTCCATCCCTGGAGTGTGTATCTGGGCGTTATGAAAACATGAAGAAATACAGATCTGTAGATCGTATCTCTTGTTAATTTGACTCAAAACGTTTTCGAACTGGAAATAGGTGTAAGTCGGAGGTGGCACAATCTGGTGAATAGGGTGGATGTTCCAACAATTCGTACAACAGAGATATTAGTTTTCACATTGTTTTGGTTGAGTGCTTTCTCCCCATGAAAGATGGTGACCTGTAATCCACTTTTTTTTTTTAATTTGTGGTTTTACGCCGTCGAAGTCATTAGAGGCGGGATGGGACTGGGGACATGGAACGAGAAGGAATTCGGCCATGGCCTTTTGTAGGAAGCATCCTGGCATTCGCCTGGAGTGATATTGGGAAACCATGGAAAACCCAAATCTGGATGCTCGGACGGGGATTCGAACCGCCGTCCTCCCGAATGCGAAGCCAGAGCGTTAGCCACTCACCCAATACACTTGGTACCTGTAATCCAGTTCTCTTCTCACGACTTTTTCTTTCAATTTGTTCAGATAAAAATTGTATTATACTTGAAAAGGTAAACAATTAAAGACTCCCTTTTGCATCCCAGAAAACACAGGTCACGAACTATCTGAGAGATAATATCGACTTCGCCTGTATTGACGCAGAGCCGGCGATTTCCACCCACTGTTTTGATTGCTTATCCGTTTCTGGTGGACTAATATATCATCCGTAGTAACAAATGGCCGCACAAAATTAAATGAATCCTTTTTAAAACGGTCCAAACGTTGTTTAGAAATTCATTTCAGTATTTGTTGTTGGCCACCATTTAACAAATGCGGTATCCACCTTACACAAAGCTTTCTCAGATTTAAATGTTGGTGTCAAAAGTAACTTACCTTAACTTCTGACATACGTACAGGTTTGACTATGTCATGCAACGTTTAATCACCTATCGTCCAATGCCATATTGTTTGCCATCTAGATGTTTATGTGAATCGTCTACAAGAGATGTACAACCACATTTAAATTCAGCCTCCCATTTATCCATCGTTAAAATTGAAGGAGCAGATACCTTATAAACCTGTACCAACAAGCCTTGAACGTATTTCTTGGCACCTAGGAATCAAAAACGAAGAGTTTAATGACCAAACAATATTCCAATTTATCCATTTTAATGAGAAACATTGTATGCATAAGGTCGTCTAAATAAAACTACTTCATAAATAAGGTGGAAACTTTACTTTCGTTGTTGCGTTACGAGCAGGCCGAGAATTTTTCACTCCAAGCTGGTATAGCGCACTGTTGGCATGTTGTATACTGCTGGTAGTTAATTTAAACCTGAATGTAATGTTACTTTTATGAATACATTGCTGTTATTCACATTTGTATCTTTTGGAGACATCCTTAATTCCTATTTTTACAATCTCAGAAAGACCAATAAAAAAGATGCGGTTAACAATTAATTTAAAAAACTTAAAAAAGTAAATTAAAAAAATGTATCTAAAAAACTCGAGAAAATGCTGATAAAACCTGAAACTAAAGGGAAATCTACGAAATATCACATGAGCTACCATTAACAAGAAAATTTACCACTAGCCGACAGGAAATCGCAATTGTCATGGACCTAAGCAATAGTATTTACGTCGAATCTGTTACACACAGACGTAGAAATTATGCTGGAAATATTTAAAACCATTTACCTTGTTGTATTGAAACTGCATTTTTGTACGTTCGGCAATAGACTTTAATCGTTTTTTTTTTTTTTTTTTTGTTAATGACGGAACTGAATATGCTGCCCACAGATTGGTTTACCAATCTAAAAAATTAGGATCGGCCTGTATAACGACAGGGATATTTGAGATTCAATGTGTGTTTGTTTTTTATGCTAGTGAGACTAGCATAAAAATTAAAAGTTTACTATAGAAAATTAGAAGATGTGAGAAGCAATAGGCGCTGGATTGCTATGGACCATCTCTGCAATACAGCTTGAATGAATGAATGCCATAATACAAATACTTGCTGCTGAGAGAGGGCTCCTTATGCTCCGTTCCCAAAAGGAAACGGAGCCCGTTTGCTATCGCTCACCTGCTTGTCCCTCCATCTGTCAGAGAGCCTCTAACTTGCAAACAAATTAAGTTTTAGTCTTCAAATTAGCACATGACATTCATTTTGTGGACCCAAAAGCGAATATCGTATTTAAAACTTTGTGTAATTATATTCTAGACTGGTTACGCGGAAATAAAACGTTAGTTTACACCCGACGTTTAGAGCCTCTCAAGCAGGGAACTAATATCCCCCCCCCCCCCCACTAGGAAATAATTACAAGAATGGCCTTCAAATTTGAATTATTTTTGTTACTGAATCTAGCTCAAAAACACTTTTACATAGGAACTGGCAGTCTTTTCCCAATCTTAAAATTATTCTATATTTAAGCGAAGAAACCTAAAAACATTTTCTGTACACCTAATATACTTTGAGAAAAATGAGCAAAAGTTTTTATTTTTAAATTATTTTTCCATGTATATTGATATAATTTTGTTTAAAACTGTCTACATTCATAGTTCATTGTAGTCCAAAGTGTGTATAATAAATGTGACAGTAGCTGATCGCTGCGCTCGCGACTAGTGGCGCGTCGTTGTTGATTGTGGATCGGAGTCCGTCCGCCGGGTAGACTCAAACTGTTGCAGGCACTGATTTTTGTGCCAAGCCACTGCTGTCTCACTTACAACATGCGAGATATGTGATTTGGTCACTAGAGTACGGGACTCTAAATGCGCGATTTTTGACTCGCACTTTTCCAGTTTTTTTCTGGTACAAAAGAGAGGGAGATGTTTAAAATTATATAGCTAGCCACGCTTTAAACTAACATGGCGGTATTTCAGACAGTTCCTGTGGCCTTCAATAATTTTGCCAAAGTTATGGTGCAAATATATTGGGATGCTAGAATCAGGTGACAACCTCTACTCCGTGTGGTCCATACTGTTTCCATATATGAGCCTGCGGTAACTGAACAATTGCCGGTATCAGAAGTTACTTACTATTTCACAACAGAGTCCTAGAAAGAGGTCAGTGGAGAGGTATCGACAAACAGTCCCTAACGCGAGATCATTCAGACATAATCGAGGTCGCTGCTATTCAGATCATGAGCAGCAAATTTTATAGTATATCCTGAGAAAAAGAAATAGTAGAAATTAGAGTTTTGACCGATACGTCTCACGTGGCTTAAAGTAATTCGGAAAAAAATTCCCACTTTAATTCTAAATGGAGATTACTCCGTAATACGCGAACCGAAGCTATATTGAGTGCTACATTTAAGAACAGGGGAGTCAGGCTGAAGAGCATACCACATTGATAAAGAATGTAAGATTTGAAAACTTAGAATTAACAACTTAAAGAAGGTCATGCGAAGCAAAGATTTGAAAAGCTTTTAAATTGCTGCACTATATGACCAAAAAAAAGATGTAGAAGGTGCACCACAATATTTATTATTAAGATAGAAATAAAATAAGAATGAATCACTAGAAAGCTTTAAGAAAATGGCTACACGCAATTAGAGACATACGGATATAGTCAGCTGGTATATTTTTTTCAGTGGCAGCGTTATATTTATAATGCTAGGAACAAAGCTTAGACATGTACTACACTCTGTTTGCGAGGAACACAATTACTGAATATAAAGTAAAATACAAATGAGCGATTGTATGGGAAGGCTGCTGGGACGTATACTGTAATAAGTATGTGTAGGTGAATACATTAGAACAAGGCAGAAAGTGGTAGTGGCCGACATAAAACCAGTCTCATAATTCGGAACGAACTCATAAATATTTTTATAAACCTGCTGTAGGTTGGAGAATTTACTTCAGCAGACATGTAACGAGATTCTGAATTGAATGAAATATGTAATGTTGTAGCGAACGAAATGAGGAATGTTCCAGTTGTAGTAGATTCTACAAAACTTTTGTCAAAGAACTAAAAGCGGTTTAAAATACGTACACGCTTAGCAGCAGGTAAGCGTACGACGAACCCGGAAACTGTGCACCAACGGTAAGGAGAATGTGACGAGGTTATTTGGTTACTCAACTGCGAACGCTTAATGAAGAAATTTAATATCCTGTAACAATTCAGGTAGACGTTACCAAAACAAAAAAAAAAAAAAAACAAAAAAAAAAATCACATCGTGAAGCCATCATACGTTTAATTGCGTATTTTTAATTATAGATTAATAACTCCTCGATATCGAGGCCATAAAAGCATAGTGAACAAGAAACCATTCTAGAGCGGTTTCGGAAAATCGTGGAAGAGAAGACCGAAATGCAGATAGCTGGATCGAGGATCGCTGCCACATCCACCTAGATGGCAGCTCTGAATGTTATCTGCTCAACCACAATGTTCATTAACTGCATAACATTTCCTCGAAGATAACATTCCATCCTGTCTAAAAATGCACTTTGGTTAACTAAAAAATTTTATGAAATTTTAAATTCACATGCGTTTTTTTTTATTCCTAAGATTAATTTTGTATTTGATCTCTGTTCCGATTTCGTCGAGTTCAAACAGAAGCTAACTGACAATGTTCAGCACACTTTTTAAATTGAACATCGTCTGATTGGAATGAATGTGGCAATTCTTCAAATACTTGGGAATATCGATATTTAAAAAAATTCCATCAAACATATTAAGTAAAAAATAATGACTATTGGCAAGTGCGAAATTGAATGCGACAGTAACATGATGAGTGTTGAGCGTAATGTGTGTTGTGTCATTTGTGTTGCAGGATGATCCCCGAGCTTGGAAGTCCCGCCCCCCACTCGCCGCCTCTCCAGCAGCGTGGCCCCCGCCGTCTACCCCGGGCCGCCCCCGACTCTGAAGACGTGGTCATCGAGCCTACGGCCCCCGGCACCGCCCCCGAGGGGCCGCTCACCCTGCCCGCCAACTACTTCAACCTGTACACTCTCCTGCGCATGCGCAACCGCAGTCAACGGCGGGCCGCCTGCGACGCCCTCTTCCGCGGCTGCAACCTGTACTACCGCCAATGACGTCACACGCTGCCGTCCACTCAAACTAGTCCAGCTAGTCACCGGCAATCAGTCGGCAAACCTATTTAATATTTAAACTAGTTGTTGTAATTTATCTTATTTGGATCACTCAGGACTAACTACCAGTTATTGAACTGTGGGTCTTGACTATATATTGTTATTTCTTTCATACAACGAAGAGAGCAACAACTCTTTAATTGTTTTATGTCTTTACAGGTCTCCTAGAATAATTTGTGCAATATGATTAATACTGAATTATACAGAACTTTGTTATTTTACTAGTTCATATACGGCAGAGAAAAGTGTAATATCATTACGCTCACGGTCACAAATTTATTTAATTCCAGTATTCACAAGTATTTGTGATCAGTTAAGAAACAAAGTTAATCATATAGTGCGAAAAAAAAAAGATTTTTTAACATTGTGTCTGATGAGTTCCGTTTGTGATTTAACAAAAAATAATCATCTCAAGAATTATTTTGTAAAATAGACATGGTCAGTTCAGCAAACACTATACTAAAATATTTACAAGTATCTATAAATGAATTAATTATATACAATTGTATTTTTTTTACGTTATAACTGAAAAAAGAACTACTGCATGCAGCATCAAGTCAATGCAACATTACCTCACTGATTTAAGAAACTAATACGAACATTTCCTTTGTGGCTTCCTGTTTGCTATCCAGTAATATCTTCGAATAAGTTCGATACTTTTAAGATATATGTTTCATTGTGTCATAAATGTTTCTAGTCTTACTAGTCTTATAAGAACGAAGTGTTCCTAGAATTAATTTATTTTTTAGTATGTAAAACGGTGGCGGGTTGTTTTTTTTTTTTACATAAAAGAATGCGATTCAGGAGGTAATTTTTCTAAGTGTTGCCAATAATGATATTTACTAAAAAATTCAACTTAGTGTTGAACACTAATAAATTATTTAATTTAAATTTATCTGTTGATTGCGCTTTATATCGGTCTAAGAGATTATTTCAAATTCTTGTAGATTTTATTTATTATTCATTACAAATTTAATGGCTAAATTATCAGTTTGAAAAGTTTCGAACTCACAATAATATAAATAAATAATCCATGGTCAGTATCGATAAGGTATCACTTTTTCTCCTGTACTTGATTTCCTTCTCTTGTGGTTTTAACTGTTTGTTTTTATAAAATTCTGTAATTTTTTTAGCTACAGAAAAAGTACTGTTTCTTAACCAAAGAAAATACACAATAAAAGGTTAAGCAATGGATGCTTTCTTTGTGTTTATTCATTTCAAGTGAGAAATACGTTTTGATTTTAATAGGTATTTGGGGAGAAGGATGGCACAAAAGTATTTTTATAAATTGTCTAGGAAGAAAATGTTTTAAAGATAATTTTATTTATACGAAAACAAAAACTTTTCTTGAACCGTTCGCATCGAGCATTTGCTGTGTTCATAGTTGTGGAGATAGTTAGCTGGGGCTAGCTGATGAATCTGAGAACAATGTAATATAACAAAACAAGTTTAAAACTGGACATATGAAGATGTCAAAATAGTGTTAAAGCGTTGTATTTGTAATTCATTAATATTATATTTTAGATAAGCAAAGCACGGAAGAGATCTAAACATGGCATCAGTAAAGAACAGTTTATGGTCAAACGAAGGATAAACTTACTAAGAAGTCTACATCCGATGGCACCAAAAACAATTCTATTATAACACATAAGAATCTCTCAGTAAGGATTCTTCACCGTCTGCACTCAACTTTGGTGAATTACTGTGACTGTATTTAGTCGAACGAATATAAATACAACGGAAAATGAACTTTTGAAAATATTCCGTTCGCATATACAAGGTTAATTTGGCTCTCATATATGGAATGTTTCGTGTATCCTTCAAAATATTATGAAAGGAGTAGAATTATATGAATTCAAATACCAAATTATTTTCCTTTACATACTAACATGTAATAGATGATTGTTCCCCTGTGTGTCATACTAAAAGTTATGCCCATCCATGAAGCTAATCACCCAAACTTAGGGGCCTCATTTCTGACAAAATCATCACTGCTGCAGCTAAATTTCAGCATTTACTGACAATCTAAGTAGAAGTGATTTACTTAATGCAGTATTTATCTGACTACTTGGGACATTTTACACTTTATCACAAAGAAACTAGATAGGAAGGATGTTGTTTAAAATTGCTCATAACGTGGAACGTTGTGACTTCGTTAGCTTTCATCAAACTGTACTAGGGAAAAGAATATAATAGACAAATTGTTACATGATTAAAATATCTCATTTGTAACGGATTTTATAAAATAAATGTTACAGCATTTACTACCGATTATTGCTGGTGGAAATTTAAGTGACAAGTTATACGCACAAAGAGGTAAAATTATGTGGAATAAAAACTGTTATGGATATGGTGGTATATGTCAAGCAGATGTTAAGAAGTGTGAATAAAATTGTTGCATGAGAAACTGTTGGAGACTTCGGTAAAAATGTGTCTCAACACCAAGGCCAACCGATATTTAAAGGCAATTGTTCTGTACAGCAATGCGTTATTAGCTGTTGCGCATAAAATTCTAATAGTAACTATTTAGAGAAGAATGTGACGCAAGAATGTGACGCAATATAGAATTTAGTTACATGATATTAATAAGTAAGATGTAAGCACTTTGTTGATTCTTTATACAGAATGAACTGTGTTAAATCAAAAAGAAAACTAAAAGATGAATCTCAATTTAGAAGACTTTTCCAAACATATATACAGTTATACAGTATTCAATGATTTATTGAACAGAAAATGTTTAATATTAAATACCATTTCAATTAGTTTGGTATTAGCAATTGATGTTGGTAACAAGAAAAGTCTATAAGAAAACTGTAAGATTTTTCATTATCATCGTCTTCGCATCGTTTACTAAGCAGATTTGACGTTGGTAATATTGAATACGAAATTAAATAATAGAAGAAAAAAATTATGAAAGAGTATTTTCGGAGTGGATTTTGGAGTGAACCAATCTGCGGATGGAACAGAACTTTATGGCGTTACGAGACGGAATAGGTCACCAACATTGAAAGGAATGTTGGTGATTGCTGAGGTTACAAAGTAATGATAAACACTATAGAAGAACATGATATATACCACAGAAGAAAAAAATATTGTAACACGACAGTAATTTAGTTGCAAAATACTTGTTGCGTGCACAGTAAATTAATTTCGAAATTATTAAAACTAATGCACGACCTGTAATATCACTACAGTAAAAAATATTTAAAACATTAATCAAACCAAGTTTATGTCAGAAAAGATAATTCCACAAGAAACATAGAGGAATAAAATCTAGGGGAAAAAATGCAAATTTTAGTTTCGATTATCAGTTTCTCCTTGAACGTTTTATTTATTCTTTCACAAATTTACCAATATTTACTGATTTTTGTAGAGTCCACTCTCTGTTGAAACTAATATTAAAGAATAAATGAAAGAAATATTGTTACAAAAGTTAATTTTCAAATAGATGCGGACTTAAGATTACTATTATTTACTCATGTTATTTACGTGTTTGGCTGCTTAGGTACCATAAAAATTCAGAGGAGTACCCCTCTCTATTTATTGATTCCTTTCTTTCTGTGCTTAGGTTGTACGTAAAATTTTAAATATATTTGTATTTTTTATTTGTTTTTTCCACCTTTTGGAATCTAAACTGCTTCGGTAGATATTATGGCTGTGAATGATTTACAAAATAATTGTACTTATACAAGGGTAAAAAAAATCATTAAGTTTTTCATAATTGCATCGATTAGCCAGCCTATTATAGTTCATTCAATCTGACCATACAGTCACCTCGTTTAAAATGGCAAAGTTTCCATCTGTTAGAAAATTGAAGATAACATTGTTCGTATATATGACAATACAGTGAAAATATAGATGAAAACAATCGTTACGTTTTTCCATACTTCAATATATATATATACATATATGCGATCGTTGTGCTATTTGCCTTTAAAACCAATAAAATTTGTTGCGAGACTCATTGCAGTAACCAGCGTCACTTATGTTAACTCATTACATAAACTACCATTGAAATGCATACATTATTTTTTGGATGATGCGTGCACAGACAAATGTTCTAAAACTTACGGTTTTTGTCTCTGTAATACACGTAAATATATAATGCATCGAAATAATAAAAAGTAACCCGTCTTATAAGCTATCATTGTGTGAAAGTTTAATTAAAGTCTGTTCGTTGGTTTTTACGTGATGCATTCATAGACAGGAAGCCAAAACTTTCAGAATTTTGCAACAGTAGAATATAGCGGGTTTAATCCTTTTAAAATAAATTTAATCTACAGGTAGGAATTATATACATTCTTAGAATATTTATAGATTAAAATTTTAGATCAAGCAGTAGCTTACCAGCGTGAATAATTATTTCGGTTTTATCTTTAGATAAATTAAATTTTTCTAGCTGTTTTCACAGCTGGTGTGTTTAATTTTTCAGATCATGTATGTTTTACTCACTCTTGTGTAAAACAACTGTATCATTTGTCTACATTAGTGTATTTAAATATCTCCCTTTGTCCGCCTGTGTGCCTCTCTTCTAAGTCTGTATAAAACCATCTACGTGAAAGCCTATAGTAAAAACCGTGGAGCATAAGCAACACCCTAACTTAATGTGTTTATTATCTGTATAAACGAATGTAACGTTTGTGTAAAGTAGGCGAAATTTATGTCTAATTCACTATATTCCATAAGTTATTTTTGCCTGTCCAGTTACAGCGTAAAGTCTTCTGCACAGTCATTAAAAGACTAGTTGAGTTTCTTAATGAAGTTATGTAATTTCTCAAAAATCCTTTTACACAAAATATATTATCCTTGGGGTGTGCCTTTTTATAAAACACATTTTTTCTTCGTCAAAGTGTTCATAACGTTTTCCATAATTCAATGATATTGCGGAAAATTTATAAACACAGCTAATAGCTCTTATTCTTCTCTATAAGAACAAGTAGCTTTTCTTAAATACTGAACTCATACCACCTGTCTTCACGCTTGATTATTATATATCTCCAATAAATGGGTACATAATTCCAAACTGTAAGACAAATACCATTTTCAATAGTTCTAAATTTATTACAACATCACAAGTAGCTCCCTTCTATTTTTTGCTGTTTATGCTCTCTGCATTCACAGAATATTCATCATGCACTTAGCAAACGTCGTAAGTCTTTTACAACTGGAGAAAATCAGGCTACCATAAACCGCTGCTGGTTAGTACTGCATATAAAATTTTAGCTTCGTTACTCGATGGCAGCACTAAATGCTTGGTATTTTGACACTGATTAATCCATTAACTACCAAGTTTTTACGTAGATAGTGTTAGCTTCCGGTTTCTGTAATTAGCTGAAATATTTCAAGTGTGACGTTGTGATATCTTAAAGCGATTTTAACGTTTCCTCACTTTAACGAAGCCTTTGCTGTTAATTATATTTTTCAAAAGTCTATGCTGGTTATTGTATGTTCATTTAGTATAACTGATGAAATATTTTTGAACTTTAAAGCCTGCACTTCATAGCTATGAGCAATAACGAATACTGTTACAGTTTATTCTTTATACCTGTACACTTTAAGGCATTTTACATTTGTTGGCAAGTGGAAACTTTCTCATCTGGATATTGTGGGCCATTTCCTCAATTACGATAGGATATTTTTTTTATAAATAATTATCATGCCAATGCAATTACAACAATTGAGCCACAATGATAAGAACAAAAATAAACCACCGAGCGTGGTGGTGTAACGGTTAGCGTTCTCGCCTCGCATTCGGGAGGACGGCGGGCATCCAGATTTGGGTTTTCCATGGTTTCCCAAATCACTCCAGGCAAATGCCGGGATGCTTCCTTCAAAAGGCCATGGGCGAATTCCTTCCCATTCCTTGCCCCCCACCCTTTCCCGTCTCCAAAGACCTCGCTGTTAAGAGACGTAAAGCAGTTAAAAAAAAATAACCAAACAACTCACAATGAAACCAAACAAGAATTCTACCCAAGAATCATACATCTAACAACAACACAGTACAACCCAATGGAAAACAAATTGCTTGAACATGGATTGAAGTATAACATGAATAACACCTCAACAGAAAAGTTCATAAAAAAATACAATAATTGAAACTGAACACATATTAACACAAGGAGACAGAAAAATTAACTGTGGAATTAATGTAAAGTTAACACGAGAACTTGTAGCAAGAAAAACTTAAGACAATATCAAAACAGAACATGGGACAACACTATGTGAACAAAGACAAGCAAACACTAAAAACACCTAAAAACAAAACCAGACTCATATAATATAGTAGTCACCACAGCTGGTAAAGGAAACACAACAGTACTGATAGATAAACAAGAGTATGTCGGCCTCGGTAGCGTAGGGGCTAGAGTGCTAGCTCCGCGTACCGAAGGTAGCCGGTTCGAGTCCGGCCGAGGGCATGGGTGTTTAGTGTTGTGTCTGTGAATGTCTTGTCCGTGTTGTAGTGTCCTTGTGTCAATACTTGATAGCAACAAATCACATTGAGCTGGCTGTATGGCCCAGTAGCCGAATGCAATAAAAAAAAGAGGAGTATAACAGGAAAACAGAAGAATTTATCAAGAATAATAACATCACAGAACTAAAAATCAGACCCCACTAGCCGATAACAAACATACTTCAAATAATGCATAAAAGGCACCTCATACCTCCTCACAGACAGACAAAAACAACAAATGTCACAAATTAATCCTAAAGTCCCCACCTTAAGAAGTCAACCCAAAATCCATAAAGCTGGAACACCAGTGAGACCTGTTGCAAACTTTAGGAAAGTTTCTACATACCACTTAGCCAAACACATGCAGAAATTTATAAATCAAAATTACACACTTCACAATGTCAGAACCATTAAGAACACAACACATCTTATAGGCAAAATAAAAGATATACACATACCTAAATCAGCAACACTACTGTCATTTGATATAGAAAACATGTACACCAGTATACCAATCAAAGAAACTTTACAAATAATCACAAACAACCTCAAAGAACAACAGAAAATGCCTGACACACATATAAACGGAATCACAGGTATACTAAAACTGTTAACATCACAAAATTACTTCCACTTCAGTAACCACTATTACACTCAACTTGACGGTTTAGTAATAGGTTCTCCAATCTCACCAACATGACAGACATTTTCGTAAATATTTTTTATCCATGATAGATTGGTGGAAATCCGCGACTGTGGTATCGAATTTGGGAAGCAACTTTCCGACGTGCTCATAAGTTCCATTCAGACGCTCATAATAGTGACGTTATCATCAGTGTTAGTGCCGTGTGTTGGTATAATAATGAGCCACCACAGAAATACATCACATCCTTTCGCCATTAAGAAGAGTTCGATTTCAAAAATATTCAGATATCTAACGACGCACTCTCGAATTTTGCATCTGCATATTTAAATACATTAAAAATACAAACCATCTGATGATGAGAATCTTGCTCGAAAACGGTAATGGTTGAATAAACATAATAACAACAAATTGCGACGGGTTGCTGATTTCTGTATCAATCCAAATTTTCATAAATTATATAGAAAATCAGATATTTGAAAACATCGTTCACAACAAAGGTTACAACATCATATTTTGGCTGAGATATGTTGATGACATAGTCTGTTTAGTAAATGAACCAGAAGCCAGAGTTATACACAGAAATCAACACCATACACAAAAACATAAAGTTTACACTGGAAAAAGAAAAAGAAGGAAAACTCAGCTTCCTAGACTTCACCATGACCACTCACAACAATCTTCTCCAATTCGAAATATACAGGAAACCCCCCACAACAGACATGATAATAGGCTCAAATTCCAATCATCCACAAACATACTAGGAAGCATCAATTAGAAACATGCTCAACAGACTAAACAAAAATGGATACATAGAAACCAGAATACACCAAATAATCAAAACCATCAAAAAGAAAATACTGAGAATAACACAAAACACTATACCAAATCCACAACAAATAAATACAAACACCCACATGAGTGAAACAGCAGATAACATAACGCCCACACAAGCAAAAACAGAAAAATGACACACATTGAAATACATACAAAAAAAATCACAAAATAACAAACATTTTGCAAAATCAAGGGCTCAGGATAGCATTTAGAACAGACAACTCACTACAGAAAAACTTCAGAAACAACACACCAAATAATTTCACAATTTAGGTATGTAGAAATTAACTTGCAATGACTGCAATGCAGAATTTATAGGCAAACATGCAGGAAGTTTGAAAACAGGTATAAAGAACATTTAATAGCTCTAAAATACAATAACCACTCAACATTCGCAGAAAACATACTAGAGCATAAGGGATCGTCCATAAACCACGTAGCTCCATTTTGGCCTCCTGTGAAACACCTCTCCCCCCTCTCCCCCCCCCCCACCTAGCCCTACGTGGCTTTTCCTTAAACCCCACTCCTCCCCTTCCCAACGTAGCACGTAGCTTTTTTCCCTTTTGATTCCAGAAGACATTTTGTACTGTTTTTCTCCTGTCAGATGATTGTAAATTACATACGGAGATAATTAACCGAGGGAAATAAATATTCACATGCTGTTGTGTGTTCTGTTCCTCATTTTAACTGTGCAAAATGTTATGAAAGGTGAAGTGAACTACACTTAACGGTTCCTTGAAGTTTATTACTCGGTACACAATACAACAGGTAAACCATAAACAAATGTGGGTACAGTTATCAGAAGACCGTCGAGAATTTCAGCCTGGTCCTGATCCGGGGTAGAGTGACGGCTTCTACTTCTCGCGAACTTCCGGTGGTCTTCTGTAGTTGACGCTGGTTCAGCGGTCAGGCTGGAACTGGCGGTGGAGCGGCCGGCTACGCTTATATAGGCGGCCTGGCGCAGGAATTCCGTTGTGTGGTAGTACGGCGACCTCTGTAAGAAATAGTCCCACTTAGCCTCTAGATGATTCTATTTATTTTCCTGGTTGTTTTGATGCCTCTGCGCCTGTTTGGAGTCGTATATGTATCCCGGCGTGCAGGCGCGTTGTGTGTGAGGTCTGCCTGGCAGGGGCCTTTACTGGCAGACTGAACAAAAGGAAAGCTACGTGGCCTGGCTCGGAAGCTCCCCTTCCCCCAAGTAGCCCAGCGTAGCTTTCCAGCCAACCCCTCCTCCCCCTCCTCTCTTTTGCACCGAGCCACGTAGTTTGTGCACGCTCCCTAATGACCTGCCAACAAACATAGAGACAGACATGCGAATACTAACATTAATATTAGCAAACTACAACTACTAACATTTCAGGAAAACTACCTCATTCACAAATCACTGGCAGAAGAAAAGAACATAATAAATAAATACACGAACCTGAAAGACCCAACACTACACACAGAAAAAAAAAGGTTATTAAATTTCTCAGAATAATATAATGCCGTTCGATCGCTGCAATTATGACTAATGAATATTAAACCTAATTTGCAGACATTTTTACTGCTTTTCGATATCACATTAAAATTTAACATACCTTATTCAACTGCTGGGCTGTAAATTGTTCAAAATTCTATGTGTCGTTTTTGCAGGAATCATGTTCAACGAAAAATAGATACTAATTTCCTTGCAGTATTTTCTTAATTTCTCAGCGTTTCGACATCACATCAGAATAAAACGAAACATATTGTACTGATGGTATCAAGGACATTCAAAACCTCTTCAAAATCAGGTCAGTAGTTTCTGCGTGGTTTGCGTTCAACGAAAAATCGATAGTAATTTGTCGACAAATTTCCGACTTCACACTAAAAATGAACATAGCCTATTTTACTGCTGAGACGAGTGGCTGTACACCAGGGACAGTAGCCTAAAGTTATGTTTTCAAAAATATCTTATTGATTGTAATGCCCAATTCAGGCAGAGAACATCTCGGTCTGTTAACTTTAGGTTTAGGCGCTACGCCTCATTTCTGTTGACAACGGTTATTGCAGCCTATCTCAAGCTTCTGTTTAATAATCACTCTGCATTCCTAAAATTTGTTTTGCCCAAGATTAGATAAGTCCTCCCCGAGTTTTATTCCCATCACTTTTAAATTCTATTATATGCGTTGCTGGAAGAAGCCAGGCGAAACCGAAGCCAAGATTGGTTGTAATTCGCGTGTAAGCGTTGTCCATATGCGTCTTATTTACGACTGGTGCGTGTGTAGCCTGCAGCAGCCGCACCTGTTCCAGCTGGTGTTACCGGTGCACAGGCCACACCCGGGCCTCTGGACATGGTTTATCGCGGTCGTTCTCTGACGCTGGCTTTGATCTGCCCCTCGGACTAATTACTGACGAGTAATTAACAGAGTGTTGGCCGCCTAATGGCCTCAGAGAGGCAGGCAACACCACCATCGCACATCACATTCCGGAAGCTACACTCTGGATCACGGTATTGCTCTTATACAACTGCAAAAACAACCACCACCTTTCGTTTCGTTTGGACAAATACATAGAAATTTCGGAGTTCAGCAACTCAAGAAATTTGTGGGTGCATGCACTACTACGAAAACTACACGTGATCCAGGTGTTTAGTAGTAAGAAACAGCAGCAATACCGGAATCTGAAATGTAGCAATGTGAGACTCAAATGAAAGGTCATTCGTGAACACGCATCTGATTTAAGTGCGCAGTTGTTGATCTGTGTAAAGGAAATCTCTAATACTACTACAATACTTCACGAAAGTACGCAATTGTTGATAGCAAAATTCCGGAGCTAGCAGACCGGTTAAATTGTCACATTCCTTGAACCTTCTCAAGATAGAATCTTCAGCCCTCATTTTCAACCAATTAAAGTAAAGCGAAGAATTGGATTGCGGCCGTTATCACGTGAGCACAGACTTAAATGCTCATATTTGATAAAAGTTCTCTGTCGAACCTTGGCTAACTACGTCATACTCCTTTCTCGCCATGCTGGAACTTCAACGATTTGATCGCCGAGTTTCAAGCTGCGGTGAGTTGGTGCCCTGATAACCAAGTAATAAGCTGTTCTGATCTCATTGGCCTCCTAGATGACCATAATCCTCTTTTGTTTAAATTTAAAAGTATGTGATCACCACTGTTAATTTTTCCTCCTGACCCAGGTGAACATTTCTTGGATGCTCCATACACCACTGAACAATAGAAAGCTAGTTCCGTTCAATATTAGCCGACCAATATTCAGACGGTATGTGGTAAAAAATTAAACTCGTGTGGTCGTAATGACTGGTAATAGAATTTCTTATTGATTGCGCAATCAGCCTCTATCGTAGCTGCATAGCCTAACCCGGAAACTCTACCGGTTGTAAGGGAGATGCAGTTTTAACGTGGAATCTGAGCCACGGAAGCGTTCTAGCGTACTTCACATTACACATCAAGTTGTTCCAGGGCTTAATGTTGAGTTAAGGTCCTATGAAAATCCACGCCGACAAGGGGATTCAAACCGGAGACCTTTTAATCTTCATTCAGACGTGTTAACCACTTTAAAAAAATGTCATTTGACTTCGGGGCCACACAGCTAGCACTATTTAACTATGTAATTCGCAACTATTTATTGATGTACTCTACGTATACTAGTTTCAGCATGGTACAGACGACACAAGGCCGGACTCTAAATGCGAAGTCTGCATGCTATCCCCTACGCTGCCAGAGTTGGCAACCAAAATACCACTCACCGTATGTGATAAGTTGTTGGGTTCCAAGTTGTCCTTCGCAAATTCGACAAGGTTTCTTAATCTTTGCCAATGGTCGGACTATACTATTTGCTCAACATTCTTCCTATTTTTTTTTTAAATTCAATGCACCCACGAACGTCGGGATGGCAGGACGTCTGGCGTCATCACGTTCTTTCTGCCTGTCTTCATTCCTTCTCAGCGCGTCTCGATTTTGACTCTAACCATTTCTCGCGAACGTTCTACGGAAGTAGTCCAATTATTCTACATCCAGATTATCGCTGTCAAATACTCCTCATGCTCCATGTACGAGGATGGTCAGAAATATAGCGTTACGCGGGGTGGTGACAGATGTTGGTGTTCAAGTGCAGGTCGGTATGCGTTGGCTCACGATAATCTTAGTCTCCCTGTAACACATCGGCCAGGTAACCGTCTTCTTCCAATTGCTTGTAATAAGCCCAGGCTGTTTTTTCATGTGTCCATTTACTAGGAATGTGTGAATATACTTATAATAACATAACATTTAGCGCTTTGTTTAAGGTTTCTACCTTAGTCAATGATAAAATTGGCAACGAGCGATGATAATGATGAATCCATTGCTACACCATCTACTTGCTACTTATAATCTTCTTCAAACCGGAAGTAAGTGGTTGTCAAAGTACTGTGAAAAAGGTTAATTATTACTTGATGAAAATGCTTTCTTAAGAATTGTAAGGTGTTCGTAAACGAAATCGGTTTAAAATAAAGATACAACATGGAAGTTCACCATTAATCTCCCGATTCTAACGTCATGTTGTCCAAGATCTCAAATTCACTGAAGTTTTCTGTATGGTGTGAAAACTTTCCTACTAGAGGACTCAGAATGACCTCGAGGTACTTTATGGTATGTTGGGTTATCTGTCGTTCTTACATTGGCACTCCTTCATTGCGAACTTTCGGGAAGTCCGTATAACAGAGTGGCACTGGAGCGTGGGTTTCGAGGGTCCTCATCAAATCTTCCAGCAGTTCTGAGGAGCAGAGCAGTTTGGCCGTAACGCTGGTAAGCTTTGACGTACGGTCGTGGATGATCTTCTCGTAGACCAGCTCTTACGAAACTTACACAATTTTTCTATTGCAATCGCCCTTGTCCAACAGCACCGTGCAGTTTCCCTTGTACGCCGGAAGAATCGATATATTGTTGTCATTATTCAGATCCTAACGCGCACCTCTTCTCGCTGAAAATGTTTCATTTGTAGTTTAACCTTGAAAGTCACGAAACATCCTAAGTACTTAGCAATGTTAAACTTTGGTGTTGATGATAATTCTTCTTCTGGATACATCGAGTAAACCGAACAAGTTTATAAATGTGTAGATTCAAATAAAATAAAAAATCCGTGTGTACTAGTTTACCCGCAAGTGGTAAATTGTCGATTGCTGCGTACGCGTTGCTCAGGAATTCGCCGGCAATTATGTCTTCACGAGTTTGAGGGCCTAATTGAGGGGTTCGGAGGGCTTAACGCGGCGCCTCACTCAGCGCCCGACACCTAGCGCTCTGTACTTAGGTCTGAACGGCCCAGCCCGCACGGACGCTTATTAGCTTCGTCTCGCCGTTGACATTAAAGCGTAACGACGAGGGCAGGTGTTAATGTATTTCCACACACTCCAATAACAGCTCGAGATAAGCTGCCGCCTAATGCCACAGCGATGACATCTCCTAGGGCCAGAGCCGCCGGCACGCCTGCCAGATAGGGGCGCAGTAATGCCAACCTTGCGGTCGGTAATTACGTCGCCAGCACTTCGTAAACAGACTATTTGGTGAGGGAAGACACGGGTCTGGACAAAGCTCGTCCCCGGACGCCCTGTCCGAATTAATTCTCGTTAATTAACGCGTAAGTGGGTGTAATCAACGTGGAGCGCGCCGGCCACAGTGCATAATCCCTAATTAGACGCGGCGCGCGGTATGGCGTGTAACGTATCTCCCGCGAGACTCGAGTAGTGAATTTAATTCCGAGTCGTGGAAAAGACAGCCGTGCGGTGCCGGCGGGCAGCCGGCAATGAACACCGTCTTCCATTACCAGCTCGAATTGCTTCGTGTTAGGCGGAGGACGCGCGGTGGGATCTCTTAATTCGGCCGCCGCCATTGTTCGTGGAGTAATGAGACTCGGACAGAGGCATCAGCGGCTCGTTAGCTCTCGGGTATATCGCCCGCCCGGCCGGAACTAACGCCGTAGTTCACACGCGCCGACAGGCCACGGATTGCGCCTTAATCGGAAATTACGGCGCTGCGGGGGACACAGACCACTCCGATCTGCACCACAGTCGTTCGTGCTGACCTCTCCATCTCCTTGCTACACTAAATCCGCACGGGCTGGCTCACCCTGAGTCACTAGGTCCACCTTTCACGTCTCCACACCCACTGCAGACTTCAGAGGCTGTCGAATATCCTTTAATGATGACCGTTTTGCTCCCAATTAAAATTCCTAGAATGCTTCTCTGGTCCCGTCTCCGTGTACACTCAAATGAGCAGCAGGTACCTTTGTTAGGTAAAAAGACTATAGCATGTTACCGAGCGTACCACCTCATCGTTAGTTTCATTCTATAGTGCCACTTAATTATTATTTCCTTTGTTGATTATTTCTGCAGTCGAATATTTCGTTCTCTTGGATCTATAACGATTCGTTGATTTTCTTTTCTACAGTAACGTTTCCTAATCACCCGCCAGTGCGGCTCAGTGCGATGGAGCAGGTAGGTATAAGGGGGCATCCATAAATTACGTGAGGTGAAAAAAGGGGGGGTCCGGCGAAATCTCACCAAGAGGGAGGGGGGGGGGGGTCAACCGAAATCTCACGTGCGGTTTTGGAAATTTTTATTGGACAGTAGAGCTTTTTTTTTCTCTTCAAATTGACGCGAAAGTCAATTTTAGGGGAGGTTTTCATCGAAAAGTGGGGGTGTAACCGGGCCTCCCGGACCGGATCCCACGAGAGGGGAGGCGGAGGTCTGACCAGATCTCACGAAATCTCACCAGAGGGAGGGGGGGGGGTCCGGAAATCCGGAAAAACAACCTCACGTAATTTATGAATGCCCCCTAACGGGGCGGGGCATGAGCCAAGTCCCTCCGTACTGGCGGTCGCGACTGCGGTTTTTAGAGGGTTTGGCGCCGTCACAGAGGTGAATACGGAACCGTCTCCAATCTCTGCCTCTCAAACTACACATTCAGAAACAAAAAAAAAAAAGGTATCACATGTTACACGTTTCACAGACAGCAGGTAACTACTCACTTCCTCCATTAGCACTTAGTACGACCTGCCAGTAGGAATAAAATCCCTCAGGAATGACATCCAACTGTAAAACAATTGCTCCAAAATTCGACCATGCCAATGATGAGTAGAACTCATCGAAGGCAGTAATGTTGTGAAAATGTGGTGAAAACGAGGAAGTAATGTTTCGTAATCACTAAAATTGTAAACAAAAATCTTACTCTCCATGTAACATAGTACAATTGTTTTTCAACTCCTACAATACTGTATATTATTAATACGTATTGCCTAACAATATTTAAAAACAAGAAACTCAATTTTCAGCTGCAAAGTTTACTCCACCAGCCCGTTGGCCGGGTTGGTTGTGGCATCGCGATAGTGTCCGGCGCTGACACAGTTTAGTTGGCTCGAGTCCGGGCTGTGAAAGAAATGTTCACCTTGAGGACTGCCCCGGCAGAGTAGCTGAAGTGGTTATGCACGGTACTGTACCTAATCACCAGATTGTGTTTTAAAGACCTGGTTGGGCATGGAGTGACGGTTTAAGACACTCTTGATGGTCATTCTTCTCTCGGATGGGGACGTTAAGCTTGGCAGCCCCTCAAGTCTCTTTCGGAAGAACAGACCTGAATGAGCAGACACCAGTTTTCATCCTCTCCCTTCTTTCCTCTTTCAGTAACAACACAAACAACACTCTACGCTGAACAAACACACTGTCACAGTCATCCAAAATTGCAACACCACATACGAACACTATCACACTGAGGCAGGCAACGGGAAAATCACCAAATCACCAGAGCTCATGTTCACAGACGTTCACACAGAGGAAAAAAGTCCTGCATGGTAACCGCCTGCGCCCGGATGTAATAACAATTTGCCCTATTTCTTATTTCCAGGTCAAGAGGACATATGATGACAATGATCAGCAGTACATCAGTTGGTATAGTTTTGAATGGCTCAAAAAAACTTCAATATCCCGTGCAGGTTTTACAAAGCTCAACCCATGCGCCCACGTGCTGGCACCATAGCTTGCTACAGCTGTGGTATATTGGGCAGTGGGAGTTTTCTAACCCCGTATCCAATGCAATTTTTGCAATTTTTCCTCGGTATATATGATCAACACGATCATTAAGATTCCAGTGCTCGTCCAGAATAACTCTTAAGGATCTTATGGTTTTTCTTCTTTTAATGGAAATTCCACTAAGCGTCACAATATTGTTCAGTCTCAAATTTGCTTTAATTAGAATATAATGTTTTTGTTTGCCCCAGTCTTCCATTACTTGCATCTCAATCTCTCCTCAAAGTATTTTCACAAACTACCTGCAAGATATCTACGGTAGCTAAGATTCCATCAAGCTATGTCAGGCACAAGGGTCTGTTGAGGATAGGTGCCAAAGCAATATCCTTATTCTGCGCCTCATACTGATCATTGGAAGATGTTTATCAGTGGTTGACCAGAGCTGTGAAGAACTGCAGTTCTTCCAAGACTGTGATCTTTCAAGCTGTCATACTAAACTCATGACCAAACCCGTCCACCTTAAATTTGTTAAAGGTGGCAGTGACATACTGTATCTACTGTTTGTTACTACACGCTGAGATTCATTTATGCCATCTTCTGATGGTTTATCTTTCCTGAAACAAAACTGCTGTTCACTCAAGCCTTCCAATAATCTGAATTCGTTTATCCTCTTGCACAAGAAACTTTTATGTAGTTTTCCATGTACATTTGTAGGCCACTGTATCAGATAAAAATACATTAAATCACTTACTCAAAAAGATCACCTTTTCGTAGGCACTCTTCGTTGTCCGAAATCGCTGAAAAGTCCTAAAAGAAATGTTTTACAGCTGTCACCTATATACAGGTCCAAATTTTGGCAACAGTTACAGCTTTTCACTGAGAGGAACCGAAACCAAAACCACTGGAGAGTAGTGACGATAATAACTGAAGTTGCGGCGTTTCTGCGTGTCAAATCTGTTAGATTTATTTGAAACATCAAAAGATTGGTCGCTATTTAGATCATCAAGACAGTACCAAAGTCATCTTATTAGTAAAATATACAAAGCTAGAAAACATCGTTGTTTAAATAAGTTATCTATTTCACTTATCTTATTAGTGGGTGAACATATCGCTACTTTTTCACCTCTAAATGAGTAGTAATGTGCAGATTGTAAATAATGCCCTTCAAACAATGAGGCGTCGACCCTGCTTCCCGACAACATCCTACATTCATCTGATTAAATCAGTGGTCCGCAACCGGTGTGCCGCGGCACACTGGTGTGCCGCGGGAAGGTAAAAGGTGTGCCGCGAAATTTTACCCATTATAAGGAATTAATTTTCAAGTTTTTTATTATTTATATTTTTGTTACATGTGCCGCGAATTGTTACGTATTATAGCATTCTAAGAAATTAAATCTCATTTATTTACTATCGATATGTCTCGTGATATTGAAGACGATACGAAGGAGAAAATCAACAGTCAGAAGTTCTCACTTCAGATTGACCATAGATATTAGCAGCCACACACAACTTCTGCAGGCTTGGATGGAGATAAAATTATAAGTAACTTCTTCTTTTGCAAAGAACTTCCAGAGCAAACTACCGGTGAAGAAATATTTCGTTTGACTGATGAATATTTGCTCCTTAATGCAGTGGTCCGCAACCTTTTCCCACTCGCGGCACACCATAAGGGTATCCATAAATCTCGCGGCACACCTTACCGGTCGGGAGGCAGTTTTTTGTTACTATTAAATAAAATAATTGTACACATACCTTCAATTGACATCTGTACCTGCTTGAATGCACACAGGTGGCTGATCTATGGATAAATTTCTTCATCGACTGATTTGAGTCTTTCACTGTTGGATGTTTTAATCTCAGTCAACGTTGAGAAGCCCAATTAACATAAATATGTAGTTGGAAATGGTAATAACATATTTACTGCCATTTCGGACATAGCCGGATATTCATTCCTTATTGTTTGCCAAAATGTATCTAAAGGAATTTCAAAGTTCTGTCAGCTTTTAAATCTGCGTGTTCCTCTTGCATATTAATTGGAAGTTGTTCTAAGTTTGCAACGAATGGATCATGAACCCAGTTAAAATCTTCAACACATTCTCCAAAGAACTTTTTGAATCTCTGTCGCAGGGCTTCTACATGTTTTATAACTAAGTCCATCACCATTTTATTACCGTCATCAAATGACCATACAGTCTGGACCACCTCACAAAACCCATTTGCAATCCTCTGTAACCACAAATCCATCTGATTCTCAAATCCTTTAATCTTATCCATACTAATGAGAATATTTTCGCTCCCATCTTGCATTTTGATGTTCAGCTCATTCAAGTATACGAAAATGTAGGAAAGATTTGCCTACTTACATACCCATTCACCATTTGCGAATCAATCCGCGTACTTATGTCTTTCAAAAATGCCTGGACGTCTTCTCTAAGTTCAAATATTCGCGTTGATACCTTTCATCGTGATAGCCAGCGTACTTCTGTATGTAGCAGGAATGTAGTCTGTTCTGAACCCATTTCCTGACATAAAATGGAAAAAACATCGTGAATTTAGCGGCCGCGATTTTATGAAGTTCAGGACTTTAACTACTTCGTCCAGCACATCTTTCAGAGAAGGTGGCAGAGACTTAGCAACAATGGCTTCGCGGTGAATGATACAATGATCGCATCCTACGTCGGGATTTACTTCGCGTACTTTAGCTGCAAATCCTTTCATTGGGCCTGTCGTAGCAGCCGCTCTGTCTATACAAACACTAACGCAAATATTCATTAAGGAGCAAATATTCATCAGTCAAACGAAATATTTCTTCACCGGTAGTTTGCTCTGGAAGTTCTTTGCAAAAGAAGAAGTTACTTATAATTTTATCTCCATCCAAGCCTGCAGAAGTTGTGTGTGGCTGCTAATATCTATGGTCAATCTGAAGTGAGAACTTCTGACTGTTGATTTTCTCCTTCGTATCGTCTTCAATATCACGAGACATATCGATAGTAAATAAATGAGATTTAATTTCTTAGAATGCTATAATACGTAACAATTCGCGGCACATGTAACAAAAATATAAATAATAAAAAACTTGAAAATTAATTCCTTATAATGGGTAAAATTTCGCGGCACACCTTTTACCTTCCCGCGGCACACCAGTGTGCCGCGGCACACCGGTTGCGGACCACTGCCTTAATGAATTAACATGGAAGGATTGCGTTAGTGTTTGTATAGACAGAGCGGCTGCTACGACAGGCCCAATGAAAGGATTTGCAGCTAAAGTACGCGAAGTAAATCCCGACGTAGGATGCGATCATTGTATCATTCACCGCGAAGCCATTGTTGCTAAGTCTCTGCCACCTTCTCTGAAAGATGTGCTGGACGAAGTAGTTAAAGTCCTGAACTTCATAAAATCGCGGCCGCTAAATTCACGATGTTTTTTTCCATTTTATGTCAGGAAATGGGTTCAGAACAGACTACATTCCTGCTACATACAGAAGTACGCTGGCTATCACGATGAAAGGTATCAACGCGAATATTTGAACTTAGAGAAGACGTCCAGGCATTTTTGAAAGACATAAGTACGCGGATTGATTCGCAAATGGTGAATGGGTATGTAAGTAGGCAAATCTTTCCTACATTTTCGTATACTTGAATGAGCTGAACATCAAAATGCAAGATGGGAGCGAAAATATTCTCATTAGTATGGATAAGATTAAAGGATTTGAGAATCAGATGGATTTGTGGTTACAGAGGATTGCAAATGGGTTTTGTGAGGTGGTCCAGACTGTATGGTCATTTGATGACGGTAATAAAATGGTGATGGACTTAGTTATAAAACATGTAGAAGCCCTGCGACAGAGATTCAAAAAGTTCTTTGGAGAATGTGTTGAAGATTTCAACTGGGTTCATGATCCATTCGTTGCAAACTTAGAACAACTTCCAATTAATATGCAAGAGGAACACGCAGATTTAAAAGCTGACAGAACTTTGAAATTCCTTTAGATACATTTTGGCAAACAATAAGGAATGAATATCCGGCTATGTCCGAAATGGCAGTAAATATGTTATTACCATTTCCAACTACATATTTATGTTAATTGGGCTTCTCAACGTTGACTGAGATTAAAACATCCAACAGTGAAAGACTCAAATCAGTCGATGAAGAAATTTATCCATAGATCAGCCACCTGTGTGCATTCAAGCAGGTACAGATGTCAATTGAAGGTATGTGTACAATTATTTTATTTAATAGTAACAAAAAACTGCCTCCCGACCGGTAAGGTGTGCCGCGAGATTTATGGATACCCTTATGGTGTGCCGCGAGTGGGAAAAGGTTGCGGACCACTGGATTAAATCACAAAGTAATTCATGCAGTCAACGATGAGCTAACACTAGCTGACCTGTTGCCCTGCAGATTCATATTCCTGACATTCAATATGGTAAACTTTTCAGAACTGCCGATTTACGTTCTTATCTCTCCACGAAAACCCATAGACCTCAGAATTGCTAGCCAGTGACTGAAAATACGCTCGTATTCGAATGTGATGTTTGTGTTAGAATTACCAATTAGCTGTGGCGCTCCACTTAGAATTTCATCGTGTATTACCTTCGTTTTTTCGCGTTCCAAATGTGTATTCACATAACTGAATGACAGAACAGGAAAATATTTACTTACCAGCAGCAAATACGTGATGCGAAGTTCTGCTTGATCCTACGTTTTAAAAATAACACAGCAAAAAGATACTGAAAATAAACACTCATTCAGCGGGAAAAAAGCAAATGTGAAGGTACAAATATTATTACTGAACAAAACCATATAAACAAGGAATGGATGTAAATTCATTAAGTTTTAATTCACTGCCCCTTATTGGAAACAAATTTTTGGTATTCAGAAAAATAAAAATAAATTTGTAAAGCAGATATCATTTAAGCTGATATACTTAGAGTGTAGAACTATAAAACTCAGCAACATTATTATCTGTCTTTTTTCCATTGCTAATTGTTTCTATTGTATCGCTCGTCTATTTTTATTAAAGAATAATGATGTATAGCAAATGAATTATAATGTTAGAATTGGCTGATGAGATTGAAGATACAATGAAGCTTTAGAACGACATCTTCGAAAGATCTGGAAAGGAATTTGAATTAAATGTAAAAAACGAAAAAAAATCATGGAGTATCATGGAAACATGTTAGTGTAACATTAATACCAAAATTATATAAAAAGTAGTATTAATAGTAAGACATCACTGCTTCAAGTGTTTCAATATCGGACATATGTCTGTGCTGGTAAAGTCCTTCCTTGTAATAATGTGACTAATTACGCTTATAAAACTGATGGCCATATTTTTAAATCGTTCTCGACCTACTTTCAATTATTTTCTGAATCTTGGATATTCCAACAATTACAGAATTAATCAGGTATAAAAAAATCAAACTTGCAACCCCTAAAAACACTTCGTAATAGAAGAAAAGGAAGAATCGTATAGAGAGTTGAAAATACTGAGATAAGAACTATTTCCTCACGGCAACACAAACACTAAGGAAGACTTGTGTAATCGTTTTACATGTAAATTATAATCAGGAATGATATTGACAAACATATATCCCGAAGCAGATAATCAAAGAAGAGAACAATTCACAGTAGATCAAGCATTTGGAGAAAAACAGAGGAGGAAACAATGGCGCCACAGGAAAGTAGAGGACAACAGGTATCTATCTAGAAGCTTGTCTGAACCACGAGTTCCTGTGAAGCACATAACGATTTCGCTTATGATTCACTTTTTAAGGCTTGCAAAGAACAATGAAAAATATTTATCGTATGTAACAAAAAAGTCAGATGCAATGTCATTAACATGATGACACAGATCAAAACGATTGTGAGTTCGATGAAAACCGCGACGAGGCTGATGTACTTAACACCGAATTTAAAAGTTCATTTAAAAGTCTTGACCCCTCCTCCCAATATTCTCCTGACGCAGACGAAGTCCTCAGAATGGAGGTTGAGGTTTGGAGGAAGGGGAGGGGGGGGAAGATAGTAACTTCATTCACTGTTTAAAACTGTGGCTTGCAATGGCAAGGACCAAAAAAGGTATCTACTATATACCTAATTTCCTAAGCTCGCTCACTCTCTCACTCATTCTCTCACCTCGATGGCAATTGGCTGGAGAACGGTGACGTCACGCATCAGCGTTTGCTCGTAAATTAACAGCGACCGGAGATATCATTAGAAGAATTCCACAATCTAATAACTGAGCAACTGTTACCAAATTAATCGCCATAATACATCCATTAAGTTTGCTCTTCGTAGCATTTCATGCTTGAAAAATATCGATAAACTTTATGCCCGAAAAAACAGTAACATGTTGCTAATGAAAGCAACATAAAAAGCTTATATTATTAATGATCTCTGCTGCAACCACGAATAAAAATTGTCATTCCGGCCTAAGCTAAATTTCAATTTAGTTAAAACTTTCGCTAAAGTTGGTGCTTGATAAAAGTTTATACATTATGGTTTATTTGATTTTTACGTATTTTACTGACCATTTCCGTTAATGGTCTTTGTTCATGTTCGCTGTACGTGAGTTACTAGGTTATTTAAAGTGGACACCAGACCAGGTATATTACCGAATCGAGTATTCTAGTCATTCGTTTCTTTGGAATTGCTAACTAGTTATTAAGTTCTCTGACCGTTACAGACACTATGTCCAAAGATTACATTATGTTTTGTGTAACCCAATGCCTTTACTTTTCTCGTAAATCCCCCTCATCACTCTCTCCAACAAATGAAGGATTTTGAAACCTTTTCCTTCTATCTATCCAACGTGTGCTGCCCAGATGAGCTAGTTATCAAATGTTATCCCAAGATAAGCAATTCCTTCCCACCTTATAATCATTATCATCCTTCAGTTTTTTATCTGTATATCTAATAAGTTGACTCTTCTTTGCATTTATATACACCTCACCAACCCAGCTAGATATCCTGTCCAGATCACCCTGCAGCTGTTTACAGACCTATACCGTTTTAATCTTTTTATATAGCATTATGTCATGTGCAAACAATCAAATTTCAGATAGTAAACCATTAACACAGTCACTCATTAGAATAATGAAGAGGAATGGTCCCAATACGCTACCTGTGGCTCACCCATTTTTATTTCCACTTCTTTTGATACTGCATTTCCGAACCAAACGGTTTGCTTTCTACCTTTCAAAAATTCTTCTACCCAGAAAATCACTTTCTCATCCACTCAAGTAGTTTTTACCTTATTTACCACCATTCTTTGGCTTGATCTGTCAAAGGCCTTTGAAAGGTCTAGTGCAACACTATCAAGTTTGCCTTCCTTGTCCATTTCGTCAGAAATATCTCTCTTATATCTTCCTAACTCAGATTCGCATGAATATCTTTACCTAAAGCTATGTTGCCGACTTGAAAACCACTTACGCTCCTCACATATATTTCTGATGTTGTTGCATATCAATCTCTTCATTAATTTAACCACCACTAATGTCGAACTGATTTTCCTAAAAATTTAGACTATTTCTCAACTCCTTTATTTACTGCTACTACTTTTATTATTGAAACTGAAACAAATAAGCAACTGATCATTCATGATATAACAATAACTAGGAATGAGCCATTCCACTCATTCAACATATATAGAAAACCTATAAACAGACACCATAATACATAAAACATCTAACCACCCTCAGGACCACAAACAGGCAGCACTCTGGCATATGTTAAACAGATTAAATACCATACCACTAGCCAAGACTGATTATGAAACAGAATACATCATCACACAAATGGCTACACAAAGCCACACAATGGCTACACAAAAAAACACTAAAATCCAGAACAACATAAAAAATGAGACCACGCCCAACAAGACACATACCAGCACCCTAAATCAAACTGAAAAACAATGGTACGCAATGAGCTACATCAACAAATATACTCACAGAATAAGCAACATATTCAGAAAACAAGGTATACAAATTGAATTTCACACAAATAACATTATACATCAACATTGAAACGGATCGGTTCCAGAAATCAGGAGTATATGAACTCATAAGCCAACAATGTCAAGCAAAATTCGTAGGACAGCGAACTAACAACTTCACTACAAGATATAAAGAACATATGAGAACCATTACACATACACATAATTCAACATTTGTCGAACACATATTACACCACAACCATCAAACTACCACAACACAGACAGATATGAAAATATCACAGAAAACACCTACTTACAGTCGACGAAAGTTACCAAATTCACAAGGTCCTTGAATTGAGGCAAACGGTGCTTAATGAATTCACTAATGTAACTAATGTAATACTGATCAAAATATCAAAAAATACACAGGATATATTAAGATTAAAAAAACATACCCACAATAACTGACACCATTAGACAAACAGAGAGATATTTTAATCAACACAGACACATAGATTATAACACAAGCTAAAGCATAAAGTTGGCACCACTGTACAAGTAAAATAAACAATATGGCCACGAGCTGTGTGTAAGAAAATCGAGATTAAGAAGTGTAACCATTTAAAAACAGTGACGTTGTCAAAAATGCAGAAAGGCAGCAAGATGTGTTCTAGAGCTATTTCCTGACCAACATGTGATTGTTTGTATCAAAATTTGTAAGTAGAATGTACTTTGTTAGTATTTATTTACGAATACACATATTACACCACATTCTGAAAAACACAGTCACCGTTGATAACCACAGTCGACATGGGTGAAACGCGTCTGAGCGTATAGAAATAAAATAACAGTTGTTAGAGACGGTATTTTCATTTAAAAATCTTGAATTGTCATTTTTATTTAAATTGAAAAAGAGGTTTATTCCAGTGTGGAAGCTTTAAAAGCTGATGAGATAGTTAACAATACAGAAGTCAAGATTCCTGGTTTAAATATTCATGAGTAAAATCAGGTAAAATAAGTGGAAATCGGATAGACTGTGTGTGTTTGCGATATCAACTACATTTGTCGACGTGTTTTTTTTTCAGTTTTGACGCTGGAAACAAAGGAATTCGGTTTAGATGATAATTTGTTTTATCAGAAGCGTTAAGTATCGTCTACTTCCAGTTTGAAAGTTTAAACTCATTCCATAAAGTTCGTAGTCTGCCGGTAGTGGTTTGACCTGTCTGAACGACACCTGCTGAGGTGTTTTCGTAACGCCTTGCCTGTTCGGAGATTCCAGCAGCAGTTGGCACGGGAGGAACCGAAGTCAGTTTCGTAATGGTGGCGGCACCTGTATTGAGATACACTTGTGGCCTCCGCCCATAAACACGCATGTTCTCGTGGCGTCCCGCGGGGCTCTATACTGGGCCCTCTATTAATCCCCAGCGACTGCCTGGTCAGCAGGGCGCTGATTGCTCCGGTTTCATCCATCACTGTGTCCGACATGGTCATCTGTTATCAGGCAAATCGCAGTACCGAATATCGATATTTACGTCACTTGTTCGTAAAGAAAGATATTACTGAAAGAAATTCTTCATATCTGAAGGATTTTCATGCATAGATTCTGTCATAACTAAAGTGTCAATCAAACTGTAATGCAAGATTTGTATACCAGCGTTGTAGAACTCAAGAGGCTGTAGGCTTAGTTTGTACTCAACATCCTGGTCAGTTTCCAGTTTCAACATCGTCATAACAATGATCACTAAGAAACGTCTTAAGGTAAAGAAAAGAAGTCAGCTGAATGTTTTGTGACTTCTAAGTACTAAGTTGCCTTAAAATAAAGACGGAACTTTATCAAGTTCATTAATACCTCCTTCATTACAGGTCTACATTGATTGTTCCAAAAAGTTATCACTAATATGATATTTCTTCTGGATATATGGTAACACTTGGAATCGAGCGCACACATTTGAAAGTGAAATTCCACCGACAGATCGCTTGAGAATGTACTAGCAGTTGATACTACAACTGTTACATCAGCTCTGTTCGGAAGTGTTATAACATTCTTCCTATTTGCTGTATCTTAATCCATATAATTATCGTCTCATTCTGAAAGTAAAGCAGTTTTTGCATCGAAAGCAAACTGAAAACAAAATAGAAGTGAGAACAAAGGCTTTCACGGCGTATCGATGATATGAAAACTTTGCGGGTTCTCCGCCTTATGGTGTTGAAGAAAAACAACGAGCTTTCGGCGACTAGTGCAGCTCTGGTGCTCCCTGCATAACATCAGACCTGAAGATGGCGGCAGAGCTAGCCGCCGAAAGCTCGTTGTTGTTCTTCTTCAACACCATACGGCGGAGAACCCACGAAGATTTCATATCAACAAACTAGAATGTCATAATGGTGCTTTGACCACAAGTGGTTCACAAATGAATCACATGTATCCTATGGTGTCAACGTATTTCTATGGTATCAACGTATACCTCAATCTGGGATAGATCTGTGTATAAGGCAATTAGTTGCTCGTCTCTTGTTGGTGTTGCACATTATTGTACTGTTTCTAATTGCCTAATTTTTTCTTTTTAACTCTTTAGTAGCTACTCTACCGTGGTTCCAGTTATAGAGAAAATAATTAGTTATGTTTTGAATCATTTATATCAGATTTACAGTGCTACCAGGTGTTGCGAAGACATAACAATTTATTGAACCTACCATAAATATTCGATATGTCAATATGTCAATATCCAAGTTTTTTATATAAATTTCACTTTTAGCTTATTTCAAGTGATCGTTTCGCTCCTAGTTGACTTTCTGACGAACTTTAATACAGTATATCTGCACTGCAAATACCAGTACAGATAACACACTTCAATCTGCAGTTTGGTAGCAGAATATATTAAATAGAATATATTAAGTATATACGATATTATAAGTGATGAGAGATAAGATTCAAGATTGAGTTTGGTCGGTTATGAGAAGCAACGCAGTTAAATCTTTGGTACAGAATAGTGAGGATAGCTTTCTCTTAAATTTCCAGCTGTAGGCAATATTCTGAAATAAGTTTGTTGTTTAATAAATCACCCCGTAATGTAAAGATATGCCGGGTGTTATTATCGTTTAAATGCGCCGATGTCAAATACGGCGTTATCTGACTACAGGCAGACCGTGAGACCAGCTGAGTGCTGGAGATGATCCGAGAGACATTCAATGAGGCACGGTGCTTGACAATTTAACGACGCAGCGAGTAAACATACGATCTCCCGTTTGATGAATATCAGTCTTCGCATAAACGGGACATAACCGTATTCATGGGCGCGCTCTCACGGCGTTTAACCGTACCTACGAACAATTAAGACGCATAAGAGACGGGCAGTAAACTCTGAGAAGCCATCAGCATTCCCGTCACGCGCAGGTGTTGAAAGCCAACTGACTGGCCCGGTTTACGAGCTTCGGCCTACATCCAGTCGCCTCGGCTCCCGCAGTATGTACTTTGTACGAGGTCTCAAATTACCAACGTGCGAAATACTTACTTCACTGGCTGTGTGGGAGAACTGGTTCGTTGTAGATAACAAGTAAATAAAATCCCTAATATTCTAGAGGATAAAAACAATCTTACAGTGGGAACACAACATCTGGTACTCTAGAGTCATTACGTCTGATTGCATGAAATTACTGCCTGAATTAATTATTGAATGTTATGTTTAAAAGTAGTCGTAGAAATTCAAGCAGCTATAACTAAATCCACCTGAACGCCTTTCCTACTAGCTCCTATCAGAATATTAATAGTGTGAAGCAGTTCTGCATTTTTTGTCACCATTTTTGTTATTTCTCTTTATGTCTAAGCATTACGACTACAGGCAAAATTACCCAAGCAAATATTCTTCATTTCAACAAGTCTCTTGATATCGGGAAAGTGCCTAGTAGATGACACAAAAGTTGCTAGAAAACCGCTTTTAATTTAGGTCCCACGAAGTAAAAATTCCAACAGGCTTCCGAAAATTGAACAAACATCATTAGCATCTCGAACTTAATCTTTCCATTACTACTTAAAGTGGAAATAGCATTTGTTGAAATTTCCATCAAATATGATCATTATCTCATTCAACTAAATTTTTAAACAATGTTACTTCTGCGTAGCTAAATACGATTAAATAAATCAGTTAATCTTTTCATAAGTCCCGTATTTTTAGGGTGTTTGAGAATTTATTAAATTAATTTAAAACTACTTTTCGAAGACGTTCGACTATGACTATACATTTCAGGGTTACCTTCTGCAGAACATCTGGATAATGTTAAATTGGTCTGAATAAAAAACCACCTCACACCTCTCAGCTCCCTAATTTCCGAAAATCTCGTAGCAACTTCCAACCTTTACTGATGTTACTCTCTTTTTTACAGCGATGATAACAAGCCCCAGAATATGAGACACAGTGTGATGTATTAGAATTTAAGTGAGCCATTACGAAGCTGCCAGTATACAAAATTACATCGCCATTCAGACGACAGCTGTGGAGCAGTATTAAACGTCAACCTATCTGGGATTTCAGAGTGACAAACGACGCAGTCATTTCCGAGTCGAAAGCGAATCGGAGTAAAAACACAAATCTGTAGCAGGTAAGGTCGTCAGGCAGGGAAATTTGGTGAGGGCTATTACGAGGATAAGGGCAAAGTATGTTGTACACGGTGTGGGGTACCAATTGACCTCTAACGCCATTTCAGGGCTTCGAAACATTCTCACCATACGTCACAGATGATCTTGTATTATTCTCATCGGCTTTCAATTAGAATCAGTTTTTCTGACCCGGCGCCTGTATGAGCCTAAATATGTATTCAGCGATATTTTTAGGGTCCTCAGTTGTGTCTTTAGATGAGTTTTTCAAGTGTCACTGTGTTTGTTAAGATAGCAGACTTCTTACAACATTCTTCTTCCTTTTTTTGTAAATAGCTATATAATCGTTTCTTCCTTTTGCTTTCACAATACAGTTGTGCAAAGTAAGAACGAATGAACTATTTCTTGTGACCGTTTCAGACATTTCCTACTACCATTAATATATATATATATATATATATATATATATACGTGTGTGTCGCTAAGCCTTTAGCATTGATTTCGGTTTAACAAGACTTTTTTTACATTGCCAGCCATTAATGAATGAAGAGCTACGATCACCATTAAACTAGTTATTATTGGTCTCAATCATTTGTATACCATTTTAACTGATGCAACTTTATGACGGAAGAATGACATAATGATCAATACCGCTGTATTACGAAGTACGTTTTACTATTTACGGTAGTCTTTTGGAACGTCATGTGTTCAGAATGAAGCTATCAGATTCTTTTATACTGAAAACACTAAATTCACCAGAAAAACAAACCCATTTAATAAAAATGAATGTTACAGATCAGCTTTAATAGAATTTTGTCCCACTTCTGCCGCTTAAATTGGTTCTCGTTCAAGTGAAGCAGGTGCATTAACTCTTATTAATGTGAAATTAACTTATCTAGTGTATACACCATAGTTACGCTTGTAGAGACAACAAATTAGCGATTTCAAATTAATACACAATTAATATGTACTGATACATAATAGTTCTAAGCGTTAAATCTTGTATCTTTAAACGAGCAATTCTTATATACCTATATATATAACGATTTTTGTTTTTGGCACCTCGGAAAGGGCTCTTACGCCGTCTCGTAGACGTTTCAGGTACCAGAAAGCCTACTGATAGTTTCTCTTTGGTTTCGACAAGGAACTCTTTTAAATTTAAATGAAGAATTCATGTATAGTAACTGACTCTTTGCGAATATTTAGCACAGTATCGTGATCAACCGCCGAATGGTAAAATATTAGTGAGGAAATAAGTAAAGGCACTATTTATTTACGAAAGGAATTTTAATTTGAAGAGTAGTAATAAACATCGCGTTACTGTAAAAAGTCGTTATCATTAAATACTACATGTTTAATAGTAAAACATTTCAAAAAATATTTTAAAAATATTGGCTTTGTTAGAAGTCATTTTTTTCAATCTTCTGCACTTAAAAAAAATTCTTTCAAAACAATATTAGCAGTTATAATGTGATCACAGTTGAGTCTTTTACTGTATGTGTCTTTAACACTAAGATAAATATTAATGAACTTACAGACTCGTGAAAAAGCCATGAAAAAACAGGTTCTGATAAATACAATCCTGCCTTTTGAAACGTCTGTCCTTATGCTTTAATAAAGTGGGAATGTATGTAACAATTTGGAATTGCTTTCTTATTATTTGGAAAGGCACGGTTGGTGGTGTGAGGTTAATGCGAGGTAAGAGCATACATTTATTGCAGTGAATTAATTTAGCACTGATGATGTGTTCGTCTAAGAGAATTACAACTAATCTTGTACCATTAATTAATCCCTGATTTGCATTAATATTTCTATTTAACAAAATAGTAGCATTTTTCTTTACAAGCAATTTATGAGGTAGTAAACCAGCCGATCTTGGAAATGGCTCTAGCGGTTTTGATGAAATTTCATATGTAGATTACGTTTGCTTTTCAAGATTTTACAAGAAAAGAGCAATTTTAGTATTTGATTCCTCAGAAACGGCTCTAAGCTCATCTCATAGGATTCACGTATCAGTAAGCTTCTCTTTGCAAGGAAATGTGCTCTTAAAAATGCTTAGGAAGCCTTCAAGAAAAACGTTTTAAATTTAATCAAACTTTACTTAAAATCTTACATATTGAATAGCAAACGAAGTTGACTTAAATGAGTCGGTAATAAAATCGTAATTGATCAAAGAAAATTATGGAAGAATCTGAAAACTTAATTGCTTTTTAATTCCGGTTTCCGTGTGTAATAAATTACATTACTAACGAAATGTTTTGTAGCTGATTTTGTCACATTTAATGGAGATTTTAAGATAAAATTAAAATTTTATTAGCTCCATTGTACAGTACATTAGTACAACAGGGAGACCACAAAAGGAGTACATGATTCCAAATTTTGAAATTTCGAAAGAAAGATCGGCAGAAGAATGAAACAAACCGCATTTTTATTGTGAAAGCTGTAAGAATTTCATACAGACGTTTAAACAAAAAGTTATAAAAGCTTTTAACAGATGGTGCTGTATGCTGTACATCTCGTATCAGAATGTACAAATAAACTCGTCCTCTGCAAGCAGTCTTGGAAATAAATGAATCACGTCACAATGTTTTCAAAATGTCCGCCGTCTGAAGAAGCAAACGCAGAATGAAATTTGCGGTTACATCCTGAAACGTCTCAACAGAAATGGATTCAGTAGCCACACAGATCAATGATTCAAGCTCTTCCAGCGTCCTTTGCTGATTCATTGAACGGTGTTACTGATTGCTCTGGGCTTCAAGAAAGTATTTATAGGCATGTATTTAATGCGATCCACCTGTTAAACGCTTTTTAAACTTCTTAACGAAATTCTTACAGCTTTCACAGAAAAAATACCGTTTGTTGCATTCTTCTATCGATCTTTGTTTTCGAGATTTTACACTTTGAAATCAGAGACACCCTTTATGAAGTAAACAAGACTGTAAACCGGAGAAAATGTTTAGTTAAATTCGGAAATAATCTAAGGGAATTTTTTTTCGCAAATACAGCATTTTTATCTTGAAAATACTCTTAAGGGCATAATAAAGCATAACATAAGTTTGCTGCTTTTATTTGTTCGTCCTGCTGAAGCCGTTCGCAGGTGGCTGTTCCCACAGGTATTAGCGCGTATTTACAGCGTCGCAATTTAGCACAACTGATAGGAGCCGTCCGTGTTACATGCAACAAGAAACAGGCAGCTTTGTTTCTCGCTTTGCCACTCCACGGGTGTAGTGGCGGAGAACAACAGGGGGCAGATAACGACTGCTGGCTTGCCTTGTCCAATTACAGGCGTCCATCCATACTCCTCTGATTTACAGACTTATTATGAAAAATATTTGTAAACTCGCCACCTTTCAATCGCAAGAGCAAACAAACCATTAACCGTAAAGCTAGACTTAAGGAATCAAGACACCAAACACATTTACACGGAAATGTTACATATATTTCAAAACCCCTGTTCTTCACTGAAGTCCCTATTGCACCAGTTACCTCGAAGCAACTGACATCATAATTAGTATTATGTCGTAAACCTCTTTGGCTTATTACGTAAACAGATTTCGAGAGGTATCCACAAAGCAAGCGGAGAGTTGAATACTTGTATATTAATCGAAGCATTCGTTTCAGAGGCTGAGCTGTGCGACATCGTTAAAGTTGTTGCATCGGAAAATTACATGCTAGTTTTATGACAGTGTGGAACCAAATGTCAATGGTGCTCGCATATACTTTACGAGACCGTTATAGTTAACGAGGTCCACATACCAATGCGACATGCTTTAGTAAAAATATTCGACACTGCCTTTTGCTAACGCAACACGGATGTCCACTTTTATTACACCGACTGTCCTCTGATTTGCCGCATACCGCCGTGGGACACGATGAAGTAGAAAGCACATTTTATTAGTTCGCTTCTTTCCAAAAAAGCATCTTACATTCGCGATATTATTTCTTATGTTTAGGTTTGGTATCTAATACGAAAATAAAAAATAAAATAAAAAACAAACAAACAAAAAAGTTCAGACGGTTAACATCAACAGATTAAAGAAGATCCTACCGAACTAATTTACAAAAAGTGTTAGTATTTTTTTTAAATCTAAGGACTGTGTAGCTGATAGTAAGTTAGTTGATTTACGATGAGCTCCTTTTCCCAGTTTATAGTGCGAATAACATAGGCCACTTTTACCTTCTAACAGGCGAATACGCATTTTCCCCACATCTTACACTGTATACACATTAATTCTGTCTTCAATAAAATGCATTTAAATGATGACATGGTTTAATGGAAATAATCGAATAAATTGATTCACCCTCTATGAACGAATCCTATGAACTAGTCATCAATTGTCGTAATGATCTTGGTTGAAATGTAATGGGATGGTGATTGGTGACGTAAATAATATGTCAATTTCTCTTAACTCAATGATTATATTTGTTTGGAGGAATTATTCTTTATTTTCAAGTCCGACGTTTTAGACATACGTATATAGTTTACTGAAGTAATAGGGTAGTTTTATGACATATCTAACATTAGATGCACTTGAAAGACATTACTTATTACAGCAATCATCTTTAATAATGTAGCACTGTGGTTAAATTCAAATCTTCAGAAATTTTTTTTTTATTTTTTTATTTATTTTTACTGCTTAACGTCTCTTAACAGCGAGGTCTTTAGAGACGGGAAAGGATGGGGAGCAAGGAATTGGAAGGAATTCGGTCATGGCCTTTTGAAGGAAGCATCCCGGCATTTACCTGGAGTGTTTTGGGAAACCATGGAAAACCCAAATCTGGATGCCCGGACGGGGATTCGAACCGACGTCCTCCCGAATGCGAGGTTTTGGAAATGTAACACTGTAGTTAAATTCAGAAGCAGTTACAACAAATCATTTGCTTGCAGGAGTCAAAGAAGCTAAGGTATTGCAGCAATATGTGCACGGAAATGTAACGTAGTTGTCAAGTGTATTTTATTTCAATGAGCTGAAATCAAATCATTCTTTAGATTTAAAAAAACATGAGCGGATATCCAAGTGGATCTGTTTAGCACATAGTATTATTTATGATGAAAATTTCCCCAAACTTGAGATTGTATAGCATTTCCAGTACACGCCCAAAAAACTCTATAATTCTAAATTTTTCATTTTCCGTAATCTTACAGAATTATTCAAAAGATATTTTTTTAAAATCGCTTCTAAGTCTCACTTCTGTAGCAATCACTAATACGATGTACAAATTTTAGGGCGTGGAACGGTTTAGTAATAACATTTTGTATGTGTGAACGAAGGTTTTCCCGGCGTGACGCTGCAGTGTAATCTTCGCGGGCCCGCTGCCGGTTTGTGTAGGCGAAAGACGAACTCTGCCGCCATCTTCAGGCCTGGTGCTCACGCTGTCACAACCAGAGCTGCCACATTTTGTATCTTTGAATTATCATCGCTGTTCACTGAACTTCTTGCGCAATGAACAACGAACTGGAAGAGTACATTTCGAATTATGATGTGATTTTCTGACGTAGCTAAGAGTTAATTGTATATTAAATTCCTTCTCTTAATTACAGATTTTTACTGTTATAGGTTTAAGTAGATGCAACGAAAATTATCTCTTATAATATTTTGTAGAAAAAGTGAGAAGATGAAAACAAAACAAATTATGTGCTAAGTTTGATATAGACCTACTTAAATGTACTGTACCTGTCAATAGACGCAGGTGTTTTTCAGTGCATTAAGGCGCCGAATGTTGCATCGGGGATGTATAGCTGGGAAGGATCAAGTCCTAGCCGGCCGTCTTGATGTTAGGCGATTTTCCGCAATCATTTAAGCGAATATCGAGATGGTCCCCAACCTCCACCTCATAAACTACACAAACAAAAATACAATTATCACACACAGAACATAGATAAACGTTTCACAGACAGAAGGCAAAACACCTGCTTCCTCTATAAAACTTTGGTAAACTTAACAAGCTAGTAGACTGACAAAAACGTATAATTAAAAAAAAAATACAATATTGTGTTTTGTAACTTTATACTAACTGAACAATAACGGAGAATTATCAGTGTAAATACGATACAACCTGACCGAGCGTGGTGGTGTAACGGCTAGCGTTCTGGCCTCGCATTCGGGAGGACGGCGGTTCGAATCCCCGTCCGGGCATCCAGATTTGGGTTTTCCATGGTTTCCCAAATCACTCCAGGCAAATGCCGGGATGCTTCCTTCCAAAGGCCATGGCCGAATTCCTTCCCATTCCTTGCCCCCCTTCCTTTCCCGTCTCTAAAGACCTCGCTGTTAGAGAGACGTTAAGCAGATTTAAAAAAAAAAGATACAACCTGGATGTAACTTAGTAATAGGAGTGTACACTTAGTAAGTACATCCATGTTTTTATCCGATTTAAAAGATTGGAACCCTACATCGATGTTTTTCGATGCATCGCTTAAAAACATTGATGTTTTTTCAACATCGAATACTTATATTTTTTTCTTAGCTCAACAAATACAAACCAACAATATCCGTCGGTGAATGTCGTTTCATTTATCACTTACCTGTTCCTTTAAAATCGCCAAGAGAAAATGTGACAATAGTTCGACATTCACAATTTCTAGAGAACGCAGTCAGTTCATCGTATTTCGTTTGGTCTGTGTGAGCCTAGAGTAACACTATACCCGCAGTGTAGTGTTGTAGCTGTAATGATGTGTTTAATTTTATGCTTTTTTTGTTCATGGCTTTATGTCTCGTTGACGTTAAAGTCATTAGAGGCGGGAGAAGACTGCGCGCAAGGAACGGGAATGCGGCCAAGACCCTTTGAAGGAAGCATACCTGCATTCAGCTAGAGTGGTTTAGGAAAACCAGGGAAAACCCAAATCTGGATACCCAGACGGGGATTCGAACCTGTCTCTTCCCGAATGTTAGTGTTGTATGAGTGAGGTATAGCTTTTTGAATGAAACAGAAACATCAGATTAACAGAAATATTTCATCACGATACCAGACCATTAAAAACGAGTAGGAGTGAAACTATGAAATTGATTTTATTAATTCACTCATACGGCCAGGATAGCCAACGGCAAGAAAAATTCATCTTCACCGTTGTTATATAACGGTAGTTGCTCACATGTGTCACTACCTGTTAATGACAGTTACATCAAATTGAAATAATTTAATTCAATCATATATATTATTTCTATAAGGTATTTTTTTGTCACAAACCTGTATATACCTTCATACTTAACCGAAATCAATGAATGAGGTGTCATTTTAAAGCTTATGGTCTTCACTTTGGTCACATCATATTTTAAGAACTGAAGTTTTCGGAATTCGACCCTTAAAGGGCGAAAATGTTGATATTTCTAAAATGCTGTTTTCTGTGTTACGAGTCATTTATCTCCCTGGATACCTATCTGAAATCGTTAAATGAAGTATCATTTTAAAGATTAAGATCTCAGCTTTAGTGATGTCATATATTAAGACAGAAATTTTTCGGAATTCGACCCTGAAACGGCAAAAGTATCAATACTTTTGCCATTCGTTTTTGTGTCACAAGCGATTTATCTCCCTTAATATATAACCAATATAGATAAATGGGGAATAATATTAAAGAATAAGGTCTCCGCCATGGTAACATTATATTTTAAGAAAGTAATTTTTCGTAATTCGACCCTTAAAGGGCAAAAATGTCATTTTTTCTAAAATGCCTTTTTTGGATCCCGAGCCATTTATCTCCCTGGATATCTAACCAAAATCGATAAATGAAGTAGGATTATGAGGAGTAATGTCTCAGCTTTGTGACATCATGTTTTAAGAAAGAATGTTTTTGGAATTCAACCCTTAAAGGGAAAAAGTATAAATTTTACTATAACACATTTTTGTGTCACGAGCGATTTATCTCCCTTAATATCTAACCGATATAGATAAATAAGGTATCATATTAAAGAACGAGGTCTCCGCATTGGTAACATTATATTTTAAGAAAGGAATTTTTCGTAATTCGATCCTTAAAGGGCAAAAATGTCAATTTTTCTGAAATGCGTTTTTTGTATCCCGAGCCATTTATCTCCCTGGATATCTAAGCAAAAACGATAAATGAAGTAGGATTATGAGGAGTAATGTCTCAGCTTTGTGTCATCATACTTTAAGAACAAATGTTTTGGAATTCAACCCTTAAAGGGAAAAAGTATAAATTTTTCCATAACACATTTTTGTGTCACGAGCGATTTATCTCCCTTAATATCTAACCTATATAGATAAATGAGGTATCAAATTAAAGAATAAGGTCTCCGCCGTGGTAACATTATATTTTGAGAAAGAAATTTTTCGTAATTCGACCCTTAAATGGCAAAAATGTTAATGTTTCTAAAATGCGTTTTTTTGTATCTCTAGCCACTTATCTCCCTGCATTTCTATCCAAAATCGATAAATCTAGTAGGATTATGAGGAATAATGTCTCAGCTTTGGTGACATCATATTTTAAGAAAGATTTTTTGGAATTCAACGCTTAAATGGAAAAAGGATAAATGGTTCTACAACGCATTTTTGTGTCACCAGCTATTTATCTTCCGTGATATCTAACCGATATAGATAAATGAGGTATCATATTAAAGATTAAAGTCTCCGCCGTGGTAACATTATATTCTAAGAAAGGAATTTTTCGTAATTCGACCCTTAAAGGGCCAAAATGTCAATATTTCTAAAATACGTTTTTTGTGTTTGGGGCCATTTATCTCACTGGATTTCTAACCAAAATCGATAAATGAAGTAGGAATATGAAGAGTAATGACTCAGCTTTGGTGAAATCATATTCAACCTCATTATTCATCGCATTTTATTCGCGAAATTTTCGCACGGGTCGTCTAGTCTTGAATAAATTCAGTAATCTTAACCTTTATTTATATTATTTTTATCATTATTAGCCAGAGTTAATGTTTTAATGATTCGATGTTTTTATGAAAAAAAATCGATGCATCGAATATAAAACTTCTTTTTCAAAACATCGAATCAATCCGATGTATCGTACGGTAAACATCGAATGGATACAATGCATCCATGTTTAGTAAATATCCCTACTTAGGAATCGCTTGAAAGAAACGTGCGAAAAAGATTTTTTTATTTTTTTTTGCGTACGGCTGTACGCCTCGTCGACATCGAGGTCATTAGGGCAAGGAAGAGGAAGGAATTCGGTCATGGGCATTTTAAAGTTACCATCCAGGCATTCCACTGGAGTGATTTGGGGAAACAATGGAAAATCCGAACTGGATGGTCGGACCGGGATTCGAACCCACGTCCTCCTGAATGCGAAGTCAAGGCGTTCCCGTTCACCCACCCCTCTCGGTGAAAGCATTCCTAAATCATATTCATTGACTCTAACACTCTTATGATACTATGACGATAATGAAACACAATGTCCAGATTGATTTAACGGAAATAATTTAAGCAACGATCTACAAAACAGAATAAATGTAAGACAGATCTGGTAATTGAAGTCAGAATTGAAATTGTTCTTCAAGTGGCTTCCGCGCACAGTGTACTTGATGGTGGGGCGAGGCGAACTTGGACGTGTCTGAGTGCGGCCCTTCAGATCGGAAGAGGCGAGGAGGGCGTTATAAATGTTGTGTAGCCTATCGCAGCCGCCCGTATCCCGGCAAGTGGACGTGTGAATATTATCTCCATATTATCCGTAGATTTACACCTGTAATAAATTACGGGGGCCAGTTTTGTTAATGGAAGCTGACAGTGGGGCGCAGACACAGGAATGCACTTTGTCTAATTAATTTCGGGTTCGTTCCCTTGCGTCGCTAGCTACGCCGTCACGATAACGCTTCATCCCTGCGCCAGCGACCACTAAAACGGGGTAGCGGGCGCGGCGTGTCGGAGTCATCGCACGCCTCCAAAGACTCCACCACAATTTATTGATGCACTTTTATGACGGCATTAAAAATGTGTTCGTCTGTTGCGGTTATGGTTAGATTACGAGGAACACAAGTACATTAAAATTTATTATTTCTTTTATCTAAACATAAAAGATAGAGGAATATTAGAATTGTTTTAACCGTGCATGTGTATTACAAATGTGTATATATAGGGGCCTATATTTAAATGTTATGATCTGTAGAAGCTTCTTTATCTATGTACTGAAAGTAAGGTATTATTGGGATGATAAATTTTGTTTTATTACTATTTTCATGAATTCATCAGCCATTTAAACGAGATTTGACCATTTTCGGAAACAGGCCTGTTAGATTTTAGTGGAGGAAATGACCGGTTATTAATAATTTGATACTAGATTTCCATCTTATTAGTGTGGCTTTAAATTTGTTTTAAAATCTTTTTTTCTCTCTCTCTCTTTGGTGATTTCTGTGACAACTCTGAAGAAACTCAATTAATTTACGAAAACTTAAATAAGTACTTTGAGATAATTGATAAGGTGTAAATAAGGCTTTTCTGTTACATATAATGTCGGGTTCTTCTAACACGGTGCACCTATAAATAATTATATTTAATTGGGATTTAACCCTGGGCTTTGGTGATTAGGAAATGTGCGCCACCACCTCTCCAGCCTTGCCTACCAGTTCCTGACACGGTGAGTGGCGCGTGAGCGGTAACGCCCGGGCCTTTCTTTAGGGAGGACGTGTCTTCAAATCCACGTCCGGTCATACTGATTTCTGATTTACATCACTCCAGCCGCATGCCGGGATTGGTTCCTTCAAAAGGTCATGGTCGCCACCCAACAAGTTGGGAAACTGACGATACTATCACTTCCGACATTATACGAGCAGTTATTCAAGATCGGATGTTCTGGAGTCAGTGGATCAATCATAGTGTGGTGTTTCAGAGGACCATCAAGAACACTAGTAAGTCAGGCTTCATAAAATACTCATTGAAACTACTCAAAAGTTAATTAGAACATTAAAGGGAATAAATACAAATATTACTACGCTATGAATATAACTCTTTGACTTTAATACCGTAAAATACGTAGCAATCTTTATACCTATGACAATTGACAATCGTTTAAAATAATACTAAAAATAATTCAAACATTCCATATCATTAAAACTGCTATTATTTCGCCTCTCTTCGTCCTGTCACAAGTGAAACAACGGTTACCGCAAAAAGTTTACAATTTTGTTCATTTTTTATATGTTATTTTTTTGAAAGTAGAAAAGAAAAGGTGGATACACCCTCTATTTGTTGTATTCTTAGAACATTTATGTTTATTGCTGTGAAATGGATGTTTGATCGACTCTGCTTTTACTAATTAAGGCACTATTAGCGATGCGCTTAATATTTTCTGACCTCATCTATCATAATATTCAAGGAAAAATAGACAATTCTTGTGCATATTCTTGTTGCTGATTTTTTTAGTGATATCTTGGCTGGTCGAGTGTGTGTTGTTAGCTTGAATTTGTAATAACGATTTTATTTATTTATTAATTTTAATTGCGATGGAGTTAACGCTCCGATTGGCCATTCCCCTAGCCATATAATTACATCTAATTACCTCTCCCAAGGACGAAATTTTGCCTGTTTGCAGAGCTACAGCATCTGTAAAATGGAATAATAAGAAAAATTTACATTAAAATAAACATCAGAACATAATGTATCCGCATTCAATTCATTTCGGTAAGCATTCTCACTCTCCAGTTCCAGTAACAGCATTGCTGGACTTTAGAAATACCTTATCCCAACTTTAATATGTCACAATGTTTGCAGTGTGTATTTTAATTTAATCTACTATACAATTTCGTAAGCTCACTTTTTCACTAACTTCGAAAGCTATTGACTGTAGAACGGTGTCACGTGGCAGCCTTCACTCGCAAAACAGCGACCAGAAATACTATTAGAAAACAATCGTGGTTATGTCCATAATTTAATGGCGAAGCAACTGCTACCAAATTAATTGCCATAAAATATTTTAATTAAGTTTGCATTAAGTTCATAGTTAAAAAAGTATTGATAAATTTTACGACTGAAAAAACGTGGATCTTCTTTTCAGTAACATGTTGCTAATGTAAGCAAAAAAAAAAAAAACATTTAAAAAAATTATTCATAGTCTCTGCCTTAACCAATTGTCATTCCGGGTTAGGATAAATTTCAGTTTAATTAAAACTTTCACTAATACTGTTGCTTGACGAAAGTTTATGCATTATGGTATGTTTGCTGTTTAGGTATTTTACTGACCACTTTCGTTAATGGTCTTTGTTCATGTTCACTGTAAGTGAGTTATTAGGTTATTTTAAATGGACATGAGAACAAATATGTTACCGAATCAACTATTCTGGCAATTCGTTTCTTCGGAGTTGTTCTACCGTATAATGATATGTAACGTGTATTAAGTTCTCTGGCCGTTACAGATACTATGACCAATGACTACATTATGAGTGTTTGTCCAGTCTCAATAAAAAAAATAACGTGATACTTTCGAAGCAAACAGAATTTTTAAAATTTTGCAGAGTGAACTTTAAGGGTAAAAAACAAGTCAGGTTTGTATTTAAGCAATTATACGATTGTGCTAATGTCACTGTTCGTTTTTATTTCCTACCACTATCAATGTTTCTGAGTTCTTCACGCTCAAGAGATTTTATTCACCCTGAAACACAGGTCAAGTTTAAATTTGGTCAAATCAAGTCAACCTGTCATAATCTTTCATCTTAAAAACAGTAACTAATTTAGACCAGTGACGATACCCAAAAAACAGTCACGGGCTTACACTAGTTTGATATAATTGCGATGGAGTGCACTCTCCGATGGCAATCTCGCTACACATCCATCTTTCTCCTATTCTCTTCCCACCTACTTTTGCGCTATACTAATTTGAACTTTAAACTCTTTCAGTGTTTTTGGTAGATTATTCGTTATTTCCGTTAGAAACGCTCCGCCGCACAGTGGTTCAGATCGCTAGAAAGTTGTCAAAAAATCGATTCATTCGAAAAAAACGTATGCAGAGTTTTATGGGTTATGAGCTCAAATCTGGTGCCAAAAATGTAAAATTTTCGCCCAAATGGTTGATTTTTTTCCGTCCTAGAACACAATATATTTCGCTCTAAAATGTGAATATAGAGATTTTTGGGGTCGATGAGTTCGAATTTATAGTTAGAAATTCAGATTGGTCAATCCTTCCGAGTGTATACCAAATTATTGTCACCAAACTCCCTATAAAATAATATGAAATGTAATTGAAATTTTATTGATATTATTTATCTACGTGTAAATAGTTTAAATTCATCTGTGTTGTGTACCGTTATTTAATATTAGTTATTGTTCTTATCGTATTGTTATGTTAATTAATTTGTATACCTGATAAAGATACGGCTTGCCTTGCAGATTTTCCTTAAGCTTACTCTTATCCCGAGAAGATTATTATACTGCCGATGGTGGATTGAGGTCGTACCGAATTGTTTAATTCCTTCCTATATATCTTCCTGTTCGGTTTAATTCTTTACAAAACATCTTATATTTTATAAATCTAGCTGATCTTTGAAAACACTGTTCATAAGAAATGTTCATATGATAACGCTGAATTCATCGGAATATTCTCAATTGAAATGACAATTAATTTATTGCCATGATTAGTATGATGGCATACTTTAAAAATTAGGAAGTTTAATTTGTTTTAACCTTGTGAAATCAGGAATATCTATCACATGGCTTTCGTCATTTCAGACGAAAAAATGAAAACCTCGAAATAAATGTATAACTGAATGGAAAATAAAGCTTGGCATATTTTTTTTCATGCAACATAGCATGATCAATTAATTCTTGCGTTTAATTGATGGCATTATCTTATGTAGTAAACTACAGCTTACAGAAAGCTATTAATTTAATATAGTTGCCTCATTGTCATTAATACTAAAGATGAGAAAATATTGAATTATCAGTGGAGTTGTTAAATAAAATCAATAAAAACGCTAGCAGTGAGGCACTTACTATATTGCTGAACGATTTATGGCGTCTTTCTATCACAAGATTATTACAGTCCTCCACTTTCTCTTGTCATTCACTAATCGTTGTGTGCTTACATAACATCATAAAATACGCCGTAAAACATGTGATTCGTTTTCTCTCTTGCCTGTGCTCTTTTATAACCTTTTCTCCACACGTTACCTTGCTTACAAAGTAATCAAACATACCTTTCTCTTCCACTTGCAAAATTATTACCAAAAACACTTCGGTCACTAATATTTTTGGCTCATCTGATCGAAAATTCATTTAGTTCTAATTTACTTTTCTGGTAGTGACAGGTAAATTTACAAAAATAAGTCTCAACATCTCAGACTTATGGAGAAATATACAGGTTCCCAAAATTAATAAATTTCTTGCTCTTCCCGCAGGCTAGGTTTCTGTGTCCGCTATGTTGGCTTCTAAACTTCTACCAGGCGGTGAAGACTAAAGTGAATGACCTCAGCCCAGCCTATTATGGCGGCCATTCTGTGCATACCCTTACCTTCAGAACAAAATATTTCTTATTGCTCAAAGAGTGATCGGCGTCACTCCCACCACAGAAGATTAGATTAATTATTTTCTAGTTAATTCTAAATCTTCCAGTTCCTAATTATCTCCTGTATCTCATTTACCGCATATAATGTAACAACACATTACTTTTAAGTCAGGGGTCCCCAAAGTGGTCGATACCGAGCCCTTGGGGTCAATAAGAGATCTCCCGGGGTCGATTAATACTAAAGAGGATCAATTAAACTAAACAGGAAAAAAATAGGAATGTTCTACTAACAATCAGGTCAATAAGTAAAATTAAAGCTCATCCTCTCAGTTCTCTTTTGTTTGCGAAGTCATGTGAAGTAAATGATGAAACATTCAACAAATTACTTTTGCTCACTGAGATAAGGTGGTTGTCAACAGGTGATAGTTGCAGAGACTCATCTGAAGAGTGTCTTAGGAAGATAGATTCATCGCTATGTGACAAGTTAAAACAGTACAACAACCATCTGTTATTTTTTGCAGATCTTTATTTCAAATTTATTCCATCTGTCCATAGTTTTGTTCCTATTTTTTGAGATTATATTAATAGTGGAAAGTATCTCGTTTTTCTGTTAATTTTATTGGATGGATTTTATAAATTATTTCATTGAGATGTTATGCAGGCCTCCTTATTGCTTCGCATCAGAAATGCCAAAAATGATTAATGTTTTTATTAAATATTGTGGGGGTCGATAAGAAGGCAAATATCGTATCAAGGGGTCGACGGGGTAAAAAGTTTCGGGACCCCCGTTCTAAGTGATCGAGATTCTAGCTTTCAAGAATTAGGGATGCCTTAACATGTCGGAGTTTTAACTTGTGTCGTGACTGACCCGACATATAATGTCCCGATTCGTTTAGCGTCTTTGCCTTCTCTTTTAAATGATGACCACTTTAAGAGCTGTTGATTCATTACACTCTGTGATAAGCTCACAAGCGGGAGCCTTGTTGGATTGAGCCGTCTTACCGGAGCCGCCTGCGAATCTACATCGAACGTCGTAAAGTCCCATACAGCGTGTGATTAGCGCTCGTTACAACAAGCCACTTGTTGGAAGGAAAGGGGGAAGGATAGAGTAGCTAACGACCTGGACATGGTCCAGTCGGCGATGGCAGCGCCACGGCCTTTTACTGCGGTAACCACAGTTCGCGTAATAATGGCCTCACTTGGTGTTACAACGTATCGTTACCACACATATCTCAACATTTATTCGGCAAAGTAGTTGGGTCCTGGATGTGTAATGTCTCTATTTAATCTATTGACAGTGTAATTTCACGTTTCCCAATGCTAATCGTTTATGTCACTTGTTTCATAGTTCTTCGTATGGCAGCGAAAAGTCGTTCAGCCTTAATTGGCGTCTTATGTTTAACTTTGTCTGCGAAACCCCACAAATAACTAGGGAATGTCTGTAATTTCACGAAATCTCAGCGAGAGTGGTGGTGTAACGGCTAGCGTTCTGGCCTCGCATTCGGGAGGACGGCGGTTCGAACCCCCGTCCGGGCATCCAGATTTGGGTTTTCCATGGTTTCCCCAAATCACTCCAGGTGAATGGCGGGATGCTTCCTTCAAAAGGCCATGGCCAAATTCCTTCCCATTCCTTGCCCCCCATCCTTTCCCGTCTCTAAAGACCTAGTTGTTATAGGAGACGTTAGGCAGTTTTAAAAAAAAAAAAAAAAAAAAAAAAAAAAAAAAACGATATCTCGTGCTCAGCGATTCCGTTTTATGGTCTAGATGAAATATTTTCAAATTGTTTGTTTTCCTTCTTCTTCTGTAAATCATTTTCATCATTTTCCACTACTTCGATGGACAGCAAGATGTCACAATTTCCGGGGATCTTGCCATATATGTGCACTATTTTTACGATGTAACAAAAAGCTTATTTTCTATAGCTATGTAAGTCAACCTGTGTATATCGGTTCTAGAAACGCGAAAGAACAGTTGGATAGATTTCAAAAGGTTTTACATAGTTGTAAAACTTAGGATCAGAGAGTTAGAATATGCTTTATGTCTTATGTTTCTCTGTTATACTGCGCCAGGGCATTAAATGAAATTCTGAACGTGTAGTCACAAGCACCAATGACGTAAGCCCATCTAGATGTTACATACTCCATTAACAAACAAATATCGTAAAAATATCAGCAATGTACCTAATTCATTGATACCATCCACGAAGTTAAATTCCGGAAAATCTAAGAAATATCTATTTACCTGCTATTACCTGTTGATTTGACTGAAAACTTTTTCCATCCATAAATTTGTTTGGAATTGGAAATAGGTAGAAGTTAGAGTTACCAAAAGTTGGTTAATAGAATCGAAAATTCGTACTTCAGACCCATAAATTTTCCTCTTGCCAAAATATATCTGTATTGTTCCGATGGAAGATGACATTTTTCTTTCCGAATTTAAGCGTCTTCTAATATTCATCCAGTTTCTCCAGAAGACTGGCTCAGAAGCCTTCAATTATTGTTTTTTCCCTTCCTTTTTAAAGTAATCAATAAAAATAATCCTTTATGCAGTCCAGAAAATACTAGCCATTATCTTCATGGCAGATAAAATCGATTCCGCCTTTTCTGTGCAGAGCCACACTGTATTTTGATTGTTGTTTCATTTGTGGTGATCAGTGGTAGACATATTTCTCATCCACAGTAATAAATCTGCGCAGAAATAGTCAAATATTGTTGAGAAACCCATTTTTGCACTTGTTTTTGATTGGTATTAAACGAATGAGGCATCCAGTCTTGTACAAAGCCTATATTACATATCTCTAATCACAGAAAAAACAATGTCATGTTTGTAAATGAATCACCATCTGTTAAAAACTTTCAGTAATTCATTTAATTATATACGCGTGTCGATCTTGTGGTATGGGGAATTATTTATTATTTATTTATTTATCAATCTTGTTCCATGGATCCCTGCTGAGGAGGGACCTCTGTGATATGAAACATTTCATGGTTAATACAAATACATACAATACGAATAATAACCATAGTGCAAAAATTATATGTTACAAAGACAAAAAGATAAACACTTTTTACAACTGAGTTTTGCAAAAGTCATATTGAACACAATTACATTGTCCAAATTCTTGAACGAAGTAGAAGGAGTTGTCAAAAAGAAAATCTCTCAGTTTTTCTTTAAATATATCTTTATCATCTGCAAAATGTTTAATACTATTGGGAGGTTTATTAAACAGATGTATTTCAAAATAATTAACTCCTCTTTGTATTAATGACAGAGATATTTGTGTTTTGTGCAAGTTATTTCTATTTCTTGTATTGAAATTTTGTATCTGTGAATTAGACGTAAACAGGTTAAAATGTCCTATGACAAAGCACATGAAAGAATATATGTACTGAGAAATCATTGTAAGAATATTGAATTTTTTTAGAGTTGTCTGCAAGAAGTTCTTGGTTTTAACTTACGCAGCATCCTTATAGGTCTTTTCCGTGGTATGAAAACTTTTCCCTAAAAATTATGCCATATGACATCAGTGAATGAACACATGAAGCGTACACCTGTTTCGTTAATTCTGCTGTTAGGGAAAAATTGTTCGTATTGCAAAGGTGGCACTACTTTACTTCTTTAGTCGTGAAGTGATATGTTCGTGCCAACAGTTTCTCATCTATTTCAATACCAAGGAATTTTATACTCTTTGTATCAAAGATTGTGTTATTTTTATAGTTTATATCTAAATCCGGGTGTGCATAATTTTTTTATTTTAAACTTAATATTATAATGTATTATTTCAAAATTTAATTTTAATGAATTTCTCTTAAACCAGTTTGCTACTTCACTAATTACTTCATTTATATTAAATTCTAGATTACTGTTTGGTGTTTTTTTTCACACATATGTTAATGTCATCTGCAAATAAAACACTCTTATCTTTGCCAGATAAGTTTCCAGGTAGTTCATTGAGGGGTCCTAGAACAGAGCCTTGTGGAATTCCATGTTTTATTTTCTCCCAGTCTGATGAAGCATCTATACTGATACAAGCTGACCTGGTCACGCGTTGCTGTGACTCAGTGGTTATATAGTACCTACGATGGATCAATGTTATTGTAAACATCCTAATGTAGTCAAATTATTATTGACTAATAAAGACAAAAACATTTTAGTCGATTTGAAAATTCAAAAGTAATATTTATTTATTGAAATCTCAGTTTTATAAATGAAGTAGATTAAGTTGATTTTTAAACATTTTTAACAATTATTTTAATTATTTTAAGTTATTACAATTTATAATAATTGGTGCACAATATTTTTAGTTAGCCTGTCAAATAGATTTGATGGTTTCCCCACACGTGAGCAGGCATAGCTGCCCATTGGAGAAACACGTATTTTCCTAGTCCAAGCCGCAAACGGACATTGTTTGGCCTTGAGTTATTTATGGTCATAGCGAAAGCCAAACGAATCGGAAATTGAAGCCTTTTAAATGGTATTCGAGATTCTGACGGTAACATTGGAATACGTGGCAACATGACGATTTCTCCTTTATACTTTCCAGTCAAAATAGTTGCTTCAAGAACATTTCCGGTGATCCTATTGATAAACAAACATGTATCGTTGCATGATCTAGGTTGATTCAAATTACGAAGAAGAATAATCGGTGAACCAATCTTTAACTGAAGATATTCCTGGTATATCCAAAGAATTTAAAAACTCGGTTGGAAAATTCACGGCTTCATTTTCATGTACAATAGTGTCTAATGATTTAAAAGACATCAGATGATCTGGCAACAGTTAATTTCGTCAACGTCAACATTTTTGATGCCAAAATAGGACTATTACTGAGCCAATTATGATCTAAGTAATTATTTGATACATCGGGGAAAACACTCTCTCGGTCACGCGTTGCTATACGAAATAATAGTAGTAACAGTATGGAGAGAATTTTTTTTTCAAAAGCAGATTTCGAATATGGCAGAATTCCAAGGTAGAGAGGAGAGAAAGAGAAAACAGTGCAATAATGAAGGATTCCTGGAGAGCTGACCATAATGAAGAAAAATTAGAAGGAAGCAAGAAATACTTACACGTTTTTGAATTTATCGTAACGTTTTCTTCAATGTTATATTCATGTTTGTACGTCGTTACGTATAATAACACACAAGCGATGCACAACAATATAGTATAGTTATAACACAATACACAGCACGATTAAAATTCAAGAAACACACATTTGGCGTGGAACAGACTGTAGAATAAATATCGAAACACAATTCCATCTACGGGATGATTCGATAAAGTAACACACCGTCATCTGTTAGAAATTTATGATGGCTTGGAATAGATTGTAGCATAAATAAATCGAAACACAACGCCATCTACTGGACGGTTACCCAACCTGTGACGATAAATTAACACATCTGTTACAAACTTATGGAATTTATAAACCATTGTCCTATAACAAACGTTTAATTAGCAACAATAAGTATTCAGGTCACAAATCGAGATAAAAACTATCCTATTTTTAAGTTGGACCAAATTACACACAGTTAGCCAAATTTCATCAAAATCGGTTAAGTAGTTTCGGAGTTCATCCCGGACAAACATAGTGACACTAGATTTTTATATATGTAAGATTAGAATCAAAAGTGGAAACTTTTTGCATTCGATTTTCCATGTATGATTTAAACCTATTACCTGCGGTTCCATAAATACCATACTATTCCATTTTTTTCAAAAGTAATTAATGATTTACACAGTCAAATACTTTTGCAAGATCAAAAATATTCCTACAGGGTTTATTTTATTATTTAGTTCCTCATATGTGTTACTTAAAACTGAAAATACTGTATAGCCATTTGTATGAATAATCCTTTTTGGAACTCTAATTGTGATTTAATGAGGATATTATAGTATTTAACATGTTTGTTACTCTATGATACATGACTTTTTCAAAAATCTTTGACAATCCTGAAAGTATTGAAATGGGACGATAGTCATCTATACATGTTGCTTCTCCTTTTTGAAATAACGGTTTTACAACTGTATATTTTAGTCTATTTGGAAACACACCTTGCATTAATGATTCATTACAAATGTGGACAACTACATGATTGATACAATCTGAACATATTTTCAATAATTTACTTGAAAAATTGTCATAACCGGAAGAATTTTTAGTTTTTAATTGTTTCATGAGTTTATTTATTTCTGAGATTGTTACTGGTGGCAATTGCATCTCCACAAATCTATTTGGGAAAGCAGTCTGAATAAGTCTTAGGGCACTATGTGTGGTTTGCTTTTCTATGCCTAATTTCTCTACAACTGAAGTAAAGTGTTTGTTAAATATTTCACAAACTTCCCCTACTTGACTATGAACAGATCCATTTTGTTCTATTTTTATGTCTTTAGAGTGAGTTGCAGATTTTCCTGTTTCAAGTTTTTTATTACCAGTGAGAACCTGGTAGAATCAGTAACATGAACTATTTTAACTTCTATGAAAACCGATTTGGTACTCTGGTTCAACATTGCTAATTGTATATTTGCGAAGGTCACTATTTCACCGGTTTTGTTTGAATAAGTCAGACTTGTTTTGTTACACATAGTTAGTACTATCGCTGCTATTTATTATATTTTGTATCTGTGTTTTCATCTGCAGTTACAGATTTCGTGGGTCATCTGCAAGAGATGCACGACCTCGTTTGATTTCAGCAGCGCATTTAATTAATGTTGAATTTAGATGATCAGATTCCTTATAATTTTTTATGAACTTTGGGAGAATTCCATTAGCGTCATACCGTCCAAAACAAATAATTTTGTGGATGCATGTTATTCCACTTTATCCATTTCAAAGAGACAAACAGCACATGAGTTCTTTAAAATCGGTATAAAGAATACTATCTCAGGGATGAAGTTGAAACGTGAGTTCGTTACCCTGATAAGTCTATGAACATTACATAACAACAATTGATGGCGATGCATTCTCTGTATTAGGCTGAAAACTTTTACATTCGTAGAGTATATCAAAGATGGTCACATAACTAGTGAGCGAACACGAAGATATCAAAGACTTTCACAGGCAAAGCGAAAATAGAAGAATACAAAAGCTCAAGTGGTTAAGGCGTTTATTTTCAAAACGTTCGATGCTCCGGTCCCAGGTTCGAATCACGGTAGGCGCAGGAATTCTGAGAATTGCGTTTGATCGGATGAGCTACGCCAGGACGTTGCGAGGTGCGAATTTCACGTTAAGCTGTATGTTTCCTCTAGGGCTTACAACCACAGTTGTAACACGATGTGTACACACCCACAGCAAAATTCAAGTTAAACGAAGGCTTAACGTGGTCGTAGTTGGCTCAAACGAACTTACATAAACATATGGCAACGACACGTAATAAGAACAAGTTACGAGTTCCTGCCAAAACCGGCTACGAAATGTAAGCCCTGAAATAAAGGGGACGTGGGTAGAACAAGAAATGTGTGGGATGTGGTCTGAGGGTCCGAAACAGAGAGGACGGCCTCATCCTTGAAGAAGAAGAAGCGTAATAAACACAAAGTCACTAACAAAATATTCATACATAATTGCAAAAAGTTTAGGTACGGAGTTTATTAAAAAGAGCATCAATATTTATACCAAGTTTATAAAGAATTGTCATTACATATTATTCATCATCAGTTCATGATAACATTTTTGCGAATAGTATAAATCGATCAATAATAACAGAACTGGTGATATTTGAGATTCAATAATCCTGTAGTTGTTCACCTGAAAGCATATCTGTAAATCAGGGAAAGTTTAAATATGCATGACTAGATAGGGAACGGAACCCTGCACCTGAAAATTATTGCTGAGTTTTCCATTAATCTCTACAGTGTAAGAATCTTACTGACAGAGAGTAATCTATAAATCCTTGTTCTTCGTTCTGCCACAAGATACAAAGTATTTTCTTGTCAAAATCCATCAATATCGGTATAGCTATTTAGTCGACAAAAAAAAACCAAAAAGACAGACTTACTTCCGAATTTTAGTATTATTAGTGCAGATCACACACACACACACACTGATTGCGAGAAAAACAACGGATGACTGATCAATATAGCGTAAAAATTTGTACAACTACAGCATTGTTAGACCGTGTACTATTTTCCAAGCATCGCCCCTCCCTTAAATTTGTGATATCTACAGTTTAACATGGAATCCGAAAAACTGACCTTCCAGGCGTGCCAAATACGATCAAAAACAATTTTTAAAAATCTTCGCTTATATAGGGATTTAAACCTGGACCACGCTCGAAATTTTAGTAGGCAAGCGCATTAACCACTGAGCTACCAGACTGTTATACTGGAAAGTGCCACAGAGACGTGCATATACTATGCGTATGTCATCGCCGTTCAGTAATTTTTTAAAATTCCATGACAATATGTATTATTTATACACAAAAAGTATCCTATGTCCGTCCTAATGGCAAATAGTATCTCCTTGTCAAATTTAATCACGATTAGATTACCCATTTACCCGTGGCAACGTAACAAACAGACAGACAGAGAGACAGAGAGGCAGACAGACAGAGTTTCTTTCGCATTTATAATATTAGTATAGATGAAATGATTCACTACAGAACACGGGGTAACGATTCTAGTTTCTTAGCTCTTGTTCGTCTACAGTCTCTGATATCGTGCCATTATTTAAAGAGTCCATCGATCAGTGCTTTCTTTTGATCTTCATTAGAGTTCACCTCAGTTTTCTAGATCTTTGATCTATTTCGAAACATTATTGACCTCCAGTCTAAATTCAGCCCTGGTATTATCTGAAATACCAGAACTCAGTCCATTCTCACATCTTTGGAACCATCTCCACCTTGTTGCCTTTCATTTACTAAAATCCCAGGTCTCAGTAATTCGATCGTTCTGAAGATATGCCAAAGCAATAGAAACGTTTCATTCTATTTGATGACTAGTTCTTTCCTTATGAACGATTTTTTTATTAGATATGAAACGTAAGTACCACTTAACATATATATTGTTAAACATTTCTCTCTTAGCGAACAAGCCCATTTGTACATTTAGTTTCATGGGCAAACTCTTCATAGCCATAATTTTTTTCTTCTTTTTTAAAATCATAAGTAACAAGAAAGCTCATTAACGTTTTAGTTTACGTTTTCAGAAACAAAGTGCTGTGTTTCTTATTTGCTGTAGAAAGAAAATATTTCGATTGTTTAGTGTAAATGCTGCCATATACTTAACACAGACCACACCGAATTACCTTACTCTCATTGTTTCTTGCAAATAGTACGAGGTAGAAGACACGCTACGAATTTGGATTGATGTACAAACTTACAGACTGCAGACTGCTGCTCTCTTCGAACAACGTGATTTAAAAAAATAAGAACATTATCTGATTACAATGGGGACATAAACGTTATGAATTAGAGTCCAATCACTTTCTTTATTGCAGCTGGTTCTGAGTGCTGTCCCTAATTGCAGCCCCCCCTTATCTGCTTTCCGCAAAGGCGTCAGTTGCTTCAGGCATCGTAAAACTTAAGGTTTTTTTTCTTTTAACTAACTGTTAATAACAAGGAGTTGCTTCGACCTTCTTTTTGCAGCATGTCTCAATTGAGGTCTATGAATAATTATTTTGCTGACAGCTAATGAATTACTTAAACCTTGTTCCTTGTTGGAAATTGGGAATTGCTTGGTTATAAACACGTTCGGTTGGTCAATTAACTTACTCAAAGTTGTGCGAATAATTTAGTCCTATATTGTACAGATTTATCGTACCTATATGTGTTTTTACCAACATTACTACCAAAACACACTAAATTGCTCAATTGTCGGATAAGACAAACTTTTTTGACAGTAATTTAGTAGAATTTCTGCATCATTAACGTCTATAGGTAACAATACTTACAAAAACAGCATTTGCTTCAAAGGTATTCTTACAGTTTGTACATGCAAATACCAAACCGTTTTTTCCGTATAACAATTCAAACAGTTATCTCAATTGAAAAATCTACATGAAAAAGGATGAAAGCATTTCCATTTCACCAAATATTTTAGGGATTAAATGCAGTCTGTATTCGGAGTTTAGTATTATTCATTACCCATATTTTTCGCACATTTTTTTCTACTGTTTTTGATATAAAAGAAAATAGTATGGAGAACAATTAAAACAGATTACAATCAAATAGATTTTTTCAATTCAGAAAAAATTAATTATTGGGAACAAATAGCAGCAAATTTTATATAAAAAGGAACACTGTATATTGACGACGAAGGGAAAAAAACCGTCAAGACAACCAGTATTGACAAATTGTGCTTATTGC
>JARYHS010008074.1:287299454-287334557 GCA_031002005.1 Vandiemenella viatica
GCAATAAGCACAATTTGTCAATACTGGTTGTCTTGACGGTTTTTTTCCCTTCGTCGTCAATATACAGTGTTCCTTTTTATATAAAATTTGCTGCTATTTGTTCCCAATAATTAATTTTTTCTGAATTGAAAAAATCTATTTGATTGTAATCTGTTTTAATTGTTCTCCATACTATTTTCTTTTATATCAAAAACAGTAGAAAAAAATGTGCGAAAAATATGGGTAATGAATAATACTAAACTCCGAATACAGACTGCATTTAATCCCTAAAATATTTGGTGAAATGGAAATGCTTTCATCCTTTTTCATGTAGATTTTTCAATTGAGATAACTGTTTGAATTGTTATACGGAAAAAACGGTTTGGTATTTGCATGTACAAACTGTAAGAATACCTTTGAAGCAAATGCTGTTTTTGTAAGTATTGTTACCTATAGATGCAGAAATTCTACTAAATTACTGTCAAAAAAGTTTGTCTTATCCGACAATTGAGCAATTTAGTGTGTTTTGGTAGTAATGTTGGTAAAAACACATATAGGTACGATAAATCTGTACAATATAGGACTAAATTATTCGCACAACTTTGAGTAAGTTAATTGACCAACCGAACGTGTTTATAACCAAGCAATTCCCAATTTCCAACAAGGAACAAGGTTTAAGTAATTCATTAGCTGTCAGCAAAATAATTATTCATAGACCTCAATTGAGACATGCTGCAAAAAGAAGGTCGAAGCAACTCCTTGTTATTAACAGTTAGTTAAAAGAAAAAAAACCTTAAGTTTTACGATGCCTGAAGCAACTGACGCCTTTGCGGAAAGCAGATAAGGGGGGGCTGCAATTAGGGACAGCACTCAGAACCAGCTGCAATAAAGAAAGTGATTGGACTCTAATTCATAACGTTTATGTCCCCATTGTAATCAGATAATGTTCTTATTTTTTTAAATCACGTTGTTCGAAGAGAGCAGCAGTCTGCAGTCTGTAAGTTTGTACATCAATCCAAATTCGTAGCGTGTCTTCTACCTCGTACTATTTGCAAGAAACAATGAGAGTAAGGTAATTCGGTGTGGTCTGTGTTAAGTATATGGCAGCATTTACACTAAACAATCGAAATATTTTCTTTCTACAGCAAATAAGAAACACAGCACTTTGTTTCTGAAAACGTAAACTAAAACGTTAATGAGCTTTCTTGTTACTTATGATTTTAAAAAAGAAGAAAAAAATTATGGCTATGAAGAGTTTGCCCATGAAACTAAATGTACAAATGGGCTTGTTCGCTAAGAGAGAAATGTTTAACAATATATATGTTAAGTGGTACTTACGTTTCATATCTAATAAAAAAATCGTTCATAAGGAAAGAACTAGTCATCAAATAGAATGAAACGTTTCTATTGCTTTGGCATATCTTCAGAACGATCGAATTACTGAGACCTGGGATTTTAGTAAATGAAAGGCAACAAGGTGGAGATGGTTCCAAAGATGTGAGAATGGACTGAGTTCTGGTATTTCAGATAATACCAGGGCTGAATTTAGACTGGAGGTCAATAATGTTTCGAAATAGATCAAAGATCTAGAAAACTGAGGTGAACTCTAATGAAGATCAAAAGAAAGCACTGATCGATGGACTCTTTAAATAATGGCACGATATCAGAGACTGTAGACGAACAAGAGCTAAGAAACTAGAATCGTTACCCCGTGTTCTGTAGTGAATCATTTCATCTATACTAATATTATAAATGCGAAAGAAACTCTGTCTGTCTGCCTCTCTGTCTCTCTGTCTGTCTGTTTGTTACGTTGCCACGGGTAAATGGGTAATCTAATCGTGATTAAATTTGACAAGGAGATACTATTTGCCATTAGGACGGACATAGGATACTTTTTGTGTATAAATAATACATATTGTCATGGAATTTTAAAAAATTACTGAACGGCGATGACATACGCATAGTATATGCACGTCTCTGTGGCACTTTCCAGTATAACAGTCTGGTAGCTCAGTGGTTAATGCGCTTGCCTACTAAAATTTCGAGCGTGGTCCAGGTTTAAATCCCTATATAAGCGAAGATTTTTAAAAATTGTTTTTGATCGTATTTGGCACGCCTGGAAGGTCAGTTTTTCGGATTCCATGTTAAACTGTAGATATCACAAATTTAAGGGATGGGGCGATGCTTGGAAAATAGTACACGGTCTAACAATGCTGTAGTTGTACAAATTTTTACGCTATATTGATCAGTCATCCGTTGTTTTTTCTCGCAATCAGTGTGTAGTGTGTGTGTGTGATCTGCACTAATAATACTAAATTCGGAAAGTAAGTCTGTCTTTTTGGTTTTTTTTTGTCGACTAAATAGCTATACCGATATTGATGGATTTTGACAAGAAAATACTTTGTATCTTGTGGCAGAACGAAGAACAAGGATTTATAGATTACTCTCTGTCAGTAAGATTCTTACACTGTAGAGATAAATGGAAAACTCAGCAATAATTTTCAGATGCAGGGTTCCGTTCCCTATCTAGTCATGCATATTTAAACTTTCCCTGATTTACAGATATGCTTTCAGGCGAACAACTACAGGATTATTGAATCTCAAATATCACCAGTTCTGTTATTATTGATCGATTTATACTATTCGCAAAAATGTTATCATGAAACTGATGATGAATACTATTTAATGACAATTCTTTATAAACTTGGTATAAATATTGATGCTCTTTTTAATAAACTCCGTACCTAAACTTTTTGCAATTATGTATGAATATTTTGTTAGTGACTTTGTGTTTATTACGCTTCTTCTTCTTCAAGGATGAGGCCGTCCTCTCTGTTTCGGACCCTCAGACCACATCCCACACATTTCTTGTTCTACCCACGTCCCCTTTATTTCAGGGCTTACATTTCGTAGCCGGTTTTGGCAGGAACTCGTAACTTGTTCTTATTACGTGTCGTTGCCATATGTTTATGTAAGTTCGTTTGAGCCAACTACGACCACGTTAAGCCTTCGTTTAACTTGAATTTTGCTGTGGGTGTGTACACATCGTGTTACAACTGTGGTTGTAAGCCCTAGAGGAAACATACAGCTTAACGTGAAATTCGCACCTCGCAACGTCCTGGCGTAGCTCATCCGATCAAACGCAATTCTCAGAATTCCTGCGCCTACCGTGATTCGAACCTGGGACCGGAGAATCGAACGTTTTGAAAATAAACGCCTTAACCACTTGAGCTTTTGTATTCTATTTTCGCTTTCCCTGTGAAAGTCTTTGATATCTTCGTGTTCGCTCACTAGGTATGTGACCATCTTTGATATACTCTACGAATGTAATATGAAAAGTTTTCAGCCTAATACAGAGAATGCATCGTCATCAATTGTTGTTATGTAATGTTCATAGACTTATCACGGTAACGAACTCACGTTTCAACTTCATCCCTGAGATAGTATTCTTTATACCGATTTTAAAGAACTCATGTGCTGTTTGTCTCTTTGAAATGGATAAAGTGGAATAACATGCATCCTCAAAATTATTTGTTTTGGACGGTATGACGCTAATGGAATTCTCCCAAAGTTCATAAAAATTATAAGGAATCTGATCATCTAAATTCAACATTAATTAAATGCGTGGCTGAAATCAAATGAGGTCGTGCATCTCTTGCAGATGACAAACGAAATCTGTAACCGCAGATGAAAACACAGATACAAAATATTATAAATAACAGCGATAGTACTATGTGAAACAAAACAAGTCTGACTTATTCAAACAAAACCGGTGAAATAGTGACCTTCGCAAATATACAATTAGCAATGTTGAACCAGAGTACCAAATCGGTTTTCATAGAAGTTAAAATAGATCATGTTACTGATTCTACCAGGTTCTCACTGGTAATAAAAAATTGAAACAGGAAAATCTGCAACTCACTCTAAAGACATAAAAATAGAACAAAATGGATCTGTTCATAGTCAAGTAGGGGAAGTTTGTGAAATATTTAACAAACACTTTACTTCAGTTGTAGAGAAATTAGGCATAGAAAAGCAAACCACACATAGTGCCCTAAGACTTATTCAGACTGCTTTCCCAAATAGATTTGTGGAGATGCAATTGCCACCAGTAACAATCTCAGAAATAAATAAACTCATGAAACAATTAAAAACTAAAAATTCTTCCGGTTATGACAATTTTTCAAGTAAATTATTGAAAATATGTTCAGATTGTATCAATCATGTAGTTGTCCACATTTGTAATGAATCATTAATGCAAGGTGTGTTTCCAAATAGACTAAAATATACAGTTGTAAAACCGTTATTTCAAAAAGGAGAAGCAACATGTATAGATGACTATCGTCCCATTTCAATACTTTCAGGATTGTCAAAGATTTTTGAAAAAGTCATGTATCATAGAGTAACAAACATGTTAAATACTATAATATCCTCATTAAATCACAATTAGAGTTCCAAAAAGGATTATTCATACAAATGGCTATACAGTATTTTCAGTTTTAAGTAACACATATGAGGAACTAAATAATAAAATAAACCCTGTAGGAATATTTTTGATCTTGCAAAAGTATTTGACTGTGTAAATCATTAATTACTTTTGAAAAAAATGGAATAGTATGGTATTTATGGAACCGCAGGTAATAGGATTAAATCATACATGGAAAATCGAATGCAAAAAGTTTCCACTTTTGATTCTAATCTTACATATATAAAAATCTAGTGTCACTATGTTTGTCCGGGATGAACTCCGAAACTACTTAACCGATTTTGATGAAATTTGGCTTACTGTGTGTAATTTGGTCCAACTTAAAAGATAGGATAGTTTTTATCTCGATTTGTGACCTGAATACTTATTGTTGCTAATTAAACGTTTGTTATAGGACAATGGTTTATAAATTCCATATGTTTGTAACAGATGTGTTAATTTATCGTCACAGGTTGGGTAACCGTCCAGTAGATGGCGTTGTGTTTCGATTTATTCATGCTACAATCTATTCCAAGCCATCATAAATTTCTAACAGATGACGGTGTGTTACTTTATCGAATCATCCCGTAGATGGAATTGTGTTTCGATATTTATTCTACAGTCTGTTCCACGCCAAATGTGTGTTTCTTGAATTTTAATCGTGCTGTGTATTGTGTTATAACTATACTATATTGTTGAGCATCGCTTGTGTGTTATTATACGTAACGACGTACAAACATGAATATAACATAGAAGAAAACGTAACGATAAATTCAAAAACGTGTAAGTATTTCTTGCTTCCTTCTAATTTTTCTTCATTTCGTTATGGTCAGCTCTCCAGGAATCCTTCATTATTGCACTGTTTTCTCTTTCTCTCCTCTCTACCTTGGAATTCTGCCATATTCGAAATCTGCTTTTGAAAAAAAAATTCTCTCCATACTGTTACTGCTATTATTTCGTATAGCAACGCGTGACCGAGAGAGTGTTTTCCCCGATGTATCAAATAATTACTTAGATCATAATTGGCTCAGTAAGAGTCCTATTTTGGCATCAAAAATGTTGACGTTGACGAAATTAACGGTTGCCAGATCATCTGATGTCTTTTAAATCATTAGACACTATTGTACATGAAAATGAAGCCGTGAATTTTCCAACCGAGTTTTTAAATTCTTTGGATATACCAGGAATATCTTCAGTTAAAGATTGGTTCACCGATTATTCTTCTTCGTAATTTGAATCAACCTAGATAATGCAACGATACATGTTTGTTTATCAATAGGATCACCGCAAATGTTCTTGAAGCAACTATTTTGACTGGAAAGTATAAAGGAGAAATCGTCATGTTGCCACGTATTCCAAAGTTACCGTCAGAATCTCGAATACCATTTAAAAGGCTTCAATTTCCGATTCGTTTGGCTTTCGCTATGACCATAAATAACTCAAGGCCAAACAATGTCCGTTTGCGGCTTGGACTAGGAAAATACGTGTTTCTCCAATGGGCAGCTATGCCTGCTCACGTGTGGGGAAACCATCAAATCTATTTTACAGGCTAACTAAAAATATTGTGCACCAATTATTATAAATTGTAATAACTTAAAATAATTAAAATAATTGTTAAAAATGTTTAAAAATCAACTTAATCTACTTCATTTATAAAACTGAAATTTCAATAAATAAATATTACTTTTGAATTTTCAAATCGACTAAAATGTTTTTGTCTTTATTAGTCAATAATAATTTGACTACATTAGGATGTTTACAATAACATTGATCCATCGTAGGTACTATATAACCACTGAGTCACAGCAACGCGTGACCAGGTCAGCTTGTATCAGTATAGATGCTTCATCAGACTGGGAGAAAATAAAACATGGAATTCCACAAGGCTCTGTTCTAGGACCCCTCAATGAACTACCTGGAAACTTATCTGGCAAAGATAAGAGTGTTTTATTTGCAGATGACATTAACATATGTGTGAAAAAACACCAAACAGTAATCTAGAATTTAATATAAATGAAGTAATTAGTGAAGTAGCAAACTGGTTTAAGAGAAATTCATTAAAATTAAATTTTGAAATAATACATTATAATATTAAGTTTAAAATAAAAAAATTATGCACACCCGGATTTAGATATAAACTATAAAAATAACACAATCTTTGATACAAAGAGTATAAAATTCCTTGGTATTGAAATAGATGAGAAACTGTTGGCACGAACATATCACTTCACGACTAAAGAAGTAAAGTAGTGCCACCTTTGCAATACGAACAATTTTTCCCTAACAGCAGAATTAACGAAACAGGTGTACGCTTCATGTGTTCATTCAGTGATGTCATATGGCATAATTTTTAGGGAAAAGTTTTCATACCACGGAAAAGACCTATAAGGATGCTGCGTAAGTTAAAACCAAGAACTTCTTGCAGACAACTCTAAAAAAATTCAATATTCTTACAATGATTTCTCAGTACATATATTCTTTCATGTGCTTTGTCATAGGACATTTTAACCTGTTTACATCTAATTCACAGATACAAAATTTCAATACAAGAAATAGAAATAACTTGCACAAAACACAAATATCTCTGTCATTAATACAAAGAGGAGTTAATTATTTTGAAATACATCTGTTTAATAAACCTCCCAATAGTATTAAACATTTTGCAGATGATAAAGATATATTTAAAGAAAAACTGAGAGATTTTCTTTTTGACAACTCCTTCTACTTCGTTCAAGAATTTGGACAATGTAATTGTGTTCAATATGACTTTTGCAAAACTCAGTTGTAAAAAGTGTTTATCTTTTTGTCTTTGTAACATATAATTTTTGCACTATGGTTATTATTCGTATTGTATGTATTTGTATTAACCATGAAATGTTTCATATCACAGAGGTCCCTCCTCAGCAGGGATCCATGGAACAAGATTGATAAATAAATAAATAATAAATAATTCCCCATACCACAAGATCGACACGCGTATATAATTAAATGAATTACTGAAAGTTTTTAACAGATGGTGATTCATTTACAAACATGACATTGTTTTTTCTGTGATTAGAGATATGTAATATAGGCTTTGTACAAGACTGGATGCCTCATTCGTTTAATACCAATCAAAAACAAGTGCAAAAATGGGTTTCTCAACAATATTTGACTATTTCTGCGCAGATTTATTACTGTGGATGAGAAATATGTCTACCACTGATCACCACAAATGAAACAACAATCAAAATACAGTGTGGCTCTGCACAGAAAAGGCGGAATCGATTTTATCTGCCATGAAGATAATGGCTAGTATTTTCTGGACTGCATAAAGGATTATTTTTATTGATTACTTTAAAAAGGAAGGGAAAAAACAATAATTGAAGGCTTCTGAGCCAGTCTTCTGGAGAAACTGGATGAATATTAGAAGACGCTTAAATTCAGAAAGAAAAATGTCATCTTCCATCGGAACAATTCAGATATATTTTGGCAAGAGGAAAATTTATGGGTCTGAAGTACGAATTTTCGATTCTATTAACCAACTTTTGGCAACTCTAACTTCTACCTATTTCCGATTCCAAACAAATTTATGGATGGAAAAAGTTTTCAGTCAAATCAACAGGTAATAGCAGACGTAAATAGATATTTCTTAGATTTTCCGGAATTTAACTTCGTGGATGGTATCAATGAATTAGGTACATTGCTGATATTTTTACGATATTTGTTTGTTAATGGAGTATGTAACATCTAGATGGGCTTACGTCATTGGTGCTTGTGACTACACGTTCAGAATTTCATTTAATGCCCTGGCGCAGTATAACAGAGAAACATAAGACATAAAGCATATTCTAACTCTCTGATCCTAAGTTTTACAACGATGTAAACCCTTTTGAAATCTATCCAACAGTTCTTGCGCGTTTCTAGAACCGATATACACAGGTTGACTTACATAGCTATAGAAAATAAGCTTTTTGTTACATCGTAAAAATAGTGCACATATATGGCAAGATCCCCGGAAATTGTGACATCTTGCTGTCCATCGAAGTAGTGGAAAATGATTTACAGAAGAAGAAGGAAATTAAACAATTTGAAAATATTTCATCTAGACCATAAAACGGAATCGCTGAGCACGAAATATCGTTTTTTTTTTTTTTTTTTTTTTTTTTTAACTGCCTAATGTCTCCTATAACAACTAGGTCTTTAGAGACGGGAAAGGATGGGGGGCAAGGAATGGGAAGGAATTTGGCCATGGCCTTTTGAAGGAAGCATCCCGCCATTCACCTGGAGTGATTTGGGGAAACCATGGAAAACCCAAATCTGGATGCCCGGACGGGGGTTCGAACCGCCGTCCTCCCGAATGCGAGGCCAGAACGCTAGCCGTTACACCACCACTCTCGCTGAGATTTCGTGAAATTACAGACATTCCCTAGTTATTTGTGAGGTTTCGCAGACAAAGTTAAACATAAGACGCCAATTAAGGCTGAACGACTTTTCGCTGCCATACGAAGAACTATGAAACAAGTGACATAAACGATTAGCATTGGGAAACGTGAAATTACACTGTCAATAGATTAAATAGAGACATTACACATCCAGGACCCAACTACTTTGCCGAATAAATGTTGAGATACGTGTGGTAACGATACGTTGTAACACCAAGTGAGGCCATTATTACGCGAACTGTGGTTACCGCAGTAAAAGGCCCGTGGCGCTGCCATCGTCGACTGGACCATGTCCAGGTCGTTAGCTACTCCATCCTTCCCCCTTTCCTTCCAACAAGTGGCTTGTTGTAACGAGCGCTAATCACACGCTGTATGGGACTTTACGACGTTCGATGTAGATTCGCAGGCGGCTCCGGTAAGACGGCTCAATCCAACAAGGCTCCCGCTTGTGAGCTTATCACAGAGTGTAATGAATCAACAGCTCTTAAAGTGGCCATCATCTAAAAGAGAAGGCAAAGACGCTAAACGAATCGGGACATTATATGTCGGGTCAGTCACGATACAAGTTAAAACTCCGACATGTTAAGGCATCACTAATTCTTGAAAGCTAGAATCTCGATCACTTAGAACGGGGGTCCCGAAACTTTTTACCCCGTCCAACCCTTGATACGATATTTGCCTTCTTATCGACCCCCACAATATTTAATAAAAACATTAAATCATTTTTGGCATTTCTGATGCGAAGCAATAAGGAGGCCTGCATAGCATCTCAACGAAATAATTTATAAAATCCATCCAATAAAATTAACAGAAAAACGAGACACTTTCCACTGTTAATATAATCTCAAAAAATAGGAACAAAACTATGGAGAGATGGAATAAATTCAAATAAAGACCTGCCAAAAAGAACAGATGGTTGTTGTACTGTTTTAACTTGTCACATAGCGATGAATCTATCTTCCTAAGGCACTCTTCAGATGAGTCTCTGCAACTATCACCTCTTGACAACCACCTTATCTCAGTGAGCAAAAGTAATTTGTTGAAAGTTTCATCATATACTTCACATGACTTCGCAAACAGAAGAGAACTGAGAGGATGAGCTTTAATTTTACTTATTGACCTGATTGTTAGTAGAACATTCCTATTTTTTTCCTGTTCAGTTTAATTGATCCTCTTTAGTATTAATCGATCCCGGGAGATCTCTTATCGACCCCAAGGGCTCGGTATCGACCACTTTGGGGACCCCTGACTTAGAAGTAATGTGTTGTTACATTATATGCGGTAAATGAGATACAGGAGATAATTAGGAACTGGAAGATTTAGAATTAACTAGAAAATAATTAATCTAATCTTCTGTGGTGGGAGTGACGCTGATCACTCTTTGATCAATAAGAAATATTTTGTTCTGAAGGTAATGGTATGCACAGAATGACCGCCATAATAGGCTGGACAGAGGTCATTCACTTTAGTTCCCGCCGCCTGGTAGAAGTTTAGAAGCCAATATAGCGGACACAGAAACCTCGCCTGGGGTAGGGGCAAGAAATTCATTAATTTTGGGAACCTGTATATTTCTCCATAAGTCTGAGATGTTGAGACGAGCAGGGCTGCCAGCTCCACCTCACAATCTAAGATCCCTTTATGCGGAAGGCTCTTTAATTCCCACCAAACACAACAGCAGTGCTTGTCTATCGCTGTTAATGTTACTTTCTGTATCGAGTTAAGTGCCGTGAAACCATGTACCACTGCTCACTGGACGTGATGGCAGCCAGCTATACATTAAACAACGTAAGTCTATTTTCTCTCGCTATGCCTCTGTAAAGTCATTAGCTATTATGTTAATGTGGTATTACCATGAATCTGAATATTCTATAAAATAATTTGGCAGTGTTTATAACGGTTGTTTCGGGAGGATGCTGTGTTAAGAAAAGTTCTGAATTGGCTAAATAATTATCAATCCTGGTTCATTAAAACAGATCATTCACTTTAGTTCCCGCCGCCTGGTAGAAGTTTAGAAGCCAACATAGCGGACACAGAAACATAGCCTGGGGTAGGGGCAAGAAATTCATTAATTTTGGGAACCTGTATATTTCTCCATAAGTCTGAGATGTTGAGACTTATTTTTGTAAATTTACCTGTCACTACCAGAAAAGTAAATTAGAATTAAATGAATTTTCGATCAGATGAGCCAAAAATATTAGTGACCGAAGTGTTTTTGGTAATAATTTTGCAAGTGGAAGAGAAAGGTATGTTTGATTACTTTGTAAGCAAGGTAACGTGTGGAGAAAAGGTTATAAAAGAGCACAGGCAAGAGAGAAAACGAATCACATGTTTCACGGCGTATTTTATGATGCTATGTAAGCACACAACGATTAGTGAATGACAAGAGAAAGTGGAGGACTGTAATAATCTTGTGATAGAAAGACACCATAAATCGTTCAGCAATATAGTAAGTGCCTCACTGCTAGCGTTTTTATTGATTTATTTAACAACTCCACTGATAAGTCAAAATTTTCTCATCTTTAGTATTAATGACAATGAGGCAACTATATTAAAGTAATAGCTTTCTGTAAACTGTAGTTTACTACATAAGATAATGCCATCAATTAAATGCAAGAATTAATTGATCATGCTATGTTGCATGAAAAAAATATGTTGTTGTTGTTGTTGTTGTTGTTTTAGGGCGCGTCGACAGCGGGGACATTAGCGCCCTAGAAAAAAATATGCCAAGCTTTATTTTCCATTCAGTTATACGCATTTATTTCGAGGTTTTCATTTTTTCGTCTGAAATGACGAAAGCCATGTGATAGATATTCCTGATTTCACAAGGTTAAAACAAATGTAACTTCCTAATTTTTAAAGTATGCCATCATACTAATCATGACAATAAATTAATTGCCATTTCAATTGAGAATATTCCGATGAATTCAGCGGTATCATTTGAACGTTTCTTATGAACAGTGTTTTCAAAGATCAGCTAGATTTATAAAATATAATATGTTTTTTAAAGAATTAAACCAAACAGGAAGATATATATGAAGGAATTAAATAAGTGGAATTACCTCATGAACAATTCGGTACGACCTCAATCCACCATCGGCAGTATAATAATCTTCTTTGGATAAGAGTAAGCTTATGGAAAATCTGCAAGACAAGCCGTATCTTTATCAGGTATAAAAATTAATTTACATAACAATACGATAAGAAAAATAACTAATATTAAATAACAGTACACAACACAGATGAATTTTAACTATTTACACGTAGATAAATAATATCAATAAAATTTCAATTACATTTCATATTATTTTATACGGAGTTTGGTGACAATAATTTTGTATACACTCGGAAGGATTGGCCAATCTGAATTTCTAACTATAAATTCGAACTCATCGACCCCAAAAATCTCTATATTCACATTTTAGAGCGAAATATATTGTGTTCTAGGACGGAAAAAAATCAACAATTTTTGTCGAAAATTTTAAATTTTTAGCACCAGATTTGAGCTTATAACCCATAAAACTCTGCATACGTTTTTTTTCGAATGAATCGATTTTTGTTTTGTGGGTTGTTTCTGACTTGCAACTAAACAAAATGCTTTTGATGGCATACGCGTTTCGCCTTTATTCAAGGCATCATCAGTGCCCTAGATAAACATATATACACATATATATACAATGCTGTTATTTGATTTTTGTACAGTTTTCTAAAAATATTAAGTGGGTACTTACAGTTTTTATATATTCATTAACACGCACAAGTTCGTGTTTCCATACCAGCTACTCTTTTTGCACTATCACTACTGTCCCAAGTTTGTGTAGGCTGAATCGATTTTTGACAACTTTCTAGCGATCTGAACCACTGTGCGGCGGATCGTTTCTAAGGGAAATAACGAATAATCTACCAAAAACACTGAAAGAGTTTGAAGTTCAAATTAGTATAGCGCAAAAGTAGGTGGGAAGATGATAGGAGAAAGATGGATTTGTAGCGAAGTTGCCATCGGAGAGTGAACTCCATCGCAATTATATAAAACTAGTGTAAGCCCGTGACTGTTTTTTGGGTATCGTCACTGGTCTAAATTAGTTACTGTTTATAAGATGAAAGATTATGACAGGTTGACTTGATTTGACAAAATTTAAACTTGACCTGTGTTTCAGGGTGAATAAAATCTCTTGAGCGTGAAGAACTCAGAAGCATTGATAGTGGTAGGAATTAAAACACGAACAGTGACGTTAGCGCAATCGTATAATTGCTTTAATACAAACCTGACTTGTTTTTGACCCTTAAAGTTCACTCTGCAAAATTTTAAAAATTCTTGTTTGCTTCGAAAGTATCTCGTTGTTTTCATTGAGACTGGACAAACACTCATAATGTAGTCATTGGTCATAATATTTGTAAAGGCCAGAGAACTTAATACACATTCCATATTATTAAACAGTTGATCAACTCCGAAGAAATGAATTGCCAGATTGTTGATTCGGTAACATATTTGGTCTGATATCCACTTAAAATAATCTAATAACTCACTTACAGCGAACATGAACAAAGACCATTAACGAAAGTCGTCAGTAAAATAACTAAAAAGCGAACATAAATTGTAATGCATAAACTTTGGTCAAGCAACAGTATTAGTGAAAGTTTTAATTAAACTGAAATTTATCCTAAGCCGGAATGACAATTGGCATTCATGGTTAAGGCAGAAACTATGAATATTTAATTTTTTTTTTTTTTTTTTTTTTTTTTTTTTTTTTTTTTTTTTTTTTGCTTGCATTAGCAACATGTTACTGAAAAGAAAATCCACATTTTTTCAGCCGTAAAATTTATCAATACTTTTTTTAACTATGAACTTAATGCAAACTTAATTAAAATATTATGGCAATTAATTTGGTAGCAGTTGCTTCGCCATTAAATTGTGGACATAACCACGAATTTCTTCTAATGGTATCTCTGGTCGCTGTTAATTAGCGAACGAAGGCTGACATGTGACACCGTTCTCCAGCCAATAGCTATCGAGGTGAGTGAAAAAGTGAGCTTAGGAAATTGTATAGTAGATTAAATTAAAATACACACAACAAACATTGTTACATATTAAAGTTGGGATAAGGTATTTCTAAATTCCAGCAATGCTGTTACTGGAACTGGAGAGTGAGAATACTTACCGAAATGAATTGAATGCGGGTACATTATGTTCTGATGTTTATTTTAATGTAAATTTTGTCTTATTATTCCATTTTACAGATGCTGTAGCGCTGCAAACAGGGAAAATTTCGTCCCTTGGAGAGGTAATTAGATGTAATTATATGGCTAGGGGAATTGTCATCGGAGCGTTAGCTCCATCGCAATTAAAATTAATAAACAAATAAAATCGTTATTACAAATTCAAGCTAACAACACACACTCGACCAGACAAGATATAACTGAAAAAAAAATCAGCAACAAGAATATGCACAAGATTTTTCTATCTTCCTTGAATATTATGATAGATGAGGTCAGAAAATATTAAGCGCATCGCTAATAGTGCCTTAATTAGTAAAAGCAGAGTCGATAAAACATCCATTTCGCAGCAATAAACATAATTGTTCTAAGAATACAACAAATATAGGGTGTATGCACCTTTTCATTTCCACTTTCATAAAGATAACAGATACAAAATGAGCAAAATTGTAAACTTTTTGCGGTAACCGTTGTTTCAGTTGTGACAAGACGAAGAGAGGCGAAATAATAGCAGTTTTAATGATATAGAATGTTTGAATTATTTTTAGTATTATTTTAAACGATTGTCAATTGTCATAGGTATAAAGATTGCTACGTATTTTACGGTATTAAAGTCAAAGAGTTATATTCATAGCGTAGTAATATTTGTATTTATACCCTTTAATGTTCTAATTAACTTTTAAGTAGTTTATAACCATATTTTATTAAGCCTGACTTACTAGTGTTCTTGATGGTCCTATGAAGCACCACAATTTGACTGAGACACCCACTGTCATTCCAGAACATACAATCTTGAATAACTGCTCGTATAATGTCGGAAGTGATAGTATCGTCAGTTTCCCAACTTGTTGGGTGAGCGGTCATGGAATTTTGAAGGAACCATCCGGGCATGCGGCTGGAGTGATGTAAATCAGAAATCAGTATGACCTCCCTAAAGCCAGGCCCGGGCGTTACCGCTCACGCGCTACGCTGGGTGTCGGGAACTGATAGGCAAGGCTGGAGAGGTGGTGCCGCACATTTCCTAATCACCAGATTGTGTATGGTTAAATCCCAATTAAATATAATTATTTATAGATTTATCGTGTTTGGAGAAACTGACATTATATGTAACAGAAAAGCCTTATTTACACCTTGTCAATTATCTGAAAGTACTTATTTCAGTTTTCGTAAATTAATTGAGTTTCTACAGAGTTGTCACAGAAATCACCAAAGAGAAAAAAAGAATAAATAAATGATTTTAAAACAAATTTAAAGCCACACTAATTAGATGCAGATCTAGTGTCAAATTATTAATAACCGGTCATTTCCTCCACTATAATCTAACAGGCCTGTTTCCGAAAATGGTCAAATCTCGTTTAAATGGCTGATGAATTCATGAAAATAGTATTAAAACGAAATTTATCATCCCAATAATACCTTACATTCAGTACATAAATAAAGAAGCTTCTACAGACCATAACATTTAAATATCGGCCTCTATATATATATATTTGCAATACATATGCACGGTTACAACAATTCTAATATTCCTCTATTTTTATGCTTAGATAAAAGAAATAATAAATTTTAATATACTTGTGTTCCTCGTAATCTAACCATAACCGTAACAGACGAACACATTTTTAATTCCGTCATAAAAGTGCATCAATAAATTGTGGTGGAATCTATGGGGGCGTGCGATGACTCTGACACGCCGCGCCCGCTACCCCGTTTTAGTGGTCGCTGGCGCAGGGATGAAGCGTTATCGTGACGGCGTAGCTAGCGACGCAAGGGAACGAACCCGAAATTAATTAGACAAAGTGCATTCCTGTGTCTGCGCCCCACTGTCAGCTTCCATTAACAAAACTGGCCCCCGTAATTTATTACAGGTGTAAATCTACGGATAATATGGAGATAATATTCACACGTCCACTTGCCGGGATACGGGCGGCTGCGATAGGCTACACAACATTTATAACGCCCTCCTCGCCTCTTCTGATCTGAAGGGCCGCACTCAGACACGTCCAAGTTCGCCTCGCCCCATCATCAAGTACACTGTGCGCGGAAGCCACTTGAAGAACAATTTCAATTCTGACTTCAATTACCAGATCTGTCTTACATTTATTCTGTTTTGTAGATCGTTGCTTAAATTATTTCCGTTAAATCAATCTGGACATTGTGTTTCATTATCGTCATAGTATCATAAGAGTGTTAGAGTCAATGAATATGATTTAGGAATGCTTTCACCGAGAGGGGTGGGTGAACGGGAACGCCTTGACTTCGCATTCAGGAGGACGTGGGTTCGAATCCAAGTCCGACCATCCAGTTCGGATTTTCCATTGTTTCCCCAAATCACTCCAGTGGAATGCCTGGATGGTAACTTTAAAATGCCCATGACCGAATTCCTTCCTCTTCCTTGCCCTAATGACCTCAATGTCGACGAGGCGTACAGCCGTACACAAAAAAAAAAAAAATTTCGCACGTTTCTTTCAAGCGATTCCTAAGTAGGGATATTTACTAAACATGGATGCATTGTATCCATTCGATGTTTACCGTACGATACATCGGATTGATTCGATGTTTTGAAAAAGAAGTTTTATATTCGATGCATCGATTTTTTTTTATAAAAACATCGAATCATTAAAACATTAACTCTGGCTAATAATGATAAAAATAATATAAATAAAGGTTAAGATTACTGAATTTATTCAAGATTGAATTAAATTATTTCAATTTGATGTAACTGTCATTAACAGGTAGTGACACATGTGAGCAACTACCGTTATATAACAACGGTGAAGATGATTTTTTCTTGCCGTTGGCTATCCTGGCCGTATGAGTGAATTAATAAAATCAATTTCATAGTTTCACTCCTACTCGTTTTTAATGGTCTGGTATCGTGATGAAATATTTCTGTTAATCTGATGTTTCTGTTTCATTCAAAAAGCTATACCTCACTCATACAACACTAACATTCGGGAAGAGACAGGTTCGAATCCCCGACTGGGTATCCAGATTTGGGTTTTCCCTGGTTTTCCTAAACCACTCTAGCTGAATGCAGGTATGCTTCCTTCAAAGGGTCTTGGCCGCATTCCCGTTCCTTGCGCGCAGTCTTCTCCCGCCTCTAATGACTTTAACGTCAACGAGACATAAAGCCATGAACAAAAAAAGCATAAAATTAAACACATCATTACAGCTACAACACTACACTGCGGGTATAGTGTTACTCTAGGCTCACACAGACCAAACGAAATACGATGAACTGACTGCGTTCATCTAGAAATGGTGAATGTCGAACTATTGTCACATTTTCTCTTGGCGATTTTAAAGGAACAGGTAAGTGATAAATGAAACGACATTCACCGACGGATATTGTTGATTTGTATTTGTTGAGCTAAGAAAAAGATATAAGTATTCGATGTTGAAAAAACATCAATGTTTTTAAGCGATGCATCGAAAAACATCGATGTAGGGTTCCAATCTTTTAAATCGGATAAAAACATGGATGTACTTTCTAAGTGTACACTCTTATTACTAAGTTACATCCAGGTTGTATCTTTTTTTTTAAATCTGCTTAACGTCTCTCTAACAGCGAGGTCTTTAGAGACGGGAAAGGATGGGGGGCAAGGAATGGGAAGGAATTCGGCCATGGCCTTTTGAAGGAAGCATCCCGGCATTTGCCTGGAGTGATTTGGGAAACCATGGAAAACCCAAATCTGGATGCCCGGACGGGGATTCGAACCGCCGTCCTCCCGAATGCGAGGCCAGAACGCTAGCCGTTACACCACCACGCTCGGTCAGGTTGTATCGTATTTACACTGATAATTCTCCGTTATTGTTCAGTTACAAAACACAATATTGTATTTTTTTTAATTATACGTATTTGTCAGTCTACTAGCTTGTTAAGTCTACCAAAGTTTTATAGAGGAAGCAGGTGTTTTGCCTTCTGTCTGTGAAACGTTTATCTATGTTCTGTGTGTGATAATTGTATTTTTGTTTGTGTAGTTTACGAGGTGGAGATTGGGGACCATCTCGATATTCGCTTAAATGATTGCGGAAAATCGCCTAACATCAAGACGGCCGGCTAGGACTTGATCCTTCCCAGCTATACATCCCCGATGCAACATTCGGCGCCTTAATGCACTGAAAAACACCTGCGTCTATTGACAGGTACAGTACATTTAAGTAGGTCTATATCAAACTTAGCACATAATTTGTTTTGTTTTCATCTTCTCACTTTTTCTACAAAATATTATAAGAGATAATTTTCGTTGCATCTACTTAAACCTATAACAGTAAAAATCTGTAATTAAGAGAAGGAATTTAATATACAATTAACTCTTAGCTACGTCAGAAAATCACATCATAATTCGAAATGTACTCTTCCAGTTCGTTGTTCATTGCGCAAGAAGTTCAGTGAACAGCGATGATAATTCAAAGATACAAAATGTGGCAGCTCTGGTTGTGACAGCGTGAGCACCAGGCCTGAAGATGGCGGCAGAGTTCGTCTTTCGCCTACACAAACCGGCAGCGGACCCGCGAAGATTACACTGCAGCGTCACGCCGGGAAAACCTTCGTTCACACATACAAAATGTTATTACTAAACCGTTCCACGCCCTAAAATTTGTACATCGTATTAGTGATTGCTACAGAAGTGAGACTTAGAAGCGATTTAAAAAAAAATATCTTTTGAATAATTCTGTAAGATTACGGAAAATGAAAAATTTAGAATTATAGAGTCTTTTGGGCGTGTACTGGAAATACTATACAATCTCAAGTTTGGGGAAATTTTCATCATAAATAATACTATGTGCTAAACAGATCCACTTGGATATCCGCTCATGTTTTTTAAATCTAAAGAATGATTTGATTTCAGCTCATTGAACTAAAATACACTTTACAACTACGTTACATTTCCGTGCACATATTGCTGCAATACCTTAGCTTCTTTGACTCCTGCAAGCAAATGATTTGTTGTAACTGCTTCTGAATTTAACTACAGTGTTACATTTCCAAAACCTCGCATTCGGGAGGACGTCGGTTCGAATCCCCGTCCGGGCATCCAGATTTGGGTTTTCCATGGTTTCCCAAAACACTCCAGGTAAATGCCGGGATGCTTCCTTCAAAAGGTCATGACCGAATTCCTTCCAATTCCTTGCTCCCCATCCTTTCCCGTCTCTAAAGACCTCGCTGTTAAGAGACGTTAAGCAGTAAAAATAAATAAAAAAATAAAAATAATAAATTTCTGAAGATTTGAATTTAACCACAGTGCTACATTATTAAAGATGATTGATGTAATAAGTAATGTCTTTCAAGTGCATCTAATGTTAGATATGTCATAAAACTACCCTATTACTTCAGTAAACTATATACATATGTCTAAAACGTCGGACTTGAAAATAAAGAATAATTCCTCCAAACAAATATAATCATTGAGTTAAGAGAAATTGACATATTATTTACGTCACCAATCACCATCCCATTACATTTCAATCAAGATCATTACGACAATTGATGACTAGTTCATAGGATTCGTTCATAGAGGGTGAATCAATTTATTCGATTATTTCCATTAAACCATGTCATCATTTAAATGCATTTTATTGAAGACAGAATTAATGTGTATACAGTGTAATATGTGGGGAAAATGCGTATTCGCCTGTTAGAAGGTAAAAGTGGCCTATGTTATTCGCACTATAAACTGGGAAAAGGAGCTCATCGTAAATCAACTAACTTACTATCAGCTACACAGTCCTTAGATTTAAAAAAAATACTAACACTTTTTGTAAATTAGTTCGGTAGGATCTTCTTTAATCTGTTGATGTTAACCGTCTGAACTTTTTTGTTTGTTTGTTTTTTATTTTATTTTTTATTTTCGTATTAGATACCAAACCTAAACATAAGAAATAATATCGCGAATGTAAGATGCTTTTTTGGAAGCGAACTAATAAAATGTGCTTTCTACTTCATCGTGTCCCACGGCGGTATGTGGCAAATCAGAGGACAGTCGGTGTAATAAAAGTGGACATCCGTGTTGCGTTAGCAAAAGGCAGTGTCGAATATTTTTACTAAAGCATGTCGCATTGGTATGTGGACCTCGTTAACTATAACGGTCTCGTAAAGTATATGCGAGCACCATTGACATTTGGTTCCACACTGTCATAAAACTAGCATGTAATTTTCCGATGCAACAACTTTAACGATGTCGCACAGCTCAGCCTCTGAAACGAATGCTTCGATTAATATACAAGTATTCAACTCTCCGCTTGCTTTGTGGATACCTCTCGAAATCTGTTTACGTAATAAGCCACAGAGGTTTACGACATAATACTAATTATGATGTCAGTTGCTACGAGATAACTGGTGCAATAGGGCCTTCAGTGAAGAACAGGGGTTTTGAAATATATGTAACATTTCCGTGTAAATGTGTTTGGTGTCTTGACTCCCTAACTCTAGCTTTACGGTTAATGGTTTGTTTGCTCTTGCGATTGAAAGGTGGCGAGTTTACAAATATTTTTTATAATAAGTCTGTAAATCAGAGGAGTATGGGTGGACGCCTGTAATTGGACAAGACAAGCCAGCAGTCGTTATCTGCCCGCTGTTGTTCTCCCCCACTACATCCGTGGAGTGGCAAAGCGAGAAACAAAGCTGCCTGTCTCTTGCTGCATTTAACTCGGACGGCTCCTATCAGTTGTGATAAATTGCGACGCTGTAAATACGCGCTAATACCTGTGGGAACAGCCACCTGCGAACGGCTTCAGCAGGACGAACAAATAAAAGCAGCAAACTTATGTTATGCTTTATTATGCCCTTAAGAGTATTTTCAAGATAAAAATGCTGTATTTGCGAAAAAAATCCCTTAGATTATTTCCGAATTTAATTAAACATTTTCTCCGTTTTACAGTTTTGTTTACTTCATAAAGGGTGTGATTTCAAAGTTTAAAATCTCGAAAACAAAGATCGACAGAAGAATGCAACAAACGGTATTTTTTCTGTGAAAGCTGTAAGAATTTCGTAAAGAAGTTTCAAAAGCTGTTAACAGATGGAGCGCATTAAATACATGCCTATAAATACTGCTTTGAAGCCCAGAGCAATCAGTACCACCGTTCAATGAATCAGCAAAGGACGATGGAAGAGCTTGAATCATTGATTTATGTGGCTACCGAATCCATTTCTGTTGAGACGTTTCAGGATGTAACCGCAAATTTCATTCTGCGTTTGCTTCTTCAGACGGCGGACATTTTGAAAACATTGTGACGTGATTCATTTATTTCAAAGACTGCTTGCAGAGGACGAGTTTATTTGTACATTCTGATACGAAATGTTCAGCGTACAGCACCATCAGTTAAAAGCTTTTATAACTTTTTGTTTAAACGTCTGTATGAAATTCTTACAGCTTTCGCAATAAAAATGCCGTTTGTTTCCTTCTTCTGCCGATCTTTCTTTTCGAAATTTAAAAATTTGGAATCATGCACTCCTTTTGTGGACTCCCTGTTGTACTAATGTACTGTACAATGGAGCTAATAAAATTTTAATTTTATCTTAAAATCACCATTAAATGTGACAAAATCAGCTACAAAACATTTCCTTAGTAACGTAATTTATTATACAAGGAAACCGGAATTAAAAATCAATTAAGTTTTCAGATTCTTCCATAATTTTCTTTGATCAATTACGATTTTATTACCGACTCATTTAAGTCAACTTCATTTGCTATTCAATATGTAAGATAAGTAAGTAAAGTTTGATTAAAGTTAAACGTTTTTCTTGAAGGCTTCCTGGCATTTTTAAGAGCACATTTCCTTGCAAAGAGAAGCTTACTGATACGTGAATCCTATGAGATGAGCTTACAGCCGTTTCTGAGATACCAAATACTAAAATTGCCCTTTTCTTGTAAAATCGTGTTACAAACCTGAAAAGAAAACGTAATCTACATATGAAATTTCATCAAAACCTCTAGAGACATTTCCAAGATCGTCTGGTTTACCACCTCATAAATTGCTTGTAAAGAAAAATGCTATTATTATGTTAAATAGAAATATTAATGCAAATCAGGGATTAATTAATGGTGCAAGATTAGTTGTAATTCTCTTAGACGAGCACATCATCAGTGCTGAATTAATTCACTCCAATAAATGTATGCTCTTACCTCGCATTAACCTCACACCACCAACCGTGCCTTTCCAAATAATAAGACAGCAATTCCAAATTGTCACATACATTCCCACATTATTAAAGCATAAGGACAGACGTTTCAGTAGATGCAGAACCTGCGTGTGAGCCCACACCCCGGACCAAAACACCTTAACGCTAATTGATTTTAATTGATTTTAATTAATGCTAATTGATTTTAATTAAGGCTAATTGATTTTAATTGATTTTAATTGAATTTAATTGATTTTAATTGATTTAATTGAGGCTAATTGATTTTAATTAATTTTAATTGAATTGCGGGGAGCCTTAATTATTGTTAATTGAATTGCGGGGAGGGGGTCTCACATCTGTAACCTCAGATTGACCTTATTATTTCCTTATGGACCTGTGTGTGAGCCCACTTTTTCCCCCATGGCGGGGAGCCTTAATTGATTTTAATTGAATTGCGGGGAGGGGGTCTCACATCTGTAACCTCAGATTGACCTTATTATTTCCTTATGGACCTGTGTGTGAGCCCACTTTTTCCCCCATGGCGGGGAGCCTTAATTGATTTTAATTGAATTGCGGGGAGGGGGTCTCACATCTGTAACCTCAGATTGACCTTATTATTTCCTTATATATGGACCTGTGTGTGAGCCCACTTTTTCCCCCATGGCGGGGAGCCTTAATTGATTTTAATTGAATTGCGGGGAGGGGGTCTCACATCTGTAACCTCAGATTGATCTTATTATTTCCTTATGTACAGCGGTCAGCGGACAGTTTTTTCCCCATGTATTGCTTATGGACCTGTCTTTGCAGACAGTTTGGAGCGGAGGGGAGCCGAGGAACTAGGGGAGTTTAATTGAATGCGGGTCCGTAATTGAATGCGCCACACCCGAATTATCGCTCCCCTCCGGAAGCCATCAATTATCGCTCCCCACGCAGCTGCAGGATGCGGGTCCGTAATTGAATGCGCCACACCCGGAAGCCATCAATTATCGCTCCCCACGCAGCTGCACGATGCGGGTCCGTAATTGAATGTGCACAGCTGCGCCACACCCTAATTATCGCTCCCCTCCGGAAGCCATCAATTATCGCTCCCCACGCAGCTGCATGATGCGGGTTCGTAATTGAATGCGCCACACCCGGAGTCCTCGTCCGCGCTTCTCGTAGGGTGATATTTTCATGGGTGGCTTGCGTCCGCAGTCTTCTATTATAAGATTGTCTCGCAATTCTTGATTCTTTAATTCGTTCGTTTCGTTGTGCTTCTCACGGTGCTCATTCACGTTCGCTGAGAACATAAACGTGCCTCGCGCTCTTCGACTGTTTCGTTGATTCGCTGTTCTTTTTGTTTCGTTCGTTGGCAACGTAAACGTGCCTCACGCTCTTCGATTGTTTCGTTTTTTCGCTGTTCTAGAGGGCGAAACTTCCACCCCTTCTATCTTCAAAATCACGCCCTTGAGGTAAAATCAGAAACCTTCCTCATGTATAAAGGTTGAAGGTTACCACGCCATTTAACTCCCTTGATCGTACCGGGACTCGTTTTTTAGTTTTAGCGGCACGCACATTGTACGCTTACTTTATAATATATATTGATTTCGATATTATTTCGACCTGCCGAATTGTTTCCACTACGTACATCTTTCCACATTACCATAGAATTTTGTATACTCCCGGGCACAGTGGTCTTTGACAGAGCTGATTATTTCATATTTTATTTCTACTGGCTTTTTTTGTTTGTTTTCGTTGACAGTCAGAATATTCAGTGGGCGCAGTTTAACATCAACAAAACCCGGCTGAACACCCAACTAAACACACAAGGTAGGCACGACTTTATAGCTGCGAAAACAATTGAAAGGTATATAACTAACACAAAGGTTTAGAATTAAAAAAAAACTTGTAAAGAATGATAAGAGCGGTGATAATTGAGTCTTTTTGGCGTACAGATGACAAAAATTCTTCGGTTGTTCTGCCATGAGTGACGTTTAGTCAACAGGCTCTGTTGCCTTCATCAGGCGAAAAGGTCGAAGTTGACACTGCGACAGCAAGTCAAAATCGCCTGAATCCTTTAACGAACTACTTAGTTTCTCAGTCGTAACAGCCTTACCTAAGGACAGGACTGAACACGTGAAATGACTGCAGCAATAACGAGCATGATTCGTGAGATGCAATGTTGTGGATTCACATTCGGGAGGAAGTGGGTTTGAATCCCTGTCCCGACCATCGAGATTTCGGCTTTCCATGCTTTTTGTGAAATTACTGCATTCGGTGCTTAAGCCATCTGACGGGAAAGTGAAAAGTCCAGGATTCGAATCCCGGTCTCAGCTGCGATTTTCAAAAAAAAGCCCTCAACCTGACCTTCACATCTTTCACAACTTGGGTCGTCATGTAGTTACGCCTTAACACTTCCGTTGTTCGGTTTCAAGTTTAAACTGTAGGTTCTCTACACCCTGTTAAGTTCAAGTAGGCTAGGATAGAGGCGGTATGCGCAGGCAATAAAAAACCCTGGTCATAATGACCAAACGAGCCATTACTCCGTACTTCAGGTGAATGTTGGGTTGGTTCCTCCAAAAGACCATGCCTGAATTCCATCCCGATCCTTGCACCAGTCCTATCACACCTCGTGATCGGTAAAGATCTGGCCTAGCATTTGGGAGGGTGTGGGCTCGAATCCCCGTCCGGGCATCCAGATTTGAGTTTTCCATGGTTTCCCCAAATCACTCCAGGCGAATGATGGGATGATTTCTTCATTTGCCATGGCCGAATTCCACCCCGTTCCTCGTCCACTGTCCTTTTCCCCCGCCTCTAAAGGCCTCGATGTCGACGAGGCGTAGAAACCATTAAAAAAAAGAAAACCCCGACCACCAACTCCAGATGAATGCCGAGTTATTCATTCAAAATACCATGCCTAAATTCATTTCCAGTCCTTGCCGCCAGTCCTTTCTCGCGTCCAATGACCTCGTTGTTGACGAGACTTAAAAAAGAAAAAAAAATATCAAGAAGAATTGTGTTGGGGCGTGCAGAGGCTACCGTGAGTGTGTCTTGTTGCCTTCAGTTGAGGGCTATGCCTGCTTAATAAATTCAGCATTGGAGTGAGAGAGGATGCAGTTCTACCCCAGTTGCTAAATAATGAAGCCGACATGTTCCTTGGATATTCCAGTATGGTTTGCGATACGCTTTTTGAGTGATTCACCGGTCGAATCAAATTGTTGAGGTATGCGATGATCATCGTTTTGCTGAAGTGATCGGACGTCGGCTGCATTTATCATCTACAATTATGGCCTTTACATTCTCGCAATCACCAAATTTTAGTGCCAATCGATTTACAGTATACCTATCAACGGCATTGCCGGTATAAACAGCATTGAAACGACGATGAATCGTAGTAGGAATCACTTTGTCAGCAGTTAAAAATTCGATAACAGCACGATGTTTAACTCGCGTTGACACAACACTAGAACACTTCTCCATAATTCCGGACAACAAATCCTTACTTCTCAGTACTTTCAAAAAAATGTAATGTCGCTTGGTATGTATGGTCTGGTGTCAGAGTTTTTCAGTCGTAACAGCCTTACCTAAGGACAGGAATGAACACGTTTACCTCCACCACCACGGACTAGACCTGATTACTACCCAAATGGACTGCTAGTGCCAGTGTACAGATATGGCCAGCCCGGTACTGTTGTTTTTGTCTGTGTATCAGCTCAATGCTGGTGATTCTAAGCGTTTGACGATAGGTTTATCGTCCAAACACGACGTCAAAATCGTTGCCTCCTTCAAAAAGGCGAAGGCTGAATACCTTCCCGTTCCTTGTCTCCAGTCACATCCCGCCTCTAATGACCTCGACTTCGACAAGGCGTAAAACCATAAGTAAAAAGAAAAAAAAAAATCTTAAGCCCAGTACGTTTTCATTTACTTTAGAATTACCGTCAATATTTTCTATTGCAGAGACTAAATGCTGATCAGTGCAGAAATGATTACATTCGTCCACGTTTCAGACGATGCAGGTTTAATTTTTGAGACTGGTTGGTGAATTTTTAATGTTCTGCAGTGTCATACAGGTGATTTCATGTTCTTTCTTCAATGCATTCCACTCGTCTTCTTTTCAGAGTTATTGCTTGTATGCCGGTCTGAATATCTACTCTGATGTGTGAGTTTTTAAAGCAAAGTAATGAATCAGCAGTTGTTGGAGATGTAGGTTATATTGAATGCGTAGAGACGTCTGGCTTATCACAACATCAGCAAAGTCAGTTCTGAACAAGGGAAGTTAGAGTAATATCTCCTCCACAAACCAGTCTAAAAACTTTACGAGACAAAGTTTTATATTCGTGCTGTAGTATCCCCCAAGATTAATACGAAAGATTTTACACAATTTCTAACAGTCTGAACGTTGGCTATATAAAAGTGACGATGTTATTATTATTATCACTGAAAACGTGCATCGGATGTCGAAAGTCAAGAGGATCATAGAATACCGAGCCTGGTGGGTGAGCAGTAACGTTCGGATATATCGTTCGCGAGGATATGCAGCACGGTTTTAGAGTCAGATTTTCTTTCGTTTCCCAAAAATCACTCGAGGCTAGTGTCGGGATCGCCCCCGTGCAGTACTCCTTTGAGAGTAATTTTGTATATGCCGATATAACTACCGTGCCCGGTAGGTGAGTTTTTTAGGATTGGGACTGTCATGTGGAGGTGGAGAGTTCAATTCCCGATCCGGCTGTTCATTAGAATCTGTTGTAGTACCACTTTAGACGCAAATAGCCGTTTATCGCCTATAGTAGCTGCGACAGCGAAAAACACGGCTAGTGGTGTTTTTGTCCGTAGGAAGGGATGTTTTTTATTATTATTATTATTATTCCTAGCCATTTGAGGCAATTTTTTCTTGTATTTTTGACCGAGAGTCCTCGATAAGTTATGGACATTCAAAAGTAACAGAGTTTCGACTTACCGTGCACTCTGCCTATGTCGCGGCTAATAAGTCTATGGTATTGAGTTTCGACGTGGGCAACGGCCAAGGCGCCGGTCACTGCGAGTTGCACGCTGATGAGGTTCCTCCAAAAATGAATCACCGTTGGTTGTTAGGCTCAGTATTTGGGTAAGAAGATACTATTTTAACCCCAGCAACCGTTCGGCAGGTGACTGTGTGTTTGTCGCGTGGAACTACGATCTGGGGCATGCGGTTGTTGAATAAGTCGGACACTACGTCCAAACTGGATTAGCACGTTTTATTCTTCATAAGTCAGTGTAACTCTGGTACTGGGTCCTACATTTTTGAGTACCACAACCGGTTCAAAATCATGCTTAGACGTTAACTCTATCAAAATTGTTATATCCAAGGGGCGGGTTTGTTTCAGATACCATCATTAATTACAGTTCATGCATGAGACAGGCGACGAAAAAGTGGGGTAGAACCCCCCCCATGGCTCATAACTGACCAAAAAATCATCAGTAACATGTGTTCCAAGTACCAAACTCTTCACATCAACGTCGTATCATTTAACTCACACTACAGACCTCACTGCCATTCAATATCGTGGGTACTAGGTACAAAACTGTACACATCATCAGCACCACCTCTATCCCACACCACAAGCCTTTTCTGCCATTCAGTAATATTTGCCCACTTACCACGAGTATCAGGGTAGACATATGGTCATCAGACAGATATCATAACTCCCATATTCATACTAGGTCTCACATACAAATCCATACGTCACCACACACAAGCACACAAAAATATAAACTAACTAAAAACCATCAGACAGACGTTAGAGTGTGTGCAAAGGATGCCATGTTTTCACCATACACATACAGTGCTTATCCCATACGGATTATTCATCACACCCAAATAGATTGCATGTATCATCAACTATAGGTAGCCAGTGACTGTGAAATCTCAAAGTCGAGTAGAATCCTATAGTGATAGACACACAACGACATCGGAAGACGCACATATCACACACACTCACATGTCCACAATACACATAGTTCCATACATCAACACACACGTAACACGTAACTGGAGGAAAGTGACTCGGAACACCCTACCATCCCAGACTGATAGTTACAGGATGTATGAAGTGTGACATGTCTTTGCCACACAGTCCTCAGTGCTCTTACACCCAACTGATTACATCTACATAGGTGGCCACTGATGGAAAAATCTCTGAGTAGACACCATAATCAGACACACACCGATACACGCACACACACATATTTCCATGCATATACCACAATTCCATACGGTCAACACATACATACAAGCAACCTGAAGGAAAGGGACTCCACACACGACGTCCATACTGAGGTGTTACATGATAGGCAGAGGATAGCATGTCAGAAATGTATATCATTTGGGCAAAAAGACGGAAAGTGTATGTTTCTGCTGTCATGACAATCTCCAGATTAACCCGCAGAACTCCCACCACACACGCACACACACACACACACACACACACACATCACCTTACCATCATGAAGGTGTGTAAAGTATAATACCAATAGATGCATGCGTCATACAGCCCAAATATTATCGATGAAAGGTGTTGACAGTGTGTGTGTACAAACGTCGAAATTACCATAACAACTACAACCATCTGTAGGAAGGCAGAACTTATGTTAAGTCAGGTTAATACAGAATGTTAAAGTGTTTGTTATAGTTGGTTAGAGTAAATTCAGTTTAGGTTATTTCAACTCACATTCACATGGTGTCACTGATGCATGGCAATACAAAAGTGTTTTCTGAGCCGGATTGGGCCCCACCGCGGCCTAAGAGACCGGTATTTTGCACGACCTAAGAAGACCGGTATTTTGCGCGCCGGTTATCCGGATACAACGCGTTTGTATTTTTTCTACGCAGCAGCCGCTTACTGTGGGGCCCAAGCCGGCTCAGAAAACACTTTTGTATTGCCACGCATCAGTGACACCATGTGAATGTGAGTTGAAATAACCTAAACTGAATTTACTCTAACCAACTATAACAAACACTTTAACATTCTGTATTAACCTGACTTAACATAAGTTGTGCCTTCCTACTGATGGCTGTAGTTGTTATGGTAATTTCGACGTTTGTACACACACACTGTCAACACCTTTCATCGATAATATTTGGGCTGTATGACGCATGCATCTATTGGTATTATACTTTACACACCTTCATGATGGTAAGGTGATGTGTGTGTGTGTGTGTGTGTGTGTGTGCGTGTGTGGTGGGAGTTCTGCGGGTTAATCTGGAGATTGTCATGACAGCAGAAACATACACTTTCCGTCTTTTTGCCCAAATGATATACATTTCTGACATGCTATCCTCTGCCTATCATGTAACACCTCAGTATGGACGTCGTTGTGGAGTCCCTTTCCTTCAGTTGCTTGTATGTATGTGTTGACGTATGGAATTTGGTATATGCATGGAAATATGTGTGTGTGCGTGTTCGTGTGTGTCTGATTATGGTGTCTACTCGAGATTTTTCCATCAGTGGCCACCTATGTAGATGTAATCAGTTGGGTGTGAAGAGCACTGAGCTGTGTGGCAAAGACATGTCACACTTCATACATCCTGTAACTATTCAGTCTGGACGTAGGGTGTTCAGTCACTTTCCTCCAGTTACGTGTACGTGTGTGTTGATGTATGGAACTATGTGTATGCGTGGACATGTGAGTGTGTGTGTGTGTTTGTGTCTTCCGATGTCGTTGTTTGTCTATCACTATAGGATTCTACTCGACTTTGAGATTTCACAGTCACTGGCTATCTATAAGTTGATGATACATGCAATCTATTGGGTGTGATGAATAATCCGTATGGGATAAGCACTGAGTGTATGGTGAAAACATGTCATCCTTTGCACACACTCTAACGTCTGTCTGATGGTTTTTTAGTTAGTTATATTTTTGTGTGCTTGTGTGTGGTGACGTATGGATTTGTATGTGAGACCTAGTATGAATATGGGAGTTATGATATCTGTCTGATGACATATGTCTACCCTGATACTCGTGGTAGTGGGCAAATATTACTGAATGGCAGAAAAGGCTTGTGGTGTGGGATAGAGGTGGTGCTGATGATGTGCACAGTTTTGTACCTAGTACCCACGATATTGAATGGCAGTGAGGTCTGTAGTGTGAGTTAAATGATACGACGTTGATGTGAAGAGTTTGGTACTTGGAACACATGTTACTGATGATTTTTTGGTCAGTTATGAGCCATGGGGGGGGGGGGGGTTCTACCCCACTTTTTCGTCGCCTGTCTCATGCATGAACTGTAATTAATGATGGTATCTGAAACAAACCCGCCCCTTGGATATAACAGTTTCGATAGAGTTAACGTCTAAGCATGATTTTGAACCGGTTGTGGTACTCAAAAATGTAGGACACAGTACCAGAGTTACACTGACTTATGAAGAATAAAACGTGCTAATCCAAGTTTGGACGTAGTGTCCGACTTATTCAACACGCATGCCCCATATTAGTAGTTCCACGCGACAAACACACAGTCACCTGCCGAACGGTTGCTGGGGTTAAAATAGTATCTTCTTACCCAAATACTGAGCCTAACAACCAACGGTGATTCATTTTTGGAGGAACCTCATCAGTGTGCAACTCGCAGTGACCGGCGCCTTGGCCGTTGCCCACGTCGAAACTCAATACCATAGACTTGTTAGCCGCGACATAGGCAGAGTGCACGGTAATTTCAGAAACTCTGTTACTTTTGAATGTCCATAACTTATCGAGGGACTCTCGGTCAAAAATACAAGAAAAAATTGCCTCAAATGGCTAGGAATAATAATAATAAAAAAAACATCCCTTCCTACGGACAAAAACACCACTAGCCGTGTTTTTCGCTGTCGCAGCTACTATAGGCGATAAACGGCTATTTGCGTCTAAAGTGGTACTACAACAGATTCTAATGAACAGCCGGATCGGGAATTGAACTCTCCACCTCCACATGACAGTCCCAATCCTAAAAAACTCACCTACCGGGCACGGTAGTTATATCGGCATATAAAAAAAAATTACTCTCAAAGGAGTACTGCATGGGGGCGATCCCGACACTAGCCTCGAGTGATTTTTGGGAAACGAAAGAAAATCTGACTCTAAAACCGTGCTGCATATCCTCGCGAACGATATATCCGAACGTTACTGCTCACCCACCAGGCTCGGTATTCTATGATCCTCTTGACTTTCGACATCCGATGCACGTTTTCGGTGATAATAATAATAACATCGTCACTTTTATATAGCCAACGTTCAGACTGTTAGAAATTGTGTAAAATCTTTCGTATTAATCTTGGGGGATACTACAGCACGAATATAAACTTTGTCTCGTAAAGTTTTTAGACTGGTTTGTGGAGGAGATATTACTCTAACTTCCCTTGTTCAGAACTGACTTTGCTGATGTTGTGATAAGCCAGACGTCTCTACGCATTCAATATAACCTACATCTCCAACAACTGCTGATTCATTACTTTGCTTTAAAAACTCACACATCAGAGTAGATATTCAGACCGGCATACAACCAATAACTCTGAAAAGAAGACGAGTGGAATGCATTGAAGAAAGAACATGAAATCACCTGTATGACACTGCAGAACATTAAAAATTCACCAACCAGTCTCAAAAATTAAACCTGCATCGTCTGAAACGTGGACGAATGTAATCATTTCTGCACTGATCAGCATTTAGTCTCTGCAATAGAAAATATTGACGGTAATTCTAAAGTAAATGAAAACGTACTGGGCTTAAGATTTTTTTTTTTCTTTTTACTTATGGTTTTTACGCCTTGTCGAAGTCGAGGTCATTAGAGGCGGGATGTGACTGGAGACAAGGAACGGGGAAAGTATTCAGCCTTCGCCTTTTTGAAGGAGGCAACGATTTTGACGTCGTGTTTGGACGATAAACCTATCGTCAAACGCTTAGAATCACCAGCATTGAGCTGATACACAGACAAAAACAACAGTACCGGGCTGGCCATATCTGTACACTGGCACTAGCAGTCCATTTGGGTAGTAATCAGGTCTAGTCCGTGGTGGTGGAGGTAAACGTGTTCATTCCTGTCCTTAGGTAAGGCTGTTACGACTGAAAAACTCTGACGCCAGACCATACATACCAAGCGACATTACATTTTTTTGAAAGTACTGAGAAGTAAGGATTTGTTGTCCGGAATTATGGAGAAGTGTTCTAGTGTTGTGCCAACGCGAGTTAAACATCGTGCTGTTATCGAATTTTTAACTGCTGACAAAGTGATTCCTACTACGATTCATCGTCGTTTCAATGCTGTTTATACCGGCAATGCCGTTGATAGGTATACTGTAAATCGATTGGCACTAAAATTTGGTGATTGCGAGAATGTAAAGGCCATAATTGTAGATGATAAATGCAGCCGACGTCCGATCACTTCAGCAAAACGATGATCATCGCATACCTCAACAATTTGATTCGACCGGTGAATCACTCAAAAAGCGTATCGCAAACCATACTGGAATATCCAAGGAACATGTCGGCTTCATTATTTAGCAACTGGGGTAGAACTGCATCCTCTCTCACTCCAATGCTGAATTTATTAAGCAGGCATAGCCCTCAACTGAAGGCAACAAGACACACTCACGGTAGCCTCTGCACGCCCCAACACAATTCTTCTTGATATTTTTTTTTTCTTTTTTAAGTCTCGTCAACAACGAGGTCATTGGACGCGTGAAAGGACTGGCGGCAAGGACTGGAAATGAATTTAGGCATGGTATTTTGAATGAATAACTCGGCATTCATCTGGAGTTGGTGGTCGGGTTTTCTTTTTTTAATGGTTCTACGCCTCGTCGACATCGAGGCCTTTAGAGGCGGGGGAAAAGGACGGTGGACGAGGAACGGGGTGGAATTCGGCCATGGCAAATGAAGAAATCATCCCATCATTCGCCTGGAGTGATTTGGGGAAACCATGGAAAACTCAAATCTGGATGCCCGGACGGGGATTCGAGCCCACACCCTCCAAATGCTAGGCCAGATCTTTACCGATCACGAGGTGTGATAGGACTGGTGCAAGGATCGGGATGGAATTCAGGCATGGTCTTTTGGAGGAACCAACCCAACATTCACCTGAAGTACGGAGTAATGGCTCGTTTGGTCATTATGACCTGGGTTTTTTATTGCCTGCGCATACCGCCTCTATCCTAGCCTACTTGAACTTAACAGGGTGTAGAGAACCTACAGTTTAAACTTGAAACCGAACAACGGAAGTGTTAAGGCGTAACTACATGACGACCCAAGTTGTGAAAGATGTGAAGGTCAGGTTGAGGGCTTTTTTTTGAAAATCGCAGCTGAGACCGGGATTCGAATCCTGGACTTTTCACTTTCCCGTCAGATGGCTTAAGCACCGAATGCAGTAATTTCACAAAAAGCATGGAAAGCCGAAATCTCGATGGTCGGGACAGGGATTCAAACCCACTTCCTCCCGAATGTGAATCCACAACATTGCATCTCACGAATCATGCTCGTTATTGCTGCAGTCATTTCACGTGTTCAGTCCTGTCCTTAGGTTAAGGCTGTTACGACTGAGAAACTAAGTAGTTCGTTAAAGGATTCAGGCGATTTTGACTTGCTGTCGCAGTGTCAACTTCGACCTTTTCGCCTGATGAAGGCAACAGAGCCTGTTGACTAAACGTCGCTCATGGCAGAACAACCCGAAGAATTTTTGTCATCTGTACGCCAAAAAGACTCAATTATCACCGCTCTTATCTTTCTTTACAAGTTTTTTTTTTTTTTAGAAATTCTAAACCTTTGTGTTAGTTATATACCTTTCAATTGTTTTCGCAGCTATAAAGTCGTGCCTACCTTGTTTGTTTAGTTGGGTGTTCAGCCGGGTTTTGTTGATGTTAAACTGCGCCCACTGAATATTCTGACTGTCAACGAAACAAACAAAAAAAGCCAGTTAGAAATAAAATATGAAATAATCAGCTCTGTCAAAGACCACTGTGCCCGGGAGTATACAAATTCTATGGTAATGTGGAAAGATGTACGTAGTGGAAACAATTCGGCAGGTCGAAATAATATCGAAATCAATATATATTATAAAAGTAAGCGTACAATGTGCGTGCCGCTAAAACTAAAAAACGAGTCCCGGTACGATCAAGGGAGTTAAATGGCGTGGTAACCTTCAACCTTTATACATGAGGAAGGTTTCTGATTTTACCTCAAGGGCGTGATTTTGAAGATAGAAGGGGTGGAAGTTTCGCCCTCTAGAACAGCGAAAAAACGAAACAATCGAAGAGCGTGAGGCACGTTTACGTTGCCAACGAACGAAACAAAAAGAACAGCGAATCAACGAAACAGTCGAAGAGCGCGAGGCACGTTTATGTTCTCAGCAAACGTGAATGAGCACCGTGAGAAGCACAACGAAACGAACGAATTAAAGAATCAAGAATTGCGACACAATCTTATAATAGAAGACTGCGGACGCAAGCCACCCATGAAAATATCACCCTACGAGAAGCGCGGACGAGGACTCCGGGTGTGGCGCAGCTGTGTGCATTCAATTACGAACCCGCATCATGCAGCTGCGAGGGGAGCGATAATTGATGGCTTCCGGGTGTGGCGCATTCAATTACGGACCCGCATCCTGCAGCTGCGTGGGGAGCGATAATTGATGGCTTCCGGGTGTGGCGCATTCAATTACGGACCCGCATCCTGCAGCTGCGTGGGGAGCGATAATTGATGGCTTCCGGGTGTGGCGCATTCAATTACGAACCCGCATTCAATTAAACTCCCCTAGTTCCTCGGCTCCCCTCCGCTCCAAGGCGTGAGTCAATTAGCATTAATTAAAATCAATTAGGGCTCCCCCGCAAATCAATTAAAATCAATTAGCCTCAATTAAAATCAATTAAAATTAATTAAAATCAATTAGCCTCAATTAAAATTAATTAAAATTAATT
>JARYHS010008074.1:287335557-287404051 GCA_031002005.1 Vandiemenella viatica
ATGGCCACTTTAAGAGCTGTTGATTCATTACACTCTGTGATAAGCTCACAAGCGGGAGCCTTGTTGGATTGAGCCGTCTTACCGGAGCCGCCTGCGAATCTACATCGAACGTCGTAAAGTCCCATACAGCGTGTGATTAGCGCTCGTTACAACAAGCCACTTGTTGGAAGGAAAGGGGGAAGGATGGAGTAGCTAACGACCTGGACATGGTCCAGTCGACGATGGCAGCGCCACGGGCCTTTTACTGCGGTAACCACAGTTCGCGTAATAATGGCCTCACTTGGTGTTACAACGTATCGTTACCACACGTATCTCAACATTTATTCGGCAAAGTAGTTGGGTCCTGGATGTGTAATGTCTCTATTTAATCTATTGACAGTGTAATTTCACGTTTCCCAATGCTAATCGTTTATGTCACTTGTTTCATAGTTCTTCGTATGGCAGCGAAAAGTCGTTCAGCCTTAATTGGCGTCTTATGTTTAACTTTGTCTGCGAAACCTCACAAATAACTAGGGAATGTCTGTAATTTCACGAAATCTCAGCGAGAGTGGTGGTGTAACGGCTAGCGTTCTGGCCTCGCATTCGGGAGGACGGCGGTTCGAACCCCCGTCCGGGCATCCAGATTTGGGTTTTCCATGGTTTCCCCAAATCACTCCAGGTGAATGGCGGGATGCTTCCTTCAAAAGGCCATGGCCAAATTCCTTCCCATTCCTTGCCCCCCATCCTTTCCCGTCTCTAAAGACCTAGTTGTTATAGGAGACGTTAGGCAGTTTTAAAAAAAAAAAAAAAAAAAAAAAAAAAAACGATATCTCGTGCTCAGCGATTCCGTTTTATGGTCTAGATGAAATATTTTCAAATTGTTTGTTTTCCTTCTTCTTCTGTAAATCATTTTCCACTACTTCGATGGACAGCAAGATGTCACAATTTCCGGGGATCTTGCCATATATGTGCACTATTTTTACGATGTAACAAAAAGCTTATTTTCTATAGCTATGTAAGTCAACCTGTGTATATCGGTTCTAGAAACGCGCAAGAACAGTTGGATAGATTTCAAAAGGTTTTACATAGTTGTAAAACTTAGGATCAGAGAGTTAGAATATGCTTTATGTCTTATGTTTCTCTGTTATACTGCGCCAGGGCATTAAATGAAATTCTGAACGTGTAGTCACAAGCACCAATGACGTAAGCCCATCTAGATGTTACATACTCCATTAACAAACAAATATCGTAAAAATATCAGCAATGTACCTAATTCATTGATACCATCCACGAAGTTAAATTCCGGAAAATCTAAGAAATATCTATTTACCTGCTATTACCTGTTGATTTGACTGAAAACTTTTTCCATCCATAAATTTGTTTGGAATTGGAAATAGGTAGAAGTTAGAGTTACCAAAAGTTGGTTAATAGAATCGAAAATTCGTACTTCAGACCCATAAATTTTCCTCTTGCCAAAATATATCTGTATTGTTCCGATGGAAGATGACATTTTTCTTTCCGAATTTAAGCGTCTTCTAATATTCATCCAGTTTCTCCAGAAGACTGGCTCAGAAGCCTTCAATTATTGTTTTTTCCCTTCCTTTTTAAAGTAATCAATAAAAATAATCCTTTATGCAGTCCAGAAAATACTAGCCATTATCTTCATGGCAGATAAAATCGATTCCGCCTTTTCTGTGCAGAGCCACACTGTATTTTGATTGTTGTTTCATTTGTGGTGATCAGTGGTAGACATATTTCTCATCCACAGTAATAAATCTGCGCAGAAATAGTCAAATATTGTTGAGAAACCCATTTTTGCACTTGTTTTTGATTGGTATTAAACGAATGAGGCATCCAGTCTTGTACAAAGCCTATATTACATATCTCTAATCACAGAAAAAACAATGTCATGTTTGTAAATGAATCACCATCTGTTAAAAACTTTCAGTAATTCATTTAATTATATACGCGTGTCGATCTTGTGGTATGGGGAATTATTTATTATTTATTTATTTATCAATCTTGTTCCATGGATCCCTGCTGAGGAGGGACCTCTGTGATATGAAACATTTCATGGTTAATACAAATACATACAATACGAATAATAACCATAGTGCAAAAATTATATGTTACAAAGACAAAAAGATAAACACTTTTTACAACTGAGTTTTGCAAAAGTCATATTGAACACAATTACATTGTCCAAATTCTTGAACGAAGTAGAAGGAGTTGTCAAAAAGAAAATCTCTCAGTTTTTCTTTAAATATATCTTTATCATCTGCAAAATGTTTAATACTATTGGGAGGTTTATTAAACAGATGTATTTCAAAATAATTAACTCCTCTTTGTATTAATGACAGAGATATTTGTGTTTTGTGCAAGTTATTTCTATTTCTTGTATTGAAATTTTGTATCTGTGAATTAGATAAACAGGTTAAAATGTCCTATGACAAAGCACATGAAAGAATATATGTACTGAGAAATCATTGTAAGAATATTGAATTTTTTTAGAGTTGTCTGCAAGAAGTTCTTGGTTTTAACTTACGCAGCATCCTTATAGGTCTTTTCCGTGGTATGAAAACTTTTCCCTAAAAATTATGCCATATGACATCAGTGAATGAACACATGAAGCGTACACCTGTTTCGTTAATTCTGCTGTTAGGGAAAAATTGTTCGTATTGCAAAGGTGGCACTACTTTACTTCTTTAGTCGTGAAGTGATATGTTCGTGCCAACAGTTTCTCATCTATTTCAATACCAAGGAATTTTATACTCTTTGTATCAAAGATTGTGTTATTTTTATAGTTTATATCTAAATCCGGGTGTGCATAATTTTTTTATTTAAACTTAATATTATAATGTATTATTTCAAAATTTAATTTTAATGAATTTCTCTTAAACCAGTTTGCTAACTTCACTAATTACTTCATTTATATTAAATTTCTAGATTACTGTTTGGTGTTTTTTTCACACATATGTTAATGTCATCCTGCAAATAAAACACTCTTATCTTTGCCAGATAAGTTTCCAGGTAGTTCATTGAGGGGTCCTAGAACCAGAGCCTTGTGGAATTCCATGTTTTTTTTATTTTCTCCCAGTCTGATGAAGCATCTATACTGATACAAGCTGACCTGGTCACGCGTTGCTGTGACTCAGTGGTTATATAGTACCTACGATGGATCAATGTTATTGTAAACATCCTAATGTAGTCAAATTATATTGACTAATAAAGACAAAAAACATTTTAGTCGATTTGAAAATTCAAAGTAATATTTATTTATTGAAATCTCAGTTTTATAAAGAAGTAGATATAAGTTGATTTTTTAAACATTTTTAACAATTATTTTTAATTATTTTAAGTTAGTACAATTTATAATAATTGGTGCACAATATTTTTAGTTAGCCTGTCAATAGATTTGGATGGTTTTTCCCCACAACGTGAGCAGGCATAGCTGCCCATTGGAGAAAACACGTATTTTCCTAGTCCAAGCCGCAACGGACATTGTTTGGCCTTGAGTTATTTATGGTCATAGCGAAAGCCAAACGAATCGGAAATTGAAGCCTTTTAAATGGTATTCTAGATTCTGACGGTAACATTGGAATACGTGGCAACATGACGATTTCTCCTTTATACTTTCCAGTCAAAATAGTTGCTTCAAGAACATTTCCGGTGATCCTATTGATAAACAAACATGTATCGTTGCATGATCTAGGTTGATTCAAATTACGAAGAAGAATAATCGGTGAACCAATCTTTAACTGAAGATATTCCTGGTATATCCAAAGAATTTAAAAACTCGGTTGGAAAATTCACGGCTTCATTTTCATGTACAATAGTGTCTAATGATTTAAAGACATCAGATGATCTGGCAACAGTTAATTTCGTCAACGTCAACATTTTTGATGCCAAAATAGGACTATTACTGAGCCAATTATGATCTAAGTAATTATTTGATACATCGGGAAAACACTCTCTCGGTCACGCGTTGCTATAACGAAATAATAGTAGTACAGTATGGAGAGAATTTTTTTTTCAAAAGCAGATTTCGAATATGGCAGAATTCCAAGGTAGAGAGGAGAGAAAGAGAAAACAGTGCAATAATGAAGGATTCCTGGAGAGCTGACCATAACTGAATGAAAAATTAGAAGGAAGCAAGAAATACTTACACGTTTTTGAATTTATCGTAACGTTTCTTCTAATGTTATATTCATGTTTGTACGTCGTTACGTATAATAACACACAAGCGATGCTACAACAATATAGTATAGTTATAACACAATACACAGCACGATTAAAATTCAAGAAACACACATTTGGCGTGGAACAGACTGTAGAATAAATATCGAAACACAATTCCATCTACGGGATGATTCGATAAAGTAACACACCGTCATCTGTTAGAAATTTATGATGGCTTGAATAGATTGTAGCATGAATAAATCGAAACACAACGCCATCTACTGGACGGTTACCCAACCTGTGACGATAAATTAACACATCTGTTACAAACATATGGAATTTATAAACCATTGTCCTATAACAAACGTTTAATTAGCAACAATAAGTATTCAGGTCACAAATCGAGATAAAAACTATCCTATCTTTTAAGTTGGACCAAATTACACACAGTAGCCAAATTTCATCAAAATCGGTTAAGTAGTTTCGGAGTTCATCCCGGACAAACATAGTGACACTAGATTTTTATATATGTAAGATTAGAATCAAAAGTGGAAACTTTTTGCATTCGATTTTCCATGTATGATTTAATCCTATTACCTGCGGTTCCATAAATACCATACTATTCCATTTTTTTCAAAAGTAATTAATGATTTACACAGTCAAATACTTTTGCAAGATCAAAAATATTCCTACAGGGTTTATTTTATTATTTAGTTCCTCATATGTGTTACTTAAAACTGAAAATACTGTATAGCCATTTGTATGAATAATCCTTTTTGGAACTCTAATTGTGATTTAATGAGGATATTATAGTATTTAACATGTTTGTTACTCTATGATACATGACTTTTTCAAAAATCTTTGACAATCCTGAAAGTATTGAAATGGGACGATAGTCATCTATACATGTTGCTTCTCCTTTTTGAAATAACGGTTTTACAACTGTATATTTTAGTCTATTTGGAAACACACCTTGCATTAATGATTCATTACAAATGTGGACAACTACATGATTGATACAATCTGAACATATTTTCAATAATTTACTTGAAAAATTGTCATAACCGGAAGAATTTTTAGTTTTTAATTGTTTCATGAGTTTATTTATTTCTGAGATTGTTACTGGTGGCAATTGCATCTCCACAAATCTATTTGGGAAAGCAGTCTGAATAAGTCTTAGGGCACTATGTGTGGTTTGCTTTTCTATGCCTAATTTCTCTACAACTGAAGTAAAGTGTTTGTTAAATATTTCACAAACTTCCCCTACTTGACTATGAACAGATCCATTTTGTTCTATTTTTATGTCTTTAGAGTGAGTTGCAGATTTTCCTGTTTCAGTTTTTTATTACCAGTGAGAACCTGGTAGAATCAGTAACATGAATCTATTTTAACTTCTATGAAAACCGATTTGGTACTCTGGTTCAACATTGCTAATTGTATATTTGCGAAGGTCACTATTTCACCGGTTTTGTTTGAATAAGTCAGACTTGTTTTGTTTCACATAGTACTATCGCTGTTATTTATAATATTTTGTATCTGTGTTTTCATCTGCAGGTTACAGATTTCGTTGGTCATCTGCAAGAGATGCACGACCTCATTTGATTTCAGCCAGCGCATTTAATTAATGTTGAATTTAGATGATCAGATTCCTTATAATTTTTTATGAACTTTGGGAGAATTCCATTAGCGTCATACCGTCCAAAACAAATAATTTTGAGGATGCATGTTATTCCACTTTATCCATTTCAAAGAGACAAACAGCACATGAGTTCTTTAAAATCGGTATAAAGAATACTATCTCAGGGATGAAGTTGAAACGTGAGTTCGTTACCCGTGATAAGTCTATGAACATTACATAACAACAATTGATGACGATGCATTCTCTGTATTAGGCTGAAAACTTTTACATTCGTAGAGTATATCAAAGATGGTCACATACCTAGTGAGCGAAGATATCAAAGACTTTCACAGGGAAAGCGAAAATAGAATACAAAAGCTCAAGTGGTTAAGGCGTTTATTTTCAAAACGTTCGATTCTCCGGTCCCAGGTTCGAATCACGGTAGGCGCAGGAATTCTGAGAATTGCGTTTGATCGGATGAGCTACGCCAGGACGTTGCGAGGTGCGAATTTCACGTTAAGCTGTATGTTTCCTCTAGGGCTTACAACCACAGTTGTAACACGATGTGTACACACCCACAGCAAAATTCAAGTTAAACGAAGGCTTAACGTGGTCGTAGTTGGCTCAAACGAACTTACATAAACATATGGCAACGACACGTAATAAGAACAAGTTACGAGTTCCTGCCAAAACCGGCTACGAAATGTAAGCCCTGAAATAAAGGGGACGTGGGTAGAACAAGAAATGTGTGGGATGTGGTCTGAGGGTCCGAAACAGAGAGGACGGCCTCATCCTTGAAGAAGAAGAAGCGTAATAAACACAAAGTCACTAACAAAATATTCATACATAATTGCAAAAAGTTTAGGTACGGAGTTTATTAAAAAGAGCATCAATATTTATACCAAGTTTATAAAGAATTGTCATTAAATAGTATTCATCATCAGTTCATGATAACATTTTTGCGAATAGTATAAATCGATCAATAATAACAGAACTGGTGATATTTGAGATTCAATAATCCTGTAGTTGTTCGCCTGAAAGCATATCTGTAAATCAGGGAAAGTTTAAATATGCATGACTAGATAGGGAACGGAACCCTGCATCTGAAAATTATTGCTGAGTTTTCCATTTATCTCTACAGTGTAAGAATCTTACTGACAGAGAGTAATCTATAAATCCTTGTTCTTCGTTCTGCCACAAGATACAAAGTATTTTCTTGTCAAAATCCATCAATATCGGTATAGCTATTTAGTCGACAAAAAAAAACCAAAAAGACAGACTTACTTCCGAATTTTAGTAATTATTAGTGCAGATCACACACACACACACACACTGATTGCGAGAAAAACAACGGATGACTGATCAATATAGCGTAAAAATTTGTACAACTACAGCATTGTTAGACCGTGTACTATTTTCCAAGCATCGCCCCCTCCCTTAAATTTGTGATATCTACAGTTTAACATGGAATCCGAAAAACTGACCTTCCAGGCGTGGCCAAATACGATCAAAAACAATTTTTAAAAATCTTCGCTTATATAGGGATTTAAACCTGGGACCACGCATTCGAATATTTAGTAGGCAAGCGCATTAACCACTGAGCTACCAGACTGTTATACTGGAAAGTGCCACAGAGACGTGCATATACTATGCGTATGTCATCGCCGTTCAGTAATTTTTTAAAATTCCATGACAATATGTATTATTTATACACAAAAAGTATCCTATGTCCGTCCTAATGGCAAATAGTATCTCCTTGTCAAATTTAATCACGATTAGATTACCCATTTACCCGTGGCAACGTAACAAACAGACAGACAGAGAGACAGAGAGGCAGACAGACAGAGTTTCTTTCGCATTTATAATATTAGTATAGATGAAATGATTCACTACAGAACACGGGGTAACGATTCTAGTTTCTTAGCTCTTGTTCGTCTACAGTCTCTGATATCGTGCCATTATTTAAAGAGTCCATCGATCAGTGCTTTCTTTTGATCTTTCATTAGAGTTCACCTCAGTTTTCTAGATCTTTGATCTATTTCGAAACATTATTGACCTCCAGTCTAAATTCAGCCCTGGTATTATCTGAAATACCAGAACTCAGTCCATTCTCACATCTTTGGAACCATCTCCACCTTGTTGCCTTTCATTTACTAAAATTCCAGGTCTCAGTAGTAATTCGATCGTTCTGAAGATATGCCAAAGCATATGAAACGTTTCATTCTATTTGATGACTAGTTCTTTCCTTATGAATGATTTTTTTATTAGATATGAAACGTAAGTACCACTTAACATATATATTGTCTAAAACATTTCTCTCTTAGCGAACAAGCCCATTTGTACATTTAGTTTCATGGGCAAACTCTTCATAGCCATAATTTTTTTCTTCTTTTTTAAAATCATAAGTAACAAGAAAGCTCATTACAGTTTTAGTTTACGTTTTCAGAAAGAAAGTGCTGTGTTTCTTATTTGCTGTAGAAAGAAAATATTTCGATGTTTTAGTGTAAATGCTGCCATATACTTAACACGAGACCACATTTTGTTTCTTGCAAATAGTACGAGGTAGAAGACACGCTACGAATTTGGATTGATGTACGAAACTTACAGACTGCAGACTGCTGCTCTCTTCTAACAACGTGATTTAAAAAAATAAGAACATTATCTTGATTACAATGGGGACATAAACGTTATGAATTAGAGTCCAATCACTTTCTTTATTGCAGCTGGTTCTGAGTGCTGTCTCTAATTGCAGCCCCCCTCCCCCCCTTATCTGCTTTCCGCAAAGGCGTCAGTTGCTTCAGGCATCGTAAAACTTAAGGTTTATTTTTCTTTTAACTAACTGTTAATAACAAGGAGTTGCTTCGACCTTCTTTTTGCAGCATGTCTCAATTGAGGTCTATGAATAATTATTTTGCTGACAGCTAATGAATTACTTAAACCTTGTTCCTTGTTGGAAATTTGGGAATTGCTTGGTTATAAACACGTTCGGTTGGTCAATTAACTTACTCAAAAGTTGTGCGAATAATTTAGTCCTATATTGTAACAGATTTATCGTACCTATATGTGTTTTTACCAACATTACTACCAAAACACACTAAATTGCTCAATTGTCGGATAAGACAAACTTTTTGACAGTAATTTAGTAGAATTTCTGCATCTATAGGTAACAATACTTACAAAAACAGCATTTGCTTCAAAGGTATTCTTACAGTTTGTACATGCAAATACCAAACCGTTTTTTCCGTATAACAATTCAAACAGTTATCTCAATTGATAAAAATCTACATGAAAAAGGATGAAAGCATTTCCATTTCACCATAATATTTTAGGGATTAAATGCAGTCTGTATTCGGAGTTTAGTATTATTCATTACCCATATTTTTCGCACATTTTTTTCTACTGTTTTTGATATAAAAGAAAATAGTATGGAGAACAATTAAAACAGATTACAATCAAATAGATTTTTTCAATTCAGAAAAAAAAAATTATTGGGAACAAATAGCAGCAAATTTTATATAAAAAGGAAACACTGTATATTGACGACGAAGGGAAAAAAACCTCAAGACAACCAGTATTGACAATTGTGCTTATTGCAGCCATAAATCAGCGGGGTAGATCAGTCAATTGTGAATCAAATGGCTTTTTTATCGTGAGGGCCCATGAAGGAACAATTTGGAACATTTTTAAAAAGAATGAAACGGCCGAAGTGCGAAATCAACCTCGCGGACTCTGGTTCTGTAATCTAATAACAGTGGTGACAGATCTGACGGCAGTCAACTGGAGCAATAATTAATGCTTGACATAATGACAGTATTTCAACTTTCTCAGAAGGCTATCAGCTATAACTTTTGTTTGTTGTGATCGCAAAATAAAGTCTTGATGTAGCATTTATTCTTTAAATCATTTTGTCTGTTTTCTGCCATCCTCTTCATCTCAGTGTCGCTGTTCTGCAGTTTTATATAATCCATAAAAATTTATCGGTATAGTAGTCTGGTTAATTCCCTTGACCGCAAAGTTCTATGTCCCGGGTTCAGATACCATTTTACTGTATAATCAATACATATCAGAAGTCGTCACACCTTAGACGTGTTATTATCACCATATAACAGCTATTGACCCTATAGCCGGCAGCTTATAAGAACACTTAAGATTAGTTAAGTTTTGTTTATGCTTAATTAAGAATGCTATTAGTTGTTACTTTTTCTTACACACACTTCAAATAAACTTTTAACTAAGTAAACCACGTAAAGTTTCATTTTTATGGTTTTTATAATCCAGTTCGCAGATTCATTTCTGTCCAGTATTCCTAGGTAACAGGAAAAGTTTTAATTCTCTAAAAAAAGAAAATAATAATTATAAAAACGAGGCTGAAAGACGAGTATAGCTCTTCGGTATGGGATTAGTGCGTGGGAAAAGCAAGGTCACTTCATCAATGTGTTTACTCTTTTAAACAGTTGGCTAATTCTGCTTATGTTAAATTTACACATTAGCTTCAGTCCAACAGAGTCTTCATGCCGTCGTCAGTTAATCACTTCAAATCTTTTGTCCACACGATTCTATACTTTTAAACTTCCTTACAGTCCTTCGTTTCTGAACTCTTGTAAATTCCAGCAATTGTTAAAAGGATTCCTCGGCACTCCTGTAAATACCTGTCTGTTCCTGTGAGGCAGACTCGCCAGTGCCGTTGGAACGCTGAGTTCAAAAATATGCGACCGTCGGCGACCTTCTTTTATTTCTTTTTTGCCTTTGAACTGAGCTTAGGTGGTTGCCATAGGGGTGTTTAGCCTACCATGGGAACGTTAGGGAAGATACGCTCGTGTGGTTTCCCAGTGAGACAGTGTTCATATGTTTTGTTGCACGTGTAATCTACTGAGCCAACGGAGCGGGCTCTAAACAGAATACTTTCCAACTCCGTCGCGTACTTTATACTGGAGCAGCTAGAATTAACTGCGAAATATTCGCAAAAAAATTGTACTCCTCCATTACTACGTCTTATTTTTTAACACGAACAGTGAATTTTATAGAAAATAAGACTTATTTCTACTTACAATTCCATGATCCTAGCCAGCATTGATTCTACTTTGCTTCCTGGTCAAATCTTACATCATTGTCACAAATAAAATGGTATCAGTCATGTCTTTTAAAGCGAACTGTCATGGAATTCACCTCGAGTGATTTCGGGAAATTATTGAAGATCGAATCTGGATGATTGGACAGGGAATCGAACTCGTGTATTTTCAAGCTCAAGCTCGATTGTTAACACTCAGCCTGCAAACTCGTAAAGAGAATTATTCTAATTCTCCTCGTCGGAATATTCCGTAAGTTTTGTGGATATTTTTACAACCTTTTGAGTTTACGAGAGGCAGTAGTATAACAAACACATAACTTATTTTCTAAATGTTTCTGTTTCACTTGAGTAAATTACTTAAGGGGTACTCGAATCACAGAAAGAACTGATGAATTAAATTGAATTTATAAGCGATTAAACACTTTGGTCACTAAACACTGATCAGACGAAGTTGATATCACCAGCGGATACCATATTTGACACATCGTTATTGAAATCCATAATATCCTAATTATTTACAACTCTCAGTTAATTTGTGAGCAGAAATATATCTTTAAATTTTCAAATTAATAATACTGTATTTGACAAAATATTTACAGCAGTAGCAAGACGAGATACCTACAAAGTTGCGAAAATTTTGCTAAAGCCGAAATTGGTGAAAATCGGTTAAAATTTCTCGAATCATGGTGTCTAAAAGAATACTGCTCGATCATTGACCAACAGTAATTATCAATACAAAAATACCAATCTTACGTTTCTCATTTAATGTAAAATTTTGTAAATTTGTCTGAGTCACGAGTATGTGAGGCAATGGTTTGAATAAGAACTGCAGAACAGTATGACGAGGTTCGCTAAACTGTGCAATTGTTTGACTTTATTTGAAATACAGATTTCATTGCAGTGTTAGGCTACGTAGTTTGAGTTTCAGATTAAACTGCAGTTTTCCTTTACGATATTGGTTTGAATGGTTAAGATATGTAACCTCGACACAGGTGGCAGTAAACAGAGTATGATGATTTTCTTGAATTTTTAGGTGAGAATTATTTTAATTTATATAAACCAGTGACTAACAGATAGTTACATATTCATTATGTATTAATCCTCAAAATCGCTTCTGCGTACGATAAATTTAGTTGAAATATCTAAATCCAAAATTTGTTCCTTACATTACTCTCACTGGGCAGTTGTGGGAAAGGAAGTGAAAATTTACGATCAATAGTTTCCATAGAATTTCCAGTTCACGATAAAGAACTTAAAATTATGAAAACTTTTTTTCATTCAGTGATGTATGCGACCTGGTTCAGCGACAGTGATAGTTTATGGAATAAAACCTGTGACCCTGAGATGCTACTTTACCTCTTCCACACAGCTGTCTCAATCAGAAACCTGACGTGAGACTACCTAAGATTATATCTCAGACAGGAGAAGAATTATAAGAACAGGGAGCTGCTAGAGCATTCAGCAAGCGCGCCGGGATACCATTCCCGTTTCTCATGAGCAATCGAACCGTTCCGACGGTTGGGTGCTTTTGCCGACTCTGGTCTCATATTTCCGCTGCGAGACGCAACGATAATCGATACAAATCGATCGGGAGTCGTAAATCGTGCATCAAAGGTAGCGAGGCTGATGGAAGGGGCCGTTAGTCAGATGGGAGAAACTTTGATTGCAGCGGGAGCAGTGTGGAGACCTACTTGACGGGTTAGGAGTTTAGCACACACCTACAAACATGTAGTGCTAAATCATTCACTTCGTACTTAAATGCTAAATATGCTGCAAAATTCGAACTTGGAATCCTGCTCGACTTATTCAAAGTCCCTTTAATAAATTTTATGAATAACGTGTTATGATGAAGAAATCAAGTAATTTCCTCTGCCACGATTTTTTTTTTTTTAATCCAATTCAGTAGGACTGAAGTGACTTGCCTCGTTTGATCAATTAACTGCAGCAACATGATCAAGAAATTAAGTGACTTTAACAGTATCATGATTTCTCCATTCCCACAATTTTTGTTAAGAATTTAATACCATCTTCAAAACGTTTGTACGATTCACAAACAGTTTTTTTGAACGGAAAACTGATCAATACCTACTTTAAATTTTTCAGAGCATCTACATATTTTAATCCACTTTTCACACAAAACGTAATCCAAAATTTTTCCTATCTTTTTACTATTAACTAATCTACAGTTCATCTTTCTTGTTTGCTTGTCTGTAAGATTTAAGCAATAAAACAACACAAAACCTCGTCACGTGCAATGAGCACTGACGTAAAAATAATTTCAGCAGAGCGAGTACATCGTCCAACGTTTAAAACATTCCGGTTTCTTTTTCATCATACGTAATTAACATGATATAGAAATTGTTCCTGCAACCATTTCTGAAAGTTATACTGAGAACCTGAGAAGTCCTTGAAGTAAATAATGACATTTAACAGCAAACGCATCCACAAAGTATTACAGCCCTGCAACACCCTTTTCGGCGTGTCGACCAATAGTTTTTTTTTTATGCCTAATTTGCATCATGGGAGGTCAGCCCCATTTTATATATAATTAAGGCCCTTCTCTTCCAAATTTCTTTAAAATAAAATAACAGCACTTTACTACTATTAAATGCCTTTGTTTAATTTCTTCAAATTAATTTACAAAGCCAACTTACAGCTAATCTCATAACTCTCCACACAGAGATTCTATATTCTTGTTGAATTCAACGATATTATTATATATTTACTACATTATTATAAACACTACTGTCTGTGGAAAGCAGTTAAGAATTAAACATTTACATCTCTTTTCTTTTTTCTTACAAATTATTTATAATTAGGAAATTAATACAAACACAAAAAAAATCAATTAGGAATTATAATCAACAGATATGTTATAGCCCTCTCTTGAAAGTGTATCATCGAGTAACAAGGTCTGATTGAATAATACGTTTTAGACATCCGAAATGCTGCTGTCATCATCGCAGCCTGTTTCTCCGAAATTTATGTGGTACAACACGCCGTCTAAATACGAGTACCAATAAGAATTGAAGATTTTCAAATGGTGTTATACTGTTTAGGGGGGAAAAAAAACTTCGGTTTTCTATAGTTAAATGGAACGATATCCTCTCTCATTCGGCAAATGCTAATTTGGATGGTTATCGTTTTGCGGAATGCAAACAAAATAAGTAATAAATTAGCCTATTAGAACATTTATTCAGATGCAATACCATTCTTATTTACTGATTACTATCAGAGAGAAAGAGAGGGAAAAAAAATTGGACAAGTTTACCCAAAACTAGTCACCCTTTGCAATATTTATACTTACATTCCCGTCCTTTTTGTCACTCTCATATAATAGCATTAAAGTGATTTTGCTAGAAGGCAGTCACATGATCGGAGGTGATATGACCAATGAGTCAAAAAAGTTCGTTATGATCCTGAAACTACTTTAAACCAAAAAACCAATGTTCATACGCTGATATGTTGCTAGGCATTAATGAACGATATTATCAAATTTAGTATTTCTGTTTACAAATGAAGTGTCGACCACATACAAAAGAGTGACACTCAAAGTTTCCTGTAATTTAACATTGTTTTTATTGGCGAAAGAATACGAAAGTGGAAAGCAAGAAACAATGGCGGAACCACGTCGTTTCCCGCAGCCCAGTGGGAACAAAGAGTGTAGACTGTTCATTAAGGTTCCAGATCTGACCAGTCACCTCTCCTCTCTCGGCAGGAGGCCAATATTTCACGGATCAGCGCATCTTCTCCGTAACAAAGGCAGCTGTCACCTCATCAATAGCGACGGTTACCACTCCTGAAAAGAGCAATTTCTGGGCAGCGCCTATCACAATCGCTCTTTGGGAACAGTTTCCGATTGCATCTACATAATAATGAACAAATATCTGGCCTTTCATTAGGGCGCTCCGCTGTGTAAACATCGACTTAGCAGCCGTGGAGGCTAAGGCTCCCAGGCAGACAGAAGCCAGCAGCCGCTCAAGAGGCAAAAAGAGCCGACGTCACTACCTTCACGCTTCCTCGAACCCAAGGATTAGTCAACAAAATTAGTTACTTTGAACACGAGAAAATCTACAAATGTGTTTCGTTCACAAATATATGTAAAGGCAACTAAAAAATGATCTCTTTTGAATGATGTTGCACAAATCGAAGTTGCGTCAAGATTTCGATGATCATAGGATACCTGTATTTAAATAAAGAAAAGTTTTCTGCTCTCGAAGACTCGAAATGAAGCAAGATGTTGTTTCCCTACCTCTGGATATAGCAGTTTTACTCTTTCGGCCATCGAATGAAATAACGTCTTAGCGGTGACTCCACGAGAAGCTGTCAACGTTGTCAAACTTTATCAGAATTCTTTGAATTTGATGTTATGTTTTGTCTTTGAACGGGTAAGGCAAGTTTTGAAGAGATGCCTAATTTAATTATATGTGATTGATATTCTCTAAATACTCCATGGTAAATATCCTGCCAAATCTTGTCAAAACATCCGTACTAAAAGCAACATCTTTCTAATCTTGAAACGTATGTAACATAGTTTGAACCGGGAATGTTACCACCGATTGGATCGAAAGATTTCTAATAAAAGCAACATCTTTCTAATCTAGCGACGTAGGAGATGCAGTGGGAATCAGGATATCGCATCACGTCCTACATCTTGGATTTTCTGCCATTGTATAAAATGACTACGATGATTTCATCATTTTTGTTTCATTAAAATCAGAAGTGGCAGTATTGCTTATCAAATTACTGCAAACTGTGACGTCTGGTATTATTATTATTGTTATTATTATTTTTTAAAGAGAGTAGTATTAAAATAACCTGAAGTAGAAGATATTTGTAGATGTTACTATTTTTCTCCAAAAACCACATTATTTGACTACTGGTTAAGAAGCAATGATAGAATAACCAAAACGAGTAAGCAAATCTACAACTTAAGCTTCACATGACACGCCGAGTGTCTTAATTCGTAGGTATAATAATAAGAAAGTCTTTAGTACCACTACAAAAAAAAAAAAAAAAAAAACAGGAGCTTATAACATATGCTTGATGGAGTCACAATCTGCATATTCTAGTTGCATGTTGAAGCAAAGGTTTTCGTAGCAATGATATTCATCTAAAGTGTATTCCTAGTGCAAGTTTTTAACTCATCCCTCGCACACATTCGTCTTCACAGTTTATTGAGTTTTGTTACTTGGACAAAAAAAAAGTTTTTGAGGCAAATGTTTCTGACCGAACGTCCCACAACGGAGATTTGTTTCATTAGTTCTAAAGGCAGAATACAAAAACAAGTTTTCCATGATTAGTTCGTTAATGTCACAAATTATTCGGAATATGTAAAAACTGAAAGGGATGGGAGTTTTGAAGGGATGCATCTGGCCAGAACAGTTAAGTCCTTCGCTATGTAAGAGTTAGCAGGGTGTATCCCTGCTGTAATTCTCCTTAAAATAGAACATCTGCAATTTTGTTTAGTCAGTCACATCACCTCTGTTGTTCTTAGGTAGCTGAAGCATCTGAATCAAGCAGTCTGTTTCGGTTGGAATTTTTACGTCCCTTAGTCTGACTTTAACTTATGCCGAAGCTGCCTTTGTGAGCGTTAAAATACCTAGGCCTCGGTGGAAAGGAACTAGGCGTCACAACACTGATGATCACTGGCTTAGATCGTCTCCTTGGAGAGTATCTTACCAACCTTCGGATATCACATTGATTAGATTTTAAACACAACAAATGAAAGTTTACAACAAGCTAGAGTCTTCAATATCTGACACTAGCACAACGACGCTGGTACACTTCCTGCTCTGGATTAGCTTCATTGTTTTCGTTAATCATATAATATGATGCTCAATGACAGTATCTGAATGAGTTGTTATACATATCGTCTTTGCCAAAATAGTCTCATCACACAAATATGTAACTGGTGTAAAACTGATACAGTTTTGCTGTTACGAATCAGACAATTTATTATAAATAATTTTTGCTTATGTATTTTCATCCTGAAACTGAGTGTAACGTGATAGCCTCAAAGCAGAATATAATTAGATATTAACATCACTTTTGTGATCTATGCGTCCTCCACTGACCAGTAGTGAGAGATTAATACTCTGTGGGATATTATAATACTTCATGTAAATGTTATTCCTCCTCCTGACGTTGAATATGTAGCTAATATCGTCACTGACTCGTTGCTTAAAATAAGTTTATTCTATTTAATTTTGAATTGAATCTCTAAACTATCAGTACACATACGAAATTACCAAACAATTTTCGAAATATAATAGTCGGTTAGCGAGCAACAAATGAGCACCGGACCATGGGCACAAGCGCATAAACAGGTACGGGACTTAACTCCGGTCGTAACTGTGACATTTGTCTGAATTCGGTATCCCAACCATGTAATTTCCATTTCAGTAGTTGAACCTGCATAGTTTTATTTTTTTACTTTTATTTTGGATCAGAAAGACACTTATTTACACAACAACAAACATATTTTCCGAGGTCGTCTTCCGTGCAAGAGGATGGACACAATAGACACCGGAGCACGCGATGAACAGTCTGATCTTCTCCGCAGTCGCACTCGACGTTTTCAAATTCAATGGTTAAACTTGGATCTGCCTAATCTTGATATCAGCTTATTCAGAGATTTCTAAATCAGCAATCCCTTGTAATAGCCATGTTGTAAAGTTTCAGATACTCTTACCCAACGAGAGGGGAGAGGAATCTTAGCTTTCCACGTTTGTAACATGGCTTTTTCAGATGTAGTTGTAAATTTGTTTGATGTTCTTAGTAAACTTAACCCGGACTTCATTCTTAGCGTATGCAATAGATTCACATGTAATGGGTGAGTTGTTTCAAGATCCATCTATGAAGTTGGAAGACGAAGATCCAAAATGAATCGAAATGACCTAATGGCTGTTCCTTTCAGGACAGAAACATAGGATATTGAGGACACGTGATTGAGCCTAAGGAAAGGAGTAACTCTATGCATACAGCGGATTGGGAGTAGGCAACCATGAAATGAACAATCAGTAGTATACAATATTAAAATAAAGGGCAGTATTGTTAAAAAAGAGCTTTTTGTTCAGAAAAGGAATGTGGTACCTGGTAGGAACAGTAGTTTTTCAAAACGAAAGTAATACAACAAAGATTATGAAACACTCTATATTTTCATTAAAATAATGCCGGTAACTTTGTTAACAGTTATGGAAGAAATCAATACAGTACTACATTAGGTAATTAATTATGAATATAAATTTCGAGCTATTGATTAACCCGCATTGTGGCTTTCGGTATATAAAATTTAAAGTTGTTTCTCTGTTTGAGCTAGAATAAAACTGAAGTCTTGCTACCAGGCAACCGAACAACATATGAAGGTGACCCCGTGATAAGCTTAAAAGTTATTAAAAGTTATTTACTTGACTATGTTTCATTAACTGAATGTTGTGGATCATTTTCTCAATTTGTATGAATAATTAAGTTCACACCAATGCAATTGAATTTGTTTATTTCTTATTTATTTTTCCGAACGCGGTTCACTTCATTGTTTGAAGCATTTTCAGCGGTTCTATCTGTTGAGTGTGTGTATATATGTAATTATTTTAGTTCATAACAAAATTTGCACAGCGAAATTATTATACAAATGTAACCTTTTTCAAATTTTCATTGTTTTACATTTTCTTGTATTTATACAATATTCTAAGTTTAAGCGGTGTTATAACTGCAGTTTTTTGTAATACAGGTTATTTTTCTGTAAATTCTAGCAAAAACAAAATAATTACGTGAATGCACATCATCTGATAGAATCGCTAAAGATGCTTTAGAGAATGAAGTGAAACACATTCGAAAAAATCGAGGCAGAGACAGTCAGCTGAGAACAACTACAAGATACCTGATGAAGACAGCAGAGTCAGCTGTCGAAACGTAGCGTTTTTACACCACCATCCGGCTGGACACCCGAGAAGAATTTGTTGCAAAAAATAAGCAAATTCATTTGCATTGGCTTTACATTAATTATTCGTACAAATTGAGTAACTTTTGTTTTTTAGTCCGAACTCAGTACTACACATTTGTCCGACATTTTACGTATTCCCATGCATACGTGCCTCTCTATAGAACAAGAATCCGTTTTTCGGAATAAAAAAGTCCCGAACGGGTCGTAGATCACGTGGCGTCAGGACGAGATTCCGACAGTGTCGGTTTATTTTAAAACTCCCACTTTACACTCTGGGACTTCAATAGCGGCCGCCAATTACCGAAACGAGTGACTCGCACTGAGAGAGGACTAATGCCACGTGGATACTCGTGTCCGGGCGATCAATAAACTGTCCGGCAGAGCGGAATAACATCTCGAGTGTGCCGGCCTCATTACACTGCCGGCGCGGCGCGGCGGAGCCGGGCTCGGCTTATTTGTCAGCGCGATTACCAAAGCTGTCGCGAGCAATCGTCCGCTCACACCGTCTCTCTGTGGCGCGAGGTATGCAACCCGGCCGGCGCTGGTCGTGTGACGTCCAGTCATAACACTGAAATCAAGTAGTTCTGACATTCCCGCAAGTGATATGTCACACAAGATGATTTTAGTTTAACTATTTGATCCTCTTTGACTTCTTTCGGCATTAATTTCACTATTTATATTTTGGGAACTGTGACATAACAAAGACTATTTCCATCTCACGCTCACCTTTTCATGTACACACTTTACCATTAAATCTAGCAGCCGGCGTCATATTCTATCACCCTTACTTTGCACAATCTGACAACGATGTCATCCAAGCAAACAGTAATGCAACGTTAGCTCTGCCCCTTGGCAATCTCATTGGCGGATATTTCATTCAGAGCCATCTATATTTCAGATTATTCATTTCCTGAAGTCAATACACGAAACAAAACAAGGAGGCGGTCTCAGTAGCGTAGGGGTTAGAGTACTGGCCCCGCCGATTCGAGTCCTGCCGAGGGCATGGAAGCGTTGTGTGTGTTAATGTTATGTCCGTCCTGTAGTGTCCAGTGTCCATACTTAATAGTTAATATATACTAGAGAAATTGATCCACAGTGAGCTGGCTGTATGGTCTTAGTTGCCGAATGCCATTTAAAAAAAAAAAAAAAAAAAAAAAAAAAAAAAAAAAAAAAAAAAAAAAAGACTGTCTAACAGGGAGGAATTAAATATCCGCGCGCTGACTACTCTTATTCGTGGTGTAACTCACCAACCTTCCCCCATATTTCAGCAATACTTTTCAAAATTCAGATGGTAAAACCTATCGTAAATGTTGGAATTAATGGGACTGTATTAAAAAGATGCACAATGGTATTTTTTACTCAAATTGATCACCGTAATACTATAACGATGAATATTTATATACTGGTTTTGCTAATTCCTTCCGATAATATTGCATTCAGAATGTGGTCTGTGGACAAAACCAGCGGATAAGAATTTTTAATATTGCAAAACTACAGAAACAATCATAAAGATATTATTTCAGAAAAGTGTCTGCAAGACAGATTAAATGAAAGTATTCCTAGGCAGCGTTGTTTACACACTGACGAATAGTGCAGCAGTGTGGTGAACATTCTCGGATTGTTAATGTGCGATTCTCTGTTCTAATCTGAGTTTAATTTTTTTTATTTACTTTTTAAATTTTCCGAACATACACATCGCTTGTGCGTATAATATATACCTGATTCTTACTTAATTTTGTCAGAGAATAACACACCTGAGGAGTGTCTCATAACTGAGAATACATATCCCATGTTTCTTAACCAACGACCTTCGTAAATATGAACGCATTCGCGGCTGCAACTTTGAAAGTTAGCTACTTGGGTTTCTAGCCGAGTCGTAATCACATTGTCTGTCCTTTTTCAAACTACACACATGTTTAGAAAATAATTATTTTACAACAGAACTAACTTCACATGTCAGAAAGTAATAATTTATTGTTGGAATTATTTCTCTAATTTTCAACCGTTCTAGGGGTGGACTAAAATTTTTATGCACCGGTGTGAAGGAAAACAAAAATCTTATTTAAAAACATTAGAGGAAATCGCATATCAATAAATATTAGTGCTGTAACAAATTAAACGACCATTGTCACTCAAAAATTTACTACCAGATTACTATCGTAGGACAAATATAAATTCTTATATAACTGATTCTTGTATGTTGTACGTAAACAAAGTTCATTGAGATTAGGGATTAGAAGCAGAGAGTTCTTAAATTTGCCGTTTTTGGATTTTTCTAGTTTCTTGTACACATTTACTTTATGTGCTTTACAGCATTGCGATTTGATACCCACAGGGATTAAATGCTAATTACTTAATAAAGTATGAAATTTTCTGCCTTAGTCTTTGTTTGGAATTACTTCAGTATAATAACATAAATAAATGCGAGCATTTGGCGAAGAAGAATTTCGCCAATTGCATGATTGTTGTTTAGCCTCATGTGTAAAGTGGAACGCTCAAGTTTCGTCACCCGTGAAAATCGACTCCAAAATCGCCTAAGCTGCAAAAATTCAAACAAACACAGTCTACCGGTAAAGTAAGGTTGATAGTGTTTAAGAACGGGAAGACCAAGCGTGTTGGGTGAGCGGTAACGCTCTGGCCACGCATTAGGCAGGAGGCGGGTTCGAATTCCCGTTCGGCCATCCAGTTTTGGATTTACTATGGTTTCCCTAGGGAAATGCAGGGATGATTCCTGTAAAAGGCCATGGCCGAATTCCTTTCCTTTCCTTGCCACAAGTCCTTTCCTGCTATTAATGACCTCGATGAAGCGTAATGCCATAAGCAAAAAATAAAAAATAACCCTAACACGCTGGTTTAAAGACACGTTCATGAGCAGACAGAAACATTTATTTATTTATTTTTTCTTATGATTTTACGCCTCGTCGACATCGAGGTCATTAGAGGCGGGAAGGAAGTGGTGGCAAGGATTTCGCCCATGGCCTATTAAAGGAACCATTCAGGTATATACATGGAGGGATTTGGGGAAACTCTAAATCAGGATGACCGGACGAGACTTCAAACCAGTGTCCTCCCAAATGAGAACCTCATTGTCACCACTTAATATATCACTCACCACGCTCAGTCAGTCACTTATAAACTGTCACAGCGTCTACAAAAGTCTGTCGATATGATGATGAAGAAGAAAGAGAAATAACTTGCACAAAACACAAACATCTCTGTCATTAGTACAAAGAGGAGTTAATTATTCTGGTATATATCTGTTTAATAAACTTCCCAAGAGTATAAAACCGTTTGCAGAAAATAAAGATACATTTAAAGAAAAACTGAGAGATTAACTTATTGGCAACTCCTTATTCTCCATTCAATAATTTAAATAAAATAATTAAATGTATTCATTACGACCTTTTGCAAAACTCAGTTGTAAAAATTAGTGTTTATTTTTATCCTCTTTATTTGTCTTTGTAACATAATTATAATTGTTTTCACTTTGATTATGAATCGTATTGTATGTATGTGTACTAACCATGGCATATTTCACATACCAGAGGTTCTTCCTCAGCAGGGATCCATGAAACAAAATTGATAAATTAATAAATAAATAAATGTAGAAAAATAGATGGTTGTTCAACCTTTAAAATTATTTATAGATTACAGAAAATAAAATTATAATTCTCATGGGTTCAAACTGTATATTTAAATACCGGCTATGATTTGCAACCTTATTATTTAAGTTCCATAATTTCAGTCAAAATCAATAAAATCTTAAGCCGAATATGCTGCTCGTGATAAATTATTTTCTTTAGTTGTTATAAAGGTATTGTTCTTGGCAGAAGGAAATAGGAAAGTTAAGACTTATTACCCGTTGCAACGTTGCCATATTTACTTCCTCCAGTGTTGTCAGATTTTCTGCCTGTTAGCAGTGCTGTGGTCTTTTTCGTACACAAGAACTCATGTGTAATAGCTAGACGTTTTCAAAAGAACAAGGATATTGGCGACATAGAAAATTATTTTTCTTCCCGTCTGATCTATGATATTTTTGTTTAACCGAGGACTTTCGTTATAACAGTTTGATTCTTTATACAGATTATCAATAACTCTTTACTCATGAAATTTTAAAGCTTTGTATATCTTTACTTCTCTTACACAATAGACGAGGCGCTTGATCGTACAAGTCAAAGCAGCTAAGTTGTAACGTGGTCACCTGGGGATGTATTGTCCTAGGTTGGTGTCCACTTCTGGTTGAATATTTGTTCATTTTTTATTTCCTTTTCACCTATTGCAAAAGATATATCATATATGTAGAAAACATGAAGTTTCTGCATACAGGTATTTATTATATTTTACCAGCAAACGGTTCAAAATTAAATTCTAATCTCAAATGTGAATACACTTGCTCGCTGGATTTAGAGAATTTTTTTTTTTCAGAACGCTTGTTCCGTGAAGCTAAGAAACTCTATTTGTAAGCTGTAGTTACAACAATTTGATTTTTATACAGTTTATCGATAAGCATTATATTAAGAAATTTTAGACTAAACTTCTTTAAAGTTTTTCAAATTCTGTCCAACAATACTGAAAGAGATGTTTCAGTCCACAAATATCTTGATTGTGCAGTGAATTTTTGAAACCTAGACTAAAGTGACTTTAGCAAATCGAGACGAGTTAAATAGATATTGGCCAGAAAAGCTGTGTCTCACGTAAACACGCGAGATAAGGACAGACTATCTGTTTGACAGAGAAGTCCAACATTTGAAATGAAAACGGGAAAGGGAGTGAAAAAAGGTGATGTGTTAAGAATGTGTGAATGTGATCCTCCAATACAAAAATTGTTTTTAGTTACTACTTTGTTTAAAATATTTTTTCTTGTCCGGACGTATCTGGAGACCAGAGAGGCGGATACGAAGCGGGCTTGGGCCCGACTGCATGCTGGCGGAGAAGGGGATTGGAACCCAGAGCCTACAAGCAAAGGTGGAAGGCATCGACCAGACGGGGCTGGACAAAAGACTCTTGAGGTGAGGGGTCATTAAGACGAGCTGGCAGCCGTTAAGAGGCGACCAGTACATAGTTATAAATGATTATGTTCATACTGGCACAAGTGTGACTTGAGGTGGTTTGGATGAAGATGGAGGTGTTTGCGTGTCCATACCGGTGCTGACTTATGGAAAAGACTCACACGCATACTCTGAACTTTCACTAAAATTCTAACAAACTCTCATGCCCATATATCGGCCCTGGCGAGGAAACTAGCAGATGAAGTCTCAATCTGCCGAAGTCATGAGTTTTAGCCCGAGCATATATTTCAAATAACTCTTTCATTGTAGGATTTGTAATGAACAAGAAAGTAGGGAAACGGGTGAGTTATTATGAACAGTTAAGTGACAGGATTATTTTGATGAGGTTAGAAACTAAGCCCGTCCCAACCACATTAGTACAAGTGTAAATGCCAACGTAACAGGAAGATGACGAAGAAATTGAAAAAAAATATATGCTAAAATTGAAGAATTAATCCAATATGTGAAGGGGGAGCAAAATCTAATAATCATGGGTGATTGGAATGCAGTAGTGGGAGAAGGAAAAGAGGGGAATACTGTAGGAAGTTTTGGTCTAGGAGAAAAAAATGAGCGAGGAAGCAGGTTACAAGAATTTTGTGAAAGATATAAGATAGTCGTGGCAAACACACTGTTTAAGAACCACGCAAGAAGAATATACACCTGGAAACGTCCTGGGGATACAGGCAGATATCAGCTAGATTATATCATGGTCAAACAGAGATTCAGGAATCAAGTACTAGACTGTAAAGCGTATCCAGGAGCAGACATAGACTCTGACCATAATTTGATAATAATGATGTGCAGGATGAAATTTAAGCGAATAAGGAAATAGTATAAGCAGAACAGACTGGAAGTGAATAAACTGAAACAATCTAGCACTAGAGAAAAATTTGCAGAAATGGTAGACTTAGGTATAAGAAGTAACTCTGAAAGGAGCTCAACCGAGGACGAATGGAATGCATTAAAGAGCGAAATAATGAAAGCTAGTAAAGAAATGTTAGGCTTTAGGGAACAAGCTGCCTGAAAACCTTGGATCACAGAAGAAATTTTGGAGCTCATGGATCAAAGGAGATGGTACAAAAATGCTCAAGATGAAGCAGGAAGAGAGCAGTACAGGCAATTTAGAAATCAAATAAATAGCAAAAGAAAAATGGCTACAAGAAAAGTGTGAAGAAATAGAAAAGGAAATGGTCGTAGGAAAAGTAGATGTTGCATATAGAAAGATCAAACAGAATTTTGGAGAAATGAAGAAAAGGGTTATGAACATTAAAGCTGCCGATGGGAAACCTCTTTTAAGCTCAGAAGATAGAGCTAACCGATGGAAGGAATACAATGAAAAACTGTATGTGTCGGATGACTTAAACAATAGTGTAATGGAAAATGAAGGGGATGTCGACATTGATGACTTAGGAGATCCTGTTTTGAGGACAGAATTTAGTAAAGCTCTGAATGACTTGAAAGCAAATAAGGCAGTTGGAATTGATGAGATCCCTGCAGAACTTCTTAAATCCCTAGGAGAGGAAGAAATCGAAAGATTATTCAAGGTGATATCAAAAAGTTATGAAACAGGAGAAATTCCAACTGATTTTAATAAAAATATCATCTTCACACTTCCAAAGAAATCACAAGCCGACAAATGTGAGAATAATCGCACCATTAGTCTAACATCACATGCTTCAAAATTACTGAGCAGAATAATATACAGAACAGTAGATGAATGGGCTAAGATGCACAATAGGTCCTGACAATTTTTACGGCGGCAGATAGTACTTTAATCCAGGCGGCCGTGACACATAGATACGCGTACGTGATGGACTGCCATGGCCGCTTAGATTAGAATAGTTTTCGCCGCAGAAAAAAATGGTACAGACTTTTCGTGGAACTCAGCTATATGAAAGCTTGAAGAAATTTGGGAAAATACCATAAGGCAGATTTAATTCACATTAATTGTGAATAATTCTTCCAGCTCTCTCATTGTTCCTCTGTCAATCCGCCATAAAGCTGCAAAATTAGCGAAACTATGAGTAGAAATACTTGACAACGTTACTAGTCTTACAAACCGCAAGTTCTAATGAAAGTACTATATAATCATGGTGCCTCCATCCTCGGTTCTGTCGTCAGAATACGGCATATGAGAGCTCCTTGCAGCACACATTATAGATTTAATTAATGTCCTTTGAGGGTAAATTTGCCGAACAATCTACATAATTTTTTTCTTTTCGAATTTTAACCTTAAATTCTTTCAGCTTTCTTGGTCAGTTATTCATCACTTGGTAATTTATTCTAATTCCTGACTTCCTTACCCAAAAAAGAATATTTTCCCACTTCCTTAATTTTTATTTTTTTATTTTTTATTTTTTGTAACTGCTTAACGTCTCTTTTTAACATCGAGGTCTTTAGAGACGGGAAAGGATCTGGGGCAAGGATGGGGGGCAAGGATGGGGGCAAGGATTGGGAAGGAATTCGGCCATGGCCTTTTGAAGGAAGCATCCCGGCATTTGCCTGGAGTGATTTGGGGAAACCATGGAAAACCCAAATCTGGATGCCCGGACGGGGATTCGAACCGCCGTCCTCCCGAATGCGAGGCGAGAACGCTAACCGTTACACCGCCCCGCTCGGTCCCCACTTCCTTATGCATGAAATCGAATGCCAGCTTCTGTTCTTGGTCATCTTTTCCCTTTCATGCACTACTCTTAGTTCTTCAACCAATATCTTTCCAAGCCTCATCACCAAGATATGCCTTGTACATTCCCAGCGTCCTATCACACTCCTCTTGACATCCAATGAATCCCAATCCAGCTTCTTTATCATATCAGTTACTAACTGGGTACTGAGGAAATATCCCCAAACAAATCAAGCTGCTCTCTTTTGCACGCCCTCCAGCTCCTTTATTTGATAGCCAGGATGTGGGTCCCAAACTGCACAGTATTCAATCAATGTTCTGACGAAGATTTATAACCCAGTTTCTTCTTCTCTGTACCCTTTCCAGTAAATTAAGGACTTTATGACGTTTTTCTACTACCTGTCTAATGTATCTGGCTTTGTTGAGTTTATTATGAAATATTATGCCTAGATATTTACACCTAAATTCTTCAATAAGCAAGTCTGTTTCAACCCCATGATCATAATCAACCTGTAGTTTTTATATCTGGTTACCTAATATGTTGACTCTTTCTGGCATTTATCTTCATTTCATTACGTGTAGCTGTAGTTGCCATAATACGTCGAACAGGGATATGTAATTGTACTGCGCTGCGTGTAAATCTCACACCAGATTACTTTTCAAGTCGCTTATGTCACCTCCTGGTATTGGGGCCTATTTCAGGCCCTTGTATGTTTCATTTTACTAGAAATTTACAGAGAGACAAAATCTGTAAAATTCTGGCTGACAGCTTCATATTTTCTTTCAGAAAATTGTATATCTTAGCTCTCTGTTCTGTGCCGCAACAGACTTGAAATAATCGATTGGTCAAGTTCCTTAACCAAGCTGGAAGTGAACTGACTACAAAAAAAGTATTACTAGTAATTTGAATCATTTGAATCATTTGAAAACTCGCCAGTTATTCATACGAACACGTTGGGGTTCAGATAGCTTGCACAGCTACCACCAGCCCTGCGTCAAAATACAGCTCCTCTATCGCTGACGGTGTTAATTATTTTCTTTAGTTATATTGAGACTAGTAATAGATCTGAATAACTTCAAATAAATAAACTAAATACTGCATTAAAAAAATGAAGCAGCAAGTTACACTAGCACCATGAATGTCGGAATGCGGTGGATTTTACCGACCACATGATTACTCTATTAGATGAACCGCTCATGATGGGTGAGAGATAACGCTCGGGCCTCTCGTTCGGAAGGACGCATGTTCAAATACCCGTCCAAAAATCCAGCTTTCTGTATTCTATGGTTTATCGAAATAAATTCAGCCGAATGGTTCCTTCAAAAGACTACGGTGGAATTGCTACGCACTCCTTGCATGATAAAAAGAATATATGATGGGTAAAAAACCGAGATCCTATCACATTCGTTAAAACAAAAAAATGGAATATGATGTAAGAACGTACTCTTACATATGGATAATTCCGTTCTGTGGCAGCCAAATTCACTCACACTTTATCCATGATTACAGTCCATGTTTTCACCTAAACCTGTCGGCAACCACCTCGGATGTTGGAAGTCTCGTTTCTCTTGAAAAAATGAGCCATTGCAGGTTTAACGACGCCATCGAAATCCTTCGCTTCAATTTAAACACAATTCGGTTCCTCTGCTCACAATGCTGATATCAAGCGTAACATTCTGGTCTCTGTTATCAAAACACAAAAGACTTTAAACTTATGTTTGATGTAGATCGTTTCGAATACTCGTATTAACTGAATACTGTGTGCGAACCTAGAACAATATACTACATTTAGAAACATGCTGTGACAGCGTATCTACGGTAACCATTAGTTTTCTGTGTCTGCCTGGTGCGTTGCTACGGAAATGGTTTCCGCCTCTGTTGACAGGGTATATAAGGCGGCGCCCGACAGGTGAAAATGCATGTAGCAGCTCAACCTGGATTCGTACGCTCACTTCAAGTTGTCGCCGCCTACTGGATTTGGATTACGCTCTTCACCGGACTTCGCATTTTGGACTATCTCTCTGGAACTTGGCCTGCTCGTTTTTCGGACATCACCTGCCTGCCTACGGACTACCCCTGCCTGCTTTTCGGATTACTGCCTGCCTGCCATCGGACTACTGCCTGCCTGCCATCGGACTACTGTCTTCCTGCCAACGGACTACTGCCTGCCTGTCATCGGACTACTGCCTGCCTGTCATCGGACTGCTGCCTGCCTGCCATCGGACTGCTGCCCGCCTGCCGTCGGACTGCTGCCTTCCTGCCATCGGACTACTGCCTTCCTGCCATCGGACTGCTGCCTTCCTGCCATCGGACTACTGCCCGCCAGCTTGCTCCTGCACTTCGCCTACCTGCCTGCCCACGGACGTTGCCTGCCCAGACTTCGACGGACACCTGACATCGCCTGCAAGAGGTCGGCCACCAATCTGCACCCCTTCTCGACTACCAACAGCAACCTCACCAGCTAGGTAACATCATGAACGTGACTCCTACAATCCTCCCACCTACCGTAACAACTAGTCCCCATGTATATACCATGGCTACCTCCACCACAACCACAACCACCATCACCACCACCTCCGCATCAATCATCTATCCCACCACAGCTGATGGGACCCATGCCCATCTGCCACAGATAGTTCCAAAACCAACCAGAGGCACTAGCTACCTACAAGCCGCCAGAAACAACACAAAACCATATGATCAAACCAAAAGCGGCTCATCATCTTCATCATCATCTTCACCATCTCCACAAATCCCCACAACAAATACCACAACTTCCTGTGAAGACATGGATACCACACCTTCACCTCCCAGCAGCTCCCAAACAATCCGTACATATCTACTAAAAGGCATGTTTCCCGAGTACACCAACTGCAAAACGCTGACAAAATTCATCAAGCGCCATTTGCCAAACATAGCCATACACCAACTCATCCCAACAAAAAACGGGATAATTATCAAAAGCAATGAACCCAACTTCCTCACTCTAATCAAAAATAAAATAGGCCTAACCTCCTTTGGCGACAACGCCACCCTAACACCCATTACACCGCCGCCGCCAAAACAACAAACCCCACCCCAGAGACCCACCACTTTCACCGCAGTGATTCGCGGTGTTGACCCAACTATTACTGACGCAGAAGTTGTTACTGAGTTAAACGCAAATAGCAAAATCCATGTCAGGAAAGCTCTCCGGATCCAAAACAGCTCTGGACCAACCTATATGGTTAGGGTACTCACTGAAGATCCTGCAACCATTGATTACCTGCTTACAAACGGGGCAACAATCTACTACCAAAAACATCGGGTGGAACCGTCAAAAACCCCTTCCCCCCAACCCACAAGGTGTGCCCGCTGTCTGCAGTACAACGACCACCTCACTCAAAATTGTAAAAATACCCCAATATGCCCACATTGCAAAGAAAACCACTACCTTAAAGCATGCCCCAACCTCTCAAAAACACCAACCTGCAACACCTGTGACCAGAATCATCCCACCTACTCCATGAAGTGTAAAGCGAAGCCAGCCCCCACCAAAGCAGAACTTACAGTACCCCTTCGCCCCATCGACCCTCCTACACCTCCCACCAACTCTATACGTCCCACACCAACCATCGAAGACATCCTGCGTTTCATTACCATAACCCTACAAAACCTAAACCCCTTCTCCCGAGACCACATCCTTAAACAAGTTACAATAGCAGCAAAAGCAGTCTTTGGAATCCACATAAATGCCACATACTCCCATCACAACGCCCACTTTCAATTTCTCCCACTGGAAACCCTCGTTTAAAACCCTTCTACCCAACACCAGGAAATTCCCAATATGCCTGACAACCATAACATCCTTTTTAGCAACATTCGATCACTCCCCACTAATAAAAACCTCCTCTTACACACCCTCGTCAGACACAATGTACAATGCTTCCTCCTCAACGAAACCTTCCTCCAACCCCGCCACCACATCCACATGTCCCCCTATCAACTGATCCGCACCGATAATCCTACACCCATAGCCCGCGGAGGCGTGGCCATTGGCTACAAAAATAACATACCTACCAAAATACACCCACCCCTCAATCACCCTTCCGAACACACAATAGCCACAGTTTTTCTTAAAGCCCTCACCGTTACCCTCATTACCATATATATTCGACCCGGCGTTCCACTTCCATTAAATTTTATTTCATACATCGACCAACATTTCAGATCATACATCATAATGGCCGACATCAACGTCCACAGCCGTACTCAACATGAACTCCACCTTTTCCACAACACCCTCACCGCCATGAGAGGTGGCATCATCCATATCCCATCACCCACCCGTCCAGAATCTAACACCACTCCGGATATAGTCATAGCCTCCCCCAATATTCAAACCCGCGCCACCCTACAAGTCCTCGACCCCATCGGCAGCGATCACGTCCCACTCATGCTCTCTATTCAATACAGTACCCCCCATACTCCACAACCACCCACCCAAACACCCCGATACATCCAAAACTACAGTAAAACCAATTGGAAAAATTACAGAAATCACATCGACGAAAAGATCAAGACGGACAACCCAAACATCACTGACGCTGACAGCTTACTCAAAACCGCAGACTACCTCCAACTAATCATTACCGAAGCTACCGACTCTCATATCCCCTTGACCCCCATTACCCCACACAAACCAGCACTACCTAGCCGAGCCCTCCAACTTCTCCACGAGTCCCGCCGCCTCTTCCGCTCCTATCTAAGAACCCGCGACCGCCAGTTCCTCACCCTTCACCGCCAGCTCCAAAGAACCGTCCGAAACTACATCACCGCCCATAAACGCCGCACCTGGAGGGACACCTGCAATCAACTAAACCAAAAATACTTACAGAACTCTTCACAGTATTGGTCCGCCTTTCGTCGTATAACCGGTCAAAAACCCACCCCTAACTACCCACTCCTCCATAACAACCTTCCAGTCCCCGACAACACCCAAAAAGCCAACATCTTCGCCGAAATGCTCCAGAAAATACATACTGTACCTCAAGATCCTCATTTCGATTACACAGACTCCTCCACAATAGAACAGCGTGCCAGCACTTCAACACCTCCCCTGAAACCCGATTACAACTACGTCCATACCGTCAGCCGCACTGGGCTTAACGCCCCCATCACTACTAATGAAATCCTAACTATCCTCAGCACCAAGAAAAATACCGCCCCTGGACCCGACTCGATCACATACAGGCACATAAAAGAATCACCCCAATCCTTCCACCATCTCCTAGCACACCTCTACACAAACATCCTCTATTCTGGCATTTACCCTCCTAAATGGAAAACATCAAAAATCCTCATGTTCCCCAAACCCGACAAACCCAGGACCGACCCTAATTCATATCGCCCCATCAGCCTCACCTCCGTCTTCAGTAAAGTTTTTGAAACCATTCTCACACGCCGCATGCACAAACACCTATCCCAACACTCTCTCCTATCCCCAGCCCAGTGCGGCTTCCGCCCCAAACTGTCTACCCAGGACCAACTGCTTAAACTTCTACACCTCCTAACCTCGCACATCAATACTCATAGATCCGCTATTCTCATCCTCTTAGATATCGAAAAAGCCTTTGACCGTGTCTGGCACGCAGGACTTATCTTCAAACTGCAAACCTTCGCCTTTCCAACCACTTATATCCGCACCATAGCCTCCTTCTTAACAAACCGAACCTCATTTGTAGCCATCAGTAATTACCTCTCCCGTATTTTCTCCCCAACCGCAGGTGTCCCCCAAGGATCTGTTCTCTCACCTCTCCTATATATCCTGTACATCACCGACCTACCCATACCCGCACCCCCTACATACATCCTAAATTACGCAGACGACACAGCATATCTCGCCACCCATAAATCCCTACAGCAAGCAGAAAGAGACCTACAGAGACAACTCGAAAAACTCACCAAATGGTGTAATCGCTGGAGACTCAAAATAAACCCAAACAAAACACAGGCAATAATCATTGGAAAAACCAGCAGGAAATACCGCCTAGCAGATTTCAACATCACTATATACAATCAACGCCTCCAGCTCACACCAACAGTAAAATACCTTGGCATCACTCTGGACAGACACTTGACCTGGACACCCCACCTGAAAACCGTCATTACAAAAGCAAAGACCAGACTTAATTTACTTAAGCAACTGACCGGCACCTCCTGGGGACTGAACCCTAAAGTTATCACCAGCACATATAAAGCCTTCCTCCGCCCCATTTTAACATATGGCCACCTCTCATGGATATCCGCCCCAGATCGATACTACAATAGACTCCAGATAATTGAACGCCACGCCCTCCGCATAGCCTACAGAATCAGATTACCATCCCCAACTCAACTCCTTTACAACCAAATAAAATTCCCACACATCCTTATCCACCTTGAATCCCTCCGAATCAAATACTCCATCAATAGTTATCAATATAAAAATCTCATAACCTACAACCTACTCATACAGCAACACCACCTTCCCACATCCTTCAAACAGATCCCACCCACCCTTCACCTCCAAAATATTCTCTACCTTACCGACCACACCAACCAACCACCACCGATCCCCCACGATAAAATAAGCAAGAAAATCTACCCAACCCTAACCACATAGCACAGCAGATAATAAAACAAAAATGAGTGCATAAAACCACCGCAAAATCAACAATTAACCATTAAGCAACTAAAAAACTAGTTCACTGTAAAACACAAAGAGCTGTAATTTAAAGAAACCAATATTACAATTGTAAAATTGTTCAAATATTAATATTAAGAAACCAATATGTAAAAATTGTAAACCATAGGCTGAAGAGCACGGAATGTGTGCTGGCAGCCCGCCTTCCCTCCCCTCGGGGAGGAAGGAATGAAATGACGAATAAATACAATACACAATACAGGTGAAAATGCACTCCAACCTCGGACGGAACAGCGAGCAGATGGGATGAAAGCTCTGCCTAATCGAGTCTTCAGCCGAAGCGCGCGTCGCCTCACTGGAGACTTGTAGGGCAGGGGTTGCACCCGGCTGCTCCTTGCGAGGTGTGGAGTCGTGCGGTGTTTGTGGCTATCGCGTTTGCCGGCTACATCAGTGGACCTAGTCACTCGCGGCGAGGAGCTGCGCCGCAGGCCCCTGAACTGCAGCGATGAGCAGCAGCCGCTGCGTTCACTGCCGCAGTGGACCCAGCCGCCGTAGGTTGCTGCATCGGAGTACCCTGCGGCCGCTGCGCATGCTGCGGCAGCAGGCATCCGCCACGGCCACAAGCACCGCGGTTGTAGTGGGTGGGGCAGGGGTCCGCGGAGGGGTGGGCGTGGTGGACCCTATGTTCACAACATACTGACGTCATGCTCTTTCAGAAAAAGCGGCGGTAGCAGAAGCATTAGTGGTCATTGGCGGCGGCGACACAGAGCGGTTCGACGGTAGAAGCACGAGCGGCCTCCAGTCTGAAAGCTGTTCTTTGGCAGTTCTGCACATTCGTCGAAGACAAATGCTCGGCTTTATTCTTATTCCAACCTATAAATGTTGTAAACAAATTAAAACTGAAACTTGTAACGTGAATGTCTGAGAATAAGTTTTTAAAGCTATTTAATTTACTATTTATTAATAACTTTAAACAGAATTGACCAACATGATTTGATGGTTTAATACATCATCCAATATGAATAGAGCAATCAGTGTATTTACTTAAAGAAAAGTGGTTTTCTATAGCAAGAATACGTGATTAGGTCTGTCATAAGGCCATTATACTTGTAAGAAATTTTTTTGCCGCTAACCGATTTCTCTGTAGCTGGTGCCCACTGATGGATGGCTAGTAGGATCGCCGTACCGTATGTTAAACTGAGACAGGTACCGAACTATGTAGCATAACCATTCGTCGACTAAAATACCTTGCTTGCTGTTTTTCATAGCTAGATGTGGGAGCAATACACACACATATACAAACAATAAAGAAAGTCAACCGAAGACATTTTTCCGTCATCATGCACGGATGAACTCGAACCAACCTGGGCAGATAGTGAATGAGAGGGCTTACAGCTTTAGCTGACGCTTTGGGCAGAAGAACGGTCAGCTTGACAGTGAAAGCAGAGGCCCCGACGTTCTCACTAGGAAGGAAGGAATTGGTTTCTTTATAATCATCTGTCTGTCCTAGCAATGGATTCATCATCGACTCTACCGTTGCAAAGTGAGATAACTCCAGAATTTATGAATTTATGTTAGCATTATTTTTTTTTATCGTTTAGCCCACTAAGGGCCTCGTCGAAATATTATTCGTATTGTCCTTCTTATCTTCCAAAGTGTTATTGAACTTATTATGTTTATTATGAAACTAAATGTAGTCCACAACCCGAAAGTTGGTTGGATCGTCCTGTAGGAGGCATACCAAGCCATTGTGTCAGAGGTAGGTCAGCCAGTTCCTTTCTTCTGCGACCTACACTTTAACGTGGAATCCGAATCACGGAACAACCTGGCGTAGCTCATATTATCAATCACAACTCTTAAAAATTCCTGGCTCCACCAGGATTTGAACATTGGACCGTACCACGAATGTTTGAAACCAAGCGCCTTAACCATTGAGCTACCAGACCAAATAAACTGGTACTGTTATTGAATTTATGATCCTCACTAGTATCAATTTGTAAAATTGTGTCATTTCTGGTTGTATTCTGGGTTATCAGATGACAGGTAAAATTTTACCCCTTAAATCAGTGCAAGTTCTTTACGGACTACTGTCGGAAGAGCTCACCGTAGTATTAACATCAATATGGGGTGATAAGTTGGCCTACAATAATAATTTAATGTATCAAAAACCGTATAAATCGCGAAGTGAACCAATTATTTCGTACGTGTCTGCTAGCAAATTCAGCAGTTTGTTAGTTACCTAACGTTTTCAGTGCACGTCCTTGAATATTCACCAGTAATTTATTATTATCATTATTATTATTATTGAAAGAACAGCCAACCAAAGATTCACCTGTCGTTTGAGTTGTAACAGAAGCACCCACAGAATATCGCTATCGGGAAAAAGCCGTATTAGTTTTTTCTATTTTGCCTGTTTACTAAACACCATTAAAAGCACAAATGTGACAAGGCTATGTGAAATTGTTTCTTCATCAATTGAACCCTCATCGTGTTTTGCTTTTGTTTTAAAAGGAGTATTCAGTGCTATTTAAGTAGCTTTCGATATTAATGGTAGGTGAAAATAAGGTTTTTGACGCTAAAATACTGTCAACTGTAACTGCTTTGACGAAATGTAATTTGACGACAGTAATTTAGTTATAAGTTTTTCCGCGTGTTTCTAAAATAAGTTTAAATGTAGTAATAAAAGAACAACATGTCTTAATAGCACACCGCAATATTAACTAACTAACCGGCGAATCGTGGCGGAACTAACATCAGACTAATATGCTGGGCAGAGTACCAGTGTGTCTGAACACAGAGTGCACCGAACACTCCTAACGATGGACCTCCACAGTCAATGACCCATTCATGTGCCAATGTTAATACCACGACATCGGCACCTACGACTAAAATGGACTCGTGACCATCGTCACTGGAAGTTGCCGCGATGGCAGAGCGTTGCATGGTGTGATGAATCCCGATACCTTCTTCATCATGCCGGTGGGAGGGTACGAATCCATCGTTTTCCAAGGGAACAGATTCTTGACACCTGTAATGCGAGACGGAGCCAAGCTGGCGGCGGCTCAATTATGCTCTGTGGAATTTTAACGTGGGAATCCATGGGTTCAGTGGAGCTCGTGCAAGGCACCATGATGGCCAATAAGTATCGTACACTGGTTGCAGGCCACATACACTCCTTCATGGCTACCATGTTTCCCAACGGAAGTGGTATTTTTCAACAAGATAATGCTCCATGCCACAAGGCCAGAAGTGTGATGGAGTTGTTTGAGTAACACAAAGGCGAGTTGCAGCTGATTTGCTGGTCCCCCAACTCACCAGATCTAAACCCGATCGAGCACATCTGGGATGTGATAGAATGTGGCTTCAGAGCTAAATCTGTGGTTATTTTTCAACATTCTCACTTAAAACTATCTTTACCCAGAATAGTCATACATCGCAAATATTGATTTTGTCATTAATATCTAATTATTTTAAATGAAATATGATCGGTATCAGGTCTTCCTTTCTTTTGATCCTAGCGTTTGTTCAAAATTTACATTTTGTTTGAAAACAGTAACTTCTTATGTTCTGTAGTGGCACCAATTTCTCCTAAATGTTTTAAAAAACCTAAACCAAGGGCATTTAATGTCTGCATAACTCTTTTATTAACGAAATTTAATCCATATTTTTCGTTTCTAAAACGAGTATTTTAAAATATTTCACGTTTTTTGCGTGAAGTGTGTGAGTCTCAATTTCGGATATTAACATGATTGTACAACTTACTGGGTATAGGACTGAGTAAGCAGATGTGTAGGATTGGTTGAATACGTTTTGGGAGGAAGTGTAGCGAAGTGCAATTCAGGTCGTTCGGATTAATATGAGCATGGTAAAACTAGACTTAATGCAAAGGTAACTAAAAACTTCTGGTATGCAGAAGGATAGTTAAATTTTGTGACAACTGATTTTGATGCGTTTAGGTATGTTGTAAGTTACCTTAAAATATCGTCAAACCTCAGCTTGACAACTTTGTCCGGCCTTCTCGTACGTAACGCGTTAAGGATTAAATAATCTCTAGCAAGGTTAATATAGAATATTTGTATTGTTTAATACAAACATTATGCTATACAATTGACTTGGAAACGCGATAATATCACTCCTAAATCCGTTTAGTTTGCTACACAAAACTTTGTCCAATTTCAGCTAACTAAAAACTGGGACTTCGTAGTGGAAGCATAGTTTATATCGTTTTATCGAATCTCCGTGAGTGTCCAGCACCGTGGAATAATCAGACACAACATTTTCTACCTTTCGGCAACAAGCTCTGCCGTCAGAATTAAGTAAACAGTAACTTGAGACATATCATGTGTTATTACACTTCATCCAGTAATCTTGTCTCAATGGATTGGATGCCTACGTTCAAATAACTGTCTCTATCGTAAAATTTACACGCCATTAATCTGATTTTTACCTCCGACAAAGTTTTGATTTGTTTATGATAAATATTCCACGATGCTCCGTGGCTGGGAATCTTCGAAAAATTGTAGGTCTTCTTCAAACTGGAAACTTACAGGATTAGATTAAACCGCAACAGAGGCAGAATGTGTGGTGAATCGAGACAATTTGTTAGTGGCCGAACAATGCTTCTACGTCTGTTGGTCCAACGATGTCATACCAATTCATGTTTTACCTTCTTATGTCCGTCTTGGCATCAGCGAACACCAAATCACAAAACTACGTTGGAAAAATCTGCGTTCTCGCATCTCTTGTTTGTTCTCCATTGATGAAGATCTAAAGATTAGGCTCACGCTGCTGTCGTAGGAAATTCCTTCAGACTTAGGGGACGGTTTATCACAAATCGTCTTGTCTTTTTAGCGTCCTTCGTTGTAAACAGTTTGTCTAAAACTGTGTTCTTTATCAACCTTGTTTAAAAATGACATAACGTATTGGAAACACCCAATGAGTAGTTACTTGAAACTTAAGTTACAGTTTCTTATCACGACTGGGGCCACCATTTGATGGAACGGTCCAGGACGATTCACAGAAGCAGTTTTTGTTCTTAGGAAAAGACGTTTCTGGTTTATGAAACAGCATGTGGCTTTATAGTGTTCTTTAGTCTATACTCTGTGAAATATTTGTAGGTTCCCTTGTTATTAGTAACCAGGAGTTTTTTCTGAAGACAATATTCGTCAAATCAACTTGATACCAAACAAGGAACCGTACAGATTTGGCGCAGACAGAACTCGTTGCTAATTATCATGCCAATGTAACTATCGACGGCTTAAAGAATCGTTTAAACAATTTAATAACATTAGATTTGAAAAAAAAAACACAATTCGTCAATGCACATAACTAATAAATTTTACTTTCCATCGAAAATCCAGGGACTGCAGTAATGAATGATTCGAAACTCAGTTTTCTTATTGTTACCGTGACCTCAATATGTTAAAAAGATTATATTATTATGAACAATAAAAGCTTATGTTAAATTCAGCACTATTCAGTTATTATAATTCTTTCTTCCTTCCGTGAATTGCAGACTCAATCCCACAACATTAGCAATATTTGAAAACCCAGCCCATAAACTGTAGGTTATCCCCGCAGTACGGGACAACCCGTTCACAAGTAATACAAAAATGTTTGTTGAACGTAACTGGTAACATCAATTATAAGGAAACAAATATTCGCTTGATACCTTCTGCAAGGAAGTTATTGCAGCTTATCAGCCGATCCTGTGGATAGCCACTATAATACACTATCACTATGGAGCTCTCCTCTATGTCCACCCAGTAACATTACTAATTTTATATTTTGTTGCTCATATCTTTATCTATGTACAGTACACAATCTAATAGTCGGGTGGATACTCCTGTAGGAGGTATACTACGCCCTATTTCATAGGTATGACGAATCCTTTCCCCTGTCTAAGTAGTGTTTTAGCCGTTGATGAGTGTTATTTAGTGTACTGTGTTGTGCATACGAAGTTTAATTTAATTTAATAGCGGTGGAGCACGCGCTCCGGCGGCAATTCACTTAGTCATCTAATTACCCATTTTTTATTTTCTTTCTTTTTATCTTACATAATTTGAATTTTAAATCTTCCTCCATCTACTTTTTTGATTTTTATAAATTTTTCATCGTTTTTGGTAAAATATTCATCACTTCACTTGGTAATTTTTTTCAATCCCTGACATCCTTACCAAAAAAAAATCCCACTCCCTTATACAAAAATCGACTGCACGCTTGTGGTGTTTTTCATTCGTGTACCTAATAAACTTACTCTTTTTTACATTTATCCTCATTCCATGCTGACCTACCCATTTAGATAGTCTATACAGGTCACCCTGCGGTTGTTCAGTCTTCTCTTGTTTTGATCCTATTTTATATCATTATGCCATCTGCAAACAACCTAAATTCTAACAGTAAACCATCAACACAGTCATTCATGAGAATAATGGACAGCAACCCTGTGGTACTCCCGTATTTAGTTACACTTCTTTTGATAGTGTATTCTCTACTCTAACACTTTGCTTTCTGGCTTTTTAGAGTTTCCCTATCCAGCAAGTAAGTTTTTCATGAAGAAGGTAGAACCAGTTGTCGACTTATTCAAACATAATCTTCCGAAAAAGAACAAGGAGGCTACCAATACGATGTTAAAATTACCATTACCAATGTTGCATGCCATCAATTCATACGGGGGCTTCCATTAATTACGTGAGGTGAAATAGGAGGGGGGGATATCCGGCGAAATCTCACCAAGGGGGAGGGGGGTCAGCGGAAATCTCACGTGAGGTTTCGGAAATTTTTGCTGGACTGTAGAGCTAAAAAAAAAGAGTCTACAATTTTAGGGGGAGTCTCACCAGAGGGGAGGGAGTCCGGAAAACCGGAAAAACACCTCACGTAATTTATGGAGGCTCCCTATAATCCAGGAGAAGTAGGGTTTAACCCAATTGCTCGGTACACAATCCGGTGTAATGGAATTGTGCACCACCACCTCTCTTACACTGCTGGCCAAATCCAGACTGGTAAGAAAAATTTCTGCACCTGGGGCTTGAAGCAGCTAACCCCGAGTCGAGAGCTGAAGAACATCTCAATGGCTTAGCTACCTCAGCCAAGGAGACAGATTAATTGTAATTGAACTAAAGGAAGGAGGTAACAATTAAGACATCACTAAGTGGCCTGATCAGCACAATATTATTACCAGGAATGTCAAGCCGATGTGCTGTACTGCTAGTAGCGACCGCCAGGAAGCGGGAGCTAGTCAGCACATCTGCTGGCAATACTCGAGTGCCCCAACAAAAAGCCGCCTCCCGCCCTGTCTCGGTATCGACTTCTTTACTACAGGCCGAAACGCGAGCCATTTCACGTGCGGGGGAAGCGTCTCTTCTTCTGGTGCCTCCACGCTCCGCATTCCTGCCTGCACGCGGGCCCTCGTCAAGTGTGCACATGTGGTCTGTGTGACTTCACTTCTTTTCTTGTTTCTCGCGCCACGCAAAGTGGAAACATCACCGACAGAATGGCGGGATTATTACAGCACGCAGTCACCCATAATCCCGAAAATGTCAAGAAAACCTCGCGTATAGTTTAAAACTTGCTGATGTACCTTTCTTGTTAGTCCTTGGAGCATCTGCAGAAAACGATATTGTGTTTAGCAGATTCTGCGTTTGTTCTAAAACCAAGAAACTGTTGAAAATTTCTTTATGATATATTAATTAAAATTACTTACAATACCAACTTGGCACTTAGTATTATTATAAGAAACAGAAGTAGCCCATATTTTTAGAAGTATCTGAGACATTTTCTTTTGTATACCAGAAGCACTATTTAGTTTATGCTTTGAGTTTTAGTACTTTAATAATATTCCACTTTCGCCGAAGCCTTTGCGGCTAAACATTATTTTTTTGTGATATTAGAAATTGACTTCACTGCTCGAAAAGAACAGTAAAATACTTTTTAGTTTTCCGATCAATACTGTTCAGTATTTATTTGAATTCTAACTGACGCGAATCTGCTATTTCAACGATCTCCGCTAATGTATCAAAATATATACATTCTGTTATGGTATAAGTACAAATTAATTTAAAACTTTTCTTTTTACCCACCCAAATCTTCGCATCTGAAATCAGTTAATTAACGATCATTTTCCTGGCGTCTTTAGTAAATTCATTTTCAGCCCCGTCAGACCAACAAAGTGCCGTTGCTCTTTTCGCTCTCGTCGCTGTGGTTAGAGCTTTGCTGTCATGTACTGGCGTTGCACGATTCGTATTCAGTGTGTAGCACGTGGCGGGCGAGTGTGTTGTAAGGAGGAGACGCTGTGTTCATTAAGCGCGAGCACGGAGGCCTCGTTACCACACAGCGCCTGGTGGGCTAGGCCAGGCCACTCGTAGTAACAGGAAGGACCTCACGCCAGACCAAGGATGTCGTTACTCCGCCTGAGTCCTGGTACTGCAAATGAAACACATACCTTCAAAAACTTGCGATGTCTCCAGAGAATTAGTTGTCTGGGAAACGTTTTACACTAGCAAGCGGAAATCAAATTTTATGCTTTCCTTAAGTCAATCCAGGTGAATGCAGAGATGGTTCCTTCAAAAGTGCAGGCTGAATACCTTCCCGTTCCTTATCCACACTCATTTACCCCATCTAGTGATTTCGACGTCAACGAGGCAACAAAACATAGTTAAATATATATATATATATATGTCAACGCAATGTTTAACAAACAAGCAGAGGCTAGTGATAGCTTGCATCTTCAATATTTTCCAACGAATAATTTCTTCTTGTCATCAGAATTAACCTTTACAACTGCCTGCCGAAAGACGTCATTCAAAATTTTTATCCTCTTTCCCCGCTAGCAGTCTTTCAAGACAGACTATAAGCTGTAATTTACATTAAATCAGATAAACCACGATGTATCCTTGTGCTAGAAGTTACAGTGTTACACTATAGGGATTGCATATAATTCACTTTTTGAAGAGTGTTTTTTTCCTTACGCTAATGATATTCTTTGCTTTAATAACAACTAAAGGCTTTCAACGTAAATGTGTTTCATGCAACTTGTGGAAATGTGTTTCTGGTACAATTAAAAATGCTTTTCCATTTGTTTTGAATTTGTGTAGCACTTTTATTTCATCGTTGACATAGATGTCATTGGAGGCGCTAGAGGATTGGGGGCAACAAAGGAAATTCGGTCATGTCCTCTTGAAGGAACCATCCCAGATTTCTCTTGGAGTGAATTCGAAAAAATATGGAAAACTGAAACATGGATGGCAGGACGGGTAATTGAACCGGCGCCCTAGCATATAACAGGCTGGAGCAAAACAATGGTAGAGTTCCGTCTGTTTTTCAATCACCTTTTTGGCTGCAATCAGAGTGACAAATAATTTTTACGGTATTACTTTGTTTATATGGCACACGCCAGGAAGTTCGATACGGCGGATTTCAGATTGAAATGTAGGTCCTGTAATGTGCGGTAAATCGAAACTTTCACTTAGGCGGACATTCAAAATTTCGGTGCCTCTCCATCGATAATGACTTACGAATTTGGCTTTCATATTAAAGTACTAAGGCGTAACAAGCTATTACAGACTCGTGACAGCAAAAAATGTACTTCTTTCTTACGATACGTACTGTGAGAATAACGACAATCAGAATCAATCATGACAGCCATGTGGTCCTCACTATAAAGATGCCTGAAGTCCTTAGTGTTCCATACAATACATTGGAGGGTTGCCTCGTTCTTGTTTGGCAGTCAGTAGATCAAAGTCTAGAAGATGCAAGGTAGCTTTAAACTAAGAAACAAGATCTGTATCGCCATTGTTACCTGTGCTAGAAACAACAACTAGTAGCCTAATGTTTTAAGGCACATGCCAGGGGGTCGAAGGGCCCCAAATTCGAATAGGAGTGTCTCCCGGAATTTCAGCTTGCCTTAAAACTGGTTTCTTACTGAGACAAAGCTTTGTTTTGTCACTGTGAAATACGTTGGGAGCTCCATTATTCCGATTCCACGTCAAAATAAAAACGAGAAATAAATGCATATGCGATTTTTGACCCTGAATAATTGTACGGCCGCTGAATGACAGAGTTTCGATCTGCCAAGCCATTGTACCTGAACCTACAGTTTGACATGAAACCGGAAACTGGGTTCGTTGTAGTGTAGTTCATATAAGCAAAGAAATACCGATAAAAATTTCCAGGCCCTACCACGATTCGAACCTGCGATCCTGAGTTTAAAATGCAATCTAAACGCAGATGCTCTAACACTAATCAAGGTATCTTCGATTTTGATGTTAAAAAGAACGTTTAATTTAGAGCAAAACATTTTCTGGTAGATCTGTATTCACGGAAAAGAAAGAATTTGTAAATTTAGTATTGTTTATAATTGATGTTAACTTGAGACATCTCTTTAATACCTTTAGCCATGTAATTTTAATACTTTCCCTCAATATAGTACATGATGTATGTTATATTTTGCTTGGTCAGAATCGAAAAGATGGAATGAAGGAGATATTACTAGGTAAACTGCCATAAATATATTAAAGTGTTTTTTTTAAATATTTATTTATTAAGGGCTTTAAGAATCGTCAACGATGAGATCAAAAGAACCGGGGGGGGGGGACTGTGGCAAGTAAGTGACCATGATATTTATGAAGCAACCAATACAACAATCGCCAGAAATGAATTAAGAAACCATGGAAAATCGGAATGTAAATATGGATAATCAGACAAGGAATCGAAGTCTTGTCCTCTCTCGGTCAGCGCCAGGTTCCAGTCCTAATTACACACTCAACTAGTTAGGTGTGGACAGTTGCAGATAAGTCTTAATTTCGATTTTTGCTGCCAAGTAATGAGAACTCAACAGAAACTTCAGTATTCTCATAATGAAATTTATTACATGTAGAAAGAGGCTCTAGCGTTTTAAGAAAAGATCTACAACGAAAATGATGTATTTCTTATGACATGGAACAGGGCGCTTGGGTAGGAGCAGAAATAGGAATAGTAATTGAAAGTGACAAACCGAGATGGTAGAGTCAGAAAATTTGGAAACGAAAGAATGGCCAACGTTTTTCATATTGAGCACACAAAACTATTTTTCTGGTTATTGCAACTTACTCTGTGCGGTCAGAAGCGGAACGGACATCTCCGACAAATGACTCCAGCAGTTCCGATCTTTCACCGCTTGCCATAACTCCTTTGAGCGAGGCAGCCACTTATAACTCCCGCGCTACTGCTCAAAGGAGCCCCGACGTTGATGCTTTGTAGGACTCGACACTCGCCCAGTTTTGCACGCCTCGTGACAGGAAAGCACACGGGAGCCGACAAATAGGCCACTCGAGAGAGCGGATTCCACTGATCGGAGGGACCTCAATGGGACCACCAGAGATGGTCTTTCGCCTATTGGAGCGATGGCTCGTACACAAACGGACTTGAAGGGCCGGCCACTCGAGCTCGATTCAGTTTTGGCCGAATAAGCAAATCGGGGGTCGGGCGTGACGGCGGAGCGATTAGACGGCGGTTAGCGGCCAGCTGAGGCGGGCTCCACGCGTGTCGAACCGACGAGTGATCGTCACGCCCCAGCTGCACCCAGCTGCCGGCAACAAAGGCGGCGACATCACAAAGAGCTGGCTACTTGTGGCGTCTTCCAGCAGGAAGAACGGCGGCCTGGCTACTGGCGGAGAAGAGAACAGCAAGTGGACACTGTTCAGTCACTGCAGGCAACACCGTTCGGTATGAACTGTTTTACGTCCAATGTTTACATCTGCATTACCCAGTCTATCTTGACAGTTCAGCTTTAGGCAGACGTTTCCACCAATTTTGTCCCACTTCCACTAGCTGTTGCCCATAGCTTCATTCACGTCGTACCGATTGTGGCGGGTGAGTGGTAACGCTCTGACCTCGCAATCGGGAAGATGCAGGTTGAAATCCTGGTGCAACTAGGACTGTTGATAATATATCGATATATCGAAATATCGATATTATTTTTGAAAATATCGATATTTAAAAGTGATATTTTTAGAACGTTATATCGATATTTCGATACTGAACTCTGGATATCGGCTTCGATATTTTTTTAAATAAGTTATCATTTTTCGTTTGCTCTGACTGACACTATGTCCCTCAAATTTCTGTTCCGCATAAAGATCAGGAAGTTTAAGTAAATCTTACTATGATTCTATAATTAATTTGGTAGTTATAGGTACCAAGTCTACTCAGATGATAACACTGTAGGCAAGTCATCGCTCGCCTAGCACGAATCGAACGCGAGCCCATTGTTGAAAATGAGCGTGCGCATTGTCCAGGGAAGTCCAACTTGAAATTAGTGTGTTACCAGGAATAGTGGGAAGTGTAAATAACAAATAATTACTAACTAGAGAGCAAGAAAAGGACAACTGAGAATAAGCTATCAACATAGAAAACTGAAATAAATACCACAAAAAATCTTATGAAAAAAAGTTATGTTACTTGGCCATAATGCTATGATAGCTAGACTTCTACCTAAATAAATGCCTCAGCTGTATTGCTTATCAATCGTCATTGGGTGACGTTTTCTGTGTGTGTACACGTACGGAGCCTAATGGCCCGCTTATCTACCACTGAAGAAGGCAGTTGCCAAAAATTATATGTATTTGCCCTCATAAGTATTTTAAGTGTTTTCTCTCATCGCAGCCGTCAACTTTGGTATATGGTGGGTTATTTTCCCTTTCCGTTGTTATTTATTTTTATCAATCTTAAAAACACACAAAATAAGATTTGCTCGAACCTCTATCGAGTTTTATAAATTTTATTAATTTTTATGAAAATTTTGACATGCATAGTGGTCAAATTTTTGAAAAAAAATCAAGAATCATCATCACAAAGAGAAACCATTAGAAAGTGAAAACCTAATTTAGAACAAAATCACACTTCTATTTATAAGTAGACAGCATTATTTTTACAAGGTTTGATTCTATGAAATTGCATTTTTGAAAGTATAGATATATCGATACTTTTTTCCGGTATATCGACAGCCGATATTGATACTTTTTAAAATATCGGTATATCGAAAATGCGATATTTTAAAATATCAAGAGCCCTAGGTGCAACCATCCAGATTTGGGTTGTCCATGGTTCCTCCCAAATAACTCCAGGCATACGCGGGTTTGATTTCTTTTAAAAGGCCACGAAAAATTCTTTAGGACACGCTAAATTCCTTCCAGTTTTTTGCTCCCACTCCATTCCTGCCTCTTATAATGTCTACATCGACGAAACATAAGGCACTAAGCAAAAAAATAAATAAAGATATTCTCGTGGATTGTTAATTTACGGAAATCTCTGTCAATCCAATAATGTCATAGTTAAAACACAGCCAGCGAGAACACTAGTGATTGTAACTGAATTCCTGGGAATAATACTTTTTTTTTTTTTTTTTTTTTACCCCAGCTGAGGGCCAGGGGCGAGCCTTGGAGGGCATAACAATTGCCCTTTTCGGCTTTTGATACCTTATGCTCCCAAGAGTTTTTATTAATTAAAATGGTAGCAATTATAACAGACAGTAAATTTTTTTTAGAAGTAACAGTATTTACATATTTTTTTTATATTATAAAATAAAAAAGGACACATTTAACAGCTTTAGAAAAGTAGCAGAAATTAACAATTTAACATCAAGCAGAGCTTTTGATGATGAAGGTGTTTAAAAACTTAATAATTGAAACAACTTTCAGCAGTCAATGATACAGAATTTTTAGTGATTTTAACTATAGAATTTTTGTGATAGTTAACAGTTTACTATAAATAATAACATTAACTATAATCTTTAGGATTTTAATGACGATGAGATGAAAAGATGGGTGAGAATTGATTTTGGGACCGTACTTTTTCTTTGTATATATCAAAATATATACAGTAATCCTTGCTGCATTGGTAATGGTTTTAGTTTATTAATGCTTAGAAGTATTCGGTATAAATGGACTGCAATGTTTGGGCAGTGCCTGCGATATTAGATGTGAGAAATGTTTTCTGGTGTCTTCATCACTGCATTCTTCTAAAATTGAGAGTGCTATTAAGTGAGGAGGATATATATACTTTTGCTTGGGGCGTTTGTGGTTTATAAGTGAGTAACGTAAGGAGATCGGGGCGGTTTGCAAGAAGGCGCTGACCATATTTCTGTCTGAGCAAAAATAGTCTATTACGAAGTGGTTCTAATTTGGATATTGAGTAAACCAAAGCAGATGGACTGGTGTGATCGAGGCGAAGGATGTTACGAAGGATACGGCGCTCACTAGATTCGAGATGCTCAATTTTGGAGGGGGGGAGGAGAGAGGAAATAGGGGCGGCATACTCCAAGATGGGGCGGACAAACATTTTGTAGGTGAAAAGTAAAGTGGGTTGGGAGTTGAAAGAAAGTTTCGGACGGATACATTTAATAAGGTTAGTGCGGGAAAATAGCTTCTGTGTTAGGGATTTGAAATGTTGATTAAAGTTGAGGGTTTTGTCCAGGTATATGCCTAAATATTTTACAAAAGGGGATATAGTGATTTTTGTATTCCAGATTTTAACTTTTAAATTTGATTCGGACTGGTAGAGAGTGGAAGTCTTATGTCTATGTTGGAATAGGACTGATTGAGTTTTTGTGGGGTTAGGTTTAATCCGCCACTTTTTAAAATAATTTTCAAGTGTCGTTAGATATCTATTGGCGCGGTGGTTAGGAAATAATGTATTTCGATGTGAACTCCAGTAAGCGGTGTCGTCTGCATATAGTGCCATAGATTCAGATGGCAGGAGAGGTCTAGGGATATCAGAAGTATACAATATGTAAAGTATGGGAGAGAGCACGGCGCCTTGCGGTACGCCGGCCTGAGGAGTGAAAGGGGAAGAAAGAGTATCATGAATTTTGATCTGGCAAGTCCGAAAAGAGAGAAAATTTTGAATGAGTTGAAGAAAAGTGGGGGGAAAGCCAAAGGAAGAAAGTTTGTAAATAATTCCATCGTGCCACACCTTGTCAAAAGCCCTTTCTATATCCAGAAATATGGCGAATGTTGCATGACCTGCGTTTAAAGATTTGGTGATGTCGGATGTTAATGCAAGTAGGGGATCAGATGTTGAATGATGAGGGCGAAATCCGGCCTGAAATTGTGGTATTAAGTTCAGTGAGTTGGCGAAACGGAGGATGCGTGATAGAAGGATTTTTTCAAAGATTTTTCCAGGAACGGGTAAAAGAGAGATGGGACGATATGAGAGAGGGTCATGGAGCGGTTTTTTAGGTTTCGGTATCATAATGATTTGGGCGCGTTTCCAGAGAGGAGGAAAGTATGAGAATGACAGACAAGAGTTATAGAGGAGGTGGAGGAAGGGAATGATTACATGTCGAGGTGACGAACGGAGAATAATTCTGGTTATTTTGTCATGACCGGGTGATGAATTTCTACCTGTGTAGAGGGCACTTTCTATTTCCATATCTGTTATTTCAGTGATAAGTGAATTTTGTAATTCGTTTGGGACATGAGGTGAGTGCAGGATGGACGGAAGGGTGCGTCTGACGAGTTTTTGGAATGAATCATCAAATAGGGGGTCACTCGGTGATGAGTAGATTTCCTTCATCGTTTCCGCGAACATGTCGGCTTTATCTGAATCACATGTTGATGTAATGTTGTTGACAGTCAGTGGGTGGGAAGGAGAAGAGTATTGTCCTGTAAGGATTTTGAATCGTTTCCAATAAAGACCACCTCGTTTGTAATCAAGAGTAGCACAAGTCTGCTCCCACTGTTGTTGTCGGTGAAGTGCTACCTTTCGTCTAATAGTTGCATTCAGTCTGTTCCATTCTCTCCTGAGTAATGGGTTATGATTATGTTTTAACTGCCGGTAAAGTCGGCGTTTCATGCGGATGAGAGGGAGCACGGAGGGTGGCAGCGTTGGCTTATATGGAAAAATTTTCTTATTCGGGATTGCTTAATCTAAAGCAGTCTGGAAGGTTCTCTCTAACTCTGAACAAAGGTAGTCAATGTCTGAAGAATTTCTGACGTGAAACGGCCGAAGAAGAGACTCAGATATGGTAGATCGGAATTCTGACCAGTTAGCTTTTGAGTAGTTTTTAACGATGCGAAATAGAGGGGAGGACTTTATTTTGTGGAAAGAAGACGAAAACGTGATGGGAATATGGTCACTGGTAATGGAGTCGCCGAGGCGTGCTGTAGATAGGGTACCATTGAGTGAAGGACTATATAGCACATGGTCAGGGGATGATGTGCCGCGAACAGAAACAAGTGTGGGAGAGTTTGTGGAAAGGTGGCAAATATTTTCGGAAAGGATGAAGTCAAATAGGGCAAGGCCTTTGGAATTACAGGAGTGATCTCCGAGGGATGTGTGCCGAGCATTAAAATCACCCAGAATTATAAAAATTTTAAATGAGGAAAGATATTTTAAAAATTCAACAGGAAGAGGATCTTGTGGGCGGGAGTATAAGCAAACTACAAGAAGAGGAGGCGAGTTTTTGTGGAAGACTTGAACGGCAACAGTTTCAAGGCAAGAGAACTGAGCAGGAAGGGAGACGTGTGTGGCAGAGATTGAAGATTTAGTGAAAATGGCTACACCACCCCTTGCATTGTCTGGCCGATCTCTTCGAAAGGTTGTATACCCAGAAATTTTTAAAGGGGATGAGGGAGAAGCGAAGGTTTCAGCCACGGCTACTATTTGATAACTGAGGTGTGGAGAAGAGTTCTTTTATTACGGAATCCACCAATGTTCAAGTAGAAAAAAACGTAAGGCTTCACTCGCCATTGTCGGGTATGTCTAGTCGGGAGAGGTAGGATGGAGGAGGTAGTTTGCTAACTGTGACGTGTAGTTGGTTGTTTTCTTGACTAATTTTAACAGTTCTATTTAGAAAATGTCGGGACTGTTGTTTCATGAGTTTGATGATATCTTGTTTTCGGTCCTGAAATAGGTTAGTCAGTACGGTAATTAATAGTCTGATTAAATCGTCTTTTAAGGTTAGGTCGTCCACCATTTCAGAGTCAATAGTCTCAGGTATGGGAAGAGGGTCGTCTTGGCATTTAATTTTTGCTGTCATATTCGGAGCTATTGCTTCCTTAGGTTTCTTGGGACATTTTTTAGATGTGGCGTTATGAGGACCAGAACAGTTGGTACATTTTGGGGAGCTTCTTTTTGGGGACATCTGATAATGGGGTGATCACCACCGCAGTGGGTGCATGTAGGGGTCCGTTTTGTGCATGAAATTGAAGGATGTTCGTAACTGAGGCAGTGGGAACATTGTGCTGGCAATGGAGGTGGAGGATGAGATGGCTCGGTGCGGTACCGAAACATCTGGAAGAAGAAGCCCTCTTCCAGAAGTTGATCTATTACATATTTATTGGGTGTGATAATACGCATCATCATCGTAGGTTTGTTGGTCTGTCTAGATCTGATTCGGAAAACTTTAATAAACTCAAGATTTTGCTCTGTTAATGCTTGTCCAATTTCTTCTTCGGAAATGTCAAAGTCCACTCCCTGCTGACCACAACTGAGAAAGTAGGGGAACGGAGAGGTTGTGGGACAGTGAAGCGAGGAGGAGCGTATGTTACAGAGACTTTTGTATGAAATGCAGTGGAAAGCTGGCTCTGGATCAGACTGGCGAGGTCAGCGCAAGGGCTCTTGACAATGAGAGAGGCACGAGTGGTCTTGAGGTAGTCTATTGGTTTTTTAATATAATGGCGGAAGGCTATGGCGATTTCTTTTTGCGTTATTTGAGAAGGGATGTTGTTCACAAAATAGGTGTGGACGGGTGTAGGACCTCTATGATGGAGGAGGTGAGGGGGAGATTGTTGTGAAATGGATGGTGATCCAGGTGAGAGAGGTGAATTGTTTTCAAAAACGTCAGGGCACGGTGATAAGTCCATAGGTTCAGAGGGAGCAGGGCTGGGAGGAGTGGAGGGTCCATTCTGTTTAGATTTCTTCGTTGCAGGAAGAATTTGAGTTGAAATATTTACAGGGAGCTTTATCTTAGAGGCTTTTTGGCGAGTTGAAGAGGGTGGTGGAGTCCTAGACTTAAGGGCATCGGAGTAATTTTGGGAAGGATGCTGGGATGACATGGTGAAAGTGTAGCGTGTGGTTTGCGTCGCGTGTGTCGCCGGGGCTGAGGTTGTCACCGTAAGGTTCGACAACCCCGGAGACACCCTACTCAGAGCAGCCCGCGGGATGACCGCCAACGACGGGTCCCTGGAGTGCAGATGTCCCTAACAAGCTTTCGGATGAATTGAGTAGTTGTGAAATAATGAGAGATGAGGTGATTTGAAGATCTCGACGAGAAGTCTCGACGTGCTCGAACAGAAGCTGTAGACGCAGGAACGGCAGCAGCAGGCTCGACGAAAGCTGATCGTAGACTGTGAGGACGAAGAAAAAACTGTTGTGCGAAGAAGCAGGAATCTATAGAACGACGAAATTTTCCTTTCTCTTGACTAGAGACGTCGATAGCTATAGGCGTTGAAGCAACAAATAATAGTAGCACGAGTAAACTTAACAGCCTAAAATTGGCAGCACTGCTAGTTAAAGATTCAACTAGCGCGAATCAACGTCGAAAGCAATCTCACTCAACAATGCGGTGGGAAATCATGCCACTCGCCTCATAATGTCACAATAAAACATTTCGGCTGCGAGAATAAACTAAATCCTACACTTACTTTTTGCACAAATCGCATTCAACGAAAAATTGATACTGGCATCTGCACATTTTCGTTTCTAATCTCAAAGCTTTTTGACTCCGCATTGACCCACCCGTGGGTTGTAGTGTTTGCATGAAGCAAAAAAAGGATTACTAATTTGGGTACATTGTTGTTCTAAATTTCTCTGCTTTCCTCATTCATATCAAAATGAAACTACCATTTTTTACCCCCGGACCAGAGGCTGTCCGGTATTTAAAACCCTATAAAATTCTGAGCAGTAGTTTTGCGTTAATTCCTTTCAACCAAACATACAGACAAAGACACAAATGATTCCTTTTCTATAACTCCCGCATATTTCATTTTCTTAAAAAGTATCTTACGGTAAATGTTGATACTTTTTTCTGGTTACAATCCTATTATATTTATACGTTGTACCAAACATATATAAATATCTGTACATTTCATTTCTATTTTTTTATTCAACGCCTTTGTGTTTTCCTACACAATTCATACAATTTTGTCAGTAAAAGTGGAAGAAATTTTCTTCTGTACTTCAGCACTATCCCCACCTAAAAACTGACCTCGTAATTCTTCCGTTTGCGTCCTAATATTTAATGAAAACGTAGCCATTATTTCGTTGTGTTGACTTTCACGTGTTTATTCTATTTCTGGTATGTCGCTTTTAACAACTGAAAAGATCAGTTGTCGAAGAAATATAAACTGTGAATACTAAGTCCTAAAAAACTCAGGGCAAACCTTTAACACCATGGGTTTTTTTTTCGCGTTTTTACAATTTTATTACATTTTTCTGAGCCACATTTCGGGTTTCCAAGCTATCGGGAATTCACGCCTGGTAAATGCTGGAGATCTATGTTTATGACAAAAAATATTGTTGGCGCTTTCGATTAGTTTTTTGTGCGCAACACTTGCGGGATAAATCTTTATAATATCGGACTCAAAGTTACACTAAAAATAGCTGAAATTAATGTTAAAACACGAGGATTTCTTTAATATGTTATAATTTAAATAGGATGATATTGGTAATTTAGAGTTGACTTGCTATAGAAAAATTGTGTTTTAACCACGCTTTATTCAAACATATCAGTGCTGCACGACTGTAGCGAGTTTCATGATGCATCAGCGGCTACTGTGCTGCGAACCATTTAATTACCGTGAAGAAGTATTGAAGTGCATATACACAATAATTAGGTTTTTCCCTCTTTCCCAATATTTTTCTACCAGCATTCTCAAGGCAATTATTAGATCTGTTGTGCTTCTTCCAGCCCTAAACCCATGTTGTTCCTCTTCTAAGATGGGCTCTAATATTGTTCGTACTCTAGCTTCAACTATCTTTTCCATAATTTTGAGGCCGTGGGATAGCAGGGTAATACCTCTGTAGTTTTCACTTATCCTTCTGTTCCCTTTCTTGAAGATATGACCATGCATGTCATCCATAATGGAAAGCTACACCAGTAAACTGTCGAAACCGCAAGCTCTACGTTGGCCGTAACAAGGATCAAACTCAAACTGCTTATGAATGTAAAAACCAATAAGGCTCCCGGACCAGACGTTATTCTTACAAGATTCTACTCAAGATACGCAAAGGAAATTGCACCGTATTTGATGAAATTGTATACTGTCTCTTTGGATCAAGGAAAAATACCAGCCGAATGGAAGATCGCTATCGTAACTCCAGTGTTTAAAAATGGGAATGTTAATGATCCTCAGAATTATAGGCCGATCTCATTAACTTCAATATTTTGCAGGATTTTAGAACATATCATCTATTCAAATGTCATGCGGTTCTTGGATAAAGGTGAGCTTTTAAATCCAAATCAACATGGATTCAGAAAAGACCGATGCTGCGAAACACAACTTGCACTTCTAATTCACGACTTGTGCCGAATTATAGATGAGCAATCCCAGGTTGATTTGGTTCTATTAGACTTTAAAAAAGCTTTCGACACTATGCCTCACACTAGGTTACTTAGGAAACTACGCGGTTACGGCATATCTGGACAAATATGCGACTGGGTTGCTGACTTCCTGAAGGGCAGAACACAGTGTGTAGTTCTCGACGGTGAGCGTTCATCACTTACTGAAGTGGGGTCTGGAGTTCCCCAGGGAAGCGTGTTAGGGCCTCTTTTGTTTCTCATATACATTAATGATCTATGCGACATAATAGGGGGATGAAAAGATTATTTGCCGATGATGCTATTATTTATCGCGAAATCAAAACCCAGGACGACTGCGCTTTGTTACAAGACGATATTATGAAAATAATTGCGTGGTGTAAAGATTGGCACTTGGAGTTAAACGCTAAAAAGTGCCAAGTCATGCGTGTAAGTAAAAAGGTGACACCATTTAACTATGAATATACAATTAAGGGCACTGTCCTTAGAACGGTAGATTCCGCTAAATACCTAGGGGTAACAATTCGTAATAATTTGTCGTGGAATGAGCATATCGAGAATGTAATGGGAAAAGCAAATCGTATGCTCCGATTTCTAGGTCGTAATTTAAATCAATGCACTCAGGAAGTTAAATCGATTGTATACAAGTCACTAGTACGTCCTCACTTAGAGTATTGTTGTTCTGTATGGGGTCCCCATAAAAAGGGGTTAATGGAAGCATTAGAGAAGGTCCAAAGGAGAGCAGCCCGATTCGTGACAGGTATACATAGTTGGAGGGAAAGCGTAAGTGCGGTGTTGAAGGAGTTAGGTTCGGAAGACCTGGAACACCGAAGGCGTTGCTCTCGACGGAAGCTAATTGAAAAATTCACGACAGATGCATTTCGGAATGACAGCCAGCAAATATTGCTACCAGCAACATTCATATCTCGAAATGACCGCGAAAATAAGATAAGAGAAATCAGGGCCAGAACCGATTCATTTCTGTACTCATGCTGCTGGAAGATTTGATGAGGCCCCTCCAAACCCACGCTCCAGTGCCACTCCTCCTTTTTCGTCTGCTCTATCATTTCTGTAGAGGGTGTATGAGTTGAACGTGATTTAAACCATGTTTCAGATAGCACCGCTATATCTATTCTGCATCGTATTAATTCTGTAATAAGGCTCACTCTATTTGACCTTACCGACCTCCAATTCCATTGAAGTATGTTTAGTTGCTGAGAGGTTAATGAATTGCTTGTGTTGCTGTCCATAGTTGGGTGGTTTATATTCCGTTGTTGATTAGTATTTCCTATAGTTTACTGTTGATGTAGATCGGGTCGATTGGGCCCCCTGATCTAGCCACTTCGATCATGGAAGTAATAAAACTCCGAAGATATCCAATTAGTAGTGAATATTTGCTAATTGGAATAGTAACTTCTGTACTCCTTAGAATGTGAGTTGAATCTAATATTGGAGAATGGGTTGTTGGTTCGCGGAGGTTATTGATTATTGGGTTTATTGGGACATCACTTCTCCAGAATAGATGACTATGGATCTTGACTCTGTTTCCCGCTGCTTTGGGAGGGACCGGGTTTGCTTTTGTTCGGCGGCGTGAGATAGTATTTGGGATGTTATCGTGAATATAGGATTGGTATACTTCGCCGCTGTTACCGTGGTGCGGTACAGAGGAAGTAGGAAGGAGAGTTGGCGGGATCGCTTGGCTGGGTACTGCAAGAGTAGGAGATTCCTTTGGAAGTTGGTTGCCTATTTCGACAGGATGCGGGCTGGGTGCTGCTACGTTAGCATATGATCGTGGATTCACGGTTGGAAACCAGAAATGAGTACTGTTATTTACCATTTTTTGCTTTCTCTCCACTCGCTGTTTATATTCTGGGCGCGCCCGGTCTGTAGCAATAAATACAGTGTGGCTGGACTTCTGCAGTACAATTTTTTAAGAGATGGGGCCCTGCGCATCTGCTACATCAGGGTTGGCTTTTGCATTGGGTTTGGGTATGATTATATCTAAGTCACTGGTAACACTGGATGACAGGTGGCACATACGGTTGCACTTCGCATCGCATTCCGAACAGATAGACAAATTGGGGGATAACTGAGACAATGTAGTTTGATAATGAATGTGAAATATGTTGTATGAGCAATGGTTCTGCTAACGATAAAATTAGGTGTGTGTTTATCGAATTATACCATACGGGTTATTGAAAATCATGTGCAGTCTTCCTGTATTACAGCAAAAGTTACTGCATTTCATATTTACCGAACGTTAGACTTGGCCTCTCTGTTAAAAAAGCAGTCTCTCAACCACTACCACACACCGTCACAAATACTGAAGCCGTCCCTGTCTCTTCTATTTAACAATCTTAAGAAACTTTCGGATTGGACTGGTTACTTTTTGTTTTTGTTTTGGCGATGGTATCAAGTGACATTACAAGAGAAACGAAATCGTTAAACAGATTCTGGAGGGATATATGTGATGTGGTTAATTAATTTGCATCGTGAAAACCAGAAGCTACGCTACGTGCAATGATACTTCGAACAGGCGCTCAAAGAGTCTCGAAAAACTAGGCGCCCTCCTAAAGCTCACAGCTGCTGTGTCGCTGTGTTGCAATAAAAATGGTGAATTAGTGTCAGATAAATGGCAGAGATAACATAAACAAGAAGGTACACAAAAAGAAAATTTCAGAACTTCCATTATGTCTAGGTGTAATAAAATAAAATGTTATGTTCCTCTTTAACAGATTTTTTGGGAATAAATTAAAAAAAAATTAAACCATAATATTTTAGATATAGCTAAAAGTACGTAAGAGGCATCTAGGTAAAATGATTAATATCAATATTAATATCAATAAATTTATAATACCCAAAATTTCCATCCTGTCGTAGAATGTACTGTACTTAGTTTAAGATATACAGGAGTAAACTAGACTCCCTGAGATATATTTTGAAAGAGCGCAGCAAAGAAGTTTACTACAAATCTATTATAACGTCAGTATTCAAAAAGTGTAACCGAAACGAGTTTTTTATGGTCCGATATGTGTTTGTTGAAGACTGTTATGTAGATCTTATATGAAATTTATATCAGTTCTGTAATAAGTTTGTTAATGAAACATCGCTTAAGTGGGAATCGCTTGTCTCTATTTCGTCATTTCCTTAAATAAATAAATAAATAAAAACTATTTCCGTGGGGTAAGAAGCTGACCGCTAGGAATTTCTGCCAATCATCCCTTTATAAAAACAGGGAGCGTAGGGAATTATAGGAATAATTGTAAACCTTTGGGTTGTAATGTGGATGGTGAAACCTCCAGGAAAGTTACGTTCTGTACGAGCACTTATTTTGATAATTTTAATAAAGATCTTTCAGATAAGCGTAATAATAGCTGAAGATTCTTTGCTGAAGATACAATATTGTCTGAAGGGTATATGATAGCACCTTATACCCGTTATTTTAAACTGAATGTTTGCAAGTTTGATACAACAGATTTCATTTTGAGGGTAATGCTGTTAACCGGTGTCTATGGAACCAGAGAGAGCAGTACTAGCTCTGGTGAAGTAGAACCTTTGCCTAAGCGACAGAGATGTTACGCACTTTGAACTCCAGTCAGATGCAGGTAACAAAAAGATCTAGTCGACCAATGATTTGTTGCATTATGGTGTAAAGATAAAATAGTATTTATTGGTTTATAAGTAGACACTGCCAAAAGAATTATATGATCTCAAATGTAAATTACTGAGTAGAAAACTACAGTTATATAAAAGAAGTTTTAATTTGAAATACAAGTTGGATTTTCTTGAATTAATGTAACTAATATTAAAGTTACAAGGTAATATTAGATACAAAAAATAATCAATTCATCTAGTAATATGATGGTCCTATTTCACCGTGACGTAAAGAATGATAACTCCTCTTAGTTATAATAAATAAGTATGAAGTAATGTAAATGACAAACAACAAAACGGCAGTTGAATATAAATGTTATGGGCTTCATTATTTCTGACAAATAATTCTGCTAAATATGACGAGTAGCATTTCAATAAACGCTAAACATTCTTCCATGCTAAGTCGTTTATAATCTGCATATGATAAGAGTTTATGGCTCCTGTAGTTTCCAGCGTGATTCCGGGAGATATATATCCGTATTTCCATTTCAGTCTAATGAAATACTCGGCTTCATCACATCTAGAGTTCGGCTAGTCCAGGACGTAGTCAGGCACTGTTACGAAAATAAAAAGAAGATGTAGCGCTGGTGCCTGAGAACAGCATAAGTGAGAATATAGAAACAGTACAAAAAAGGATTTTAATTTAATTTAATTGCAATGGAGCACAGGCTCCGGTGGCAATTTCCCTACACACCCAACTTCCCCTATCCTACACTCACCTACATTTGCCCTCTACCAATTTTAACTTTAAATTCTTTTAACGTTTTCGGTAGGTTATTCATCATTCCCCTTGGTAACTCATTCCAATCCCTGACACCCTTACCTAAAAAAGAAAATCTTCCCACACCATTGTGCTTGAAATCTAGTGGCAGCTTGTGGTCATGGTCATCTTTTCCCTTCCATGCACTACTTTTCATACCTACTGCAATATCTTTCCATGCCTCATCGCCAGTATACGCCCTGTACACTCCCATTACCCTCCTCATCCTCCTCCTGTCTTGCAATGAATCCCATTCCATCTCCTTTATCATATCTGTCACTGATTGCATTCTGCGATAATTTAGAGAAACAAATCTAGCAGCGCTTCTTTGCACCCTCTCCAACTCCTGTATTTGATACTCAAAATGTGGGTCCCATACTACACTACCATATTTGAGCAATGGTCTGACCAAAGTTTTGTAACCCAATTCCTTTACTTCTCTCGTGCATCCCCTCATCACTCTCTCCAACAAGTGCAGAATTTTGAAACCTTTTCCTACCACCTGTCCAATGTGTCCTGCCCAGTTAAGCTTGTTATCAAATGTAATGCCAAGATATTTACATTTCAAGTCTTCAGCAAACAATTCTTTCCCCACCTTATATTCATAATTAACCTTTTGTTTTTTATTTGTGTATCTAATAAGCTGACTCTTCTTTGCATTTATCATCATTCCATGTTTATCAACTCAAGTAGATATCCTGTCCAGATCACCCTGCAACTGATTACAGTCCTCTATCGTTTTGATCCTTTTATACAGCATTATGTCATCTGCAAACAATCTAATTTCAGATAGTAAACAATCAACACAATTATTCATTAGAATAATGAATAGCAATGGTCCCAATACGCTACCCTGTGGCACTCCCATTTTTACTTCCACTTCCGTTGATACCGCATTTCCCACCCTAACTTTCTGTTTTCTACCTTTTAAAAATTCTTCTACCCAGCAAATCACTTTCTCATCCACTCCAATAGTTTTTACCTTATTTACTACCATTTTGTGGCTTACTCTGTCAGACGCCTTTGAAAGATCTAGTGCTACACTATCAATTTGGCCTCCATTGTCCATTTCATCTGAAATATCTTGCTTATATCCCACAAACTGAGATTCGCATGAATATCCTTGCCTGAACAGGATCGCTGGTTTATGACTGACAGCATCATAATATGAAAATTTCACGAGTTTGCGATAATTATGCTAGATAACTTAAGCAATTTTATGAACTATAAGACATTCTTCCCTGTGAACTTAGTTGATTGTCATTGATCCTCAACTTTCGATTCGTTGTACAATCCAACACTACAAACGATGATCTACATAGATCGTAAAGGCAGAAAAGTTAAGATCAGGGAAACAAGAAATCATATACACGATTCTTTTTCCAGATACTCTTTTCTTCAGTGCTAGAAGCGATAGAAGATAGTGGAAGAATCTGTAAGAGTGATCAATAAGGCACGCTCTACCACTGAGAGTGTTTATAAATGCAGACTCTATCTGTATCCATTGCCTTCTAAATCTTATGTCATTCTTTCTACCATCACTTTTCTCTAACTTCTCCGCTCAATGACTGCACACAATATCCCTGTGTCTTATCTATGGCTATCCTGGCAGTCTATGATTACCCAACTGCATTTTGTACATTTATTCATATATTCTCGCAACACCAGTTGTTTGAATATGCGGCTACCACTTAATCATACGCATGGCTACTCCAACTCGCAAGCTGCCAACTTTGACCTAGGCCATTGCATTTTGATTCTCCATTCTTCATTTTTTCTACTTACACTGATTAAGTGTAAAAGTCAGTTGAGTCATAATTCGCAGTGTTATCTACAGAGGCTGGACAAAATAATATGAACACCATGCGATAGAGTACAGTTTGTTGCATGTAGGAACCAGTACTTCCGTATGGATACTGCGATGCCCATGTACGGCATAGTTGACGTGGCAGGTCTTGTAGTTTATGGTCAGTGTATTTATTATACGCTTTGATCTGTGATGGTTATAACAAGCGATCGGTGAAATGCGTGATCTCTGAGACTTCGAAAGAGGGCAAATTATTGGAGCTCGGTTAGCTGGAGTGTATGTGACAAAAACAACTGAAATGTTTAACGTCTCACGAGTGACAGTATCCACGGTAATGACAACATACACAAAACAGGGTAAAGCATCGTCGGCGAAGAGGAATAGTGGACGAAAACCAAAGGTAACCGACAGAAACCAACGAACAATAAAAAGGATTGTGGCCAAACAACACAAAACTACCACAGCAAAAGTGACAGCAGAACTCAACACACAGCTGAGTTATAATGTTTCGACAAAAAAGGTACGGCGGGAGGTTCACAAAGCTCGCATTCATGGGAGGGCTGCAATTTGCAAAACCCCTTATAACGACTACCAACGCTAAGCTGCGAAACAAGTGGTGCCACCATCATAAAAACTGGACACTTGATGATTGGAAGAATGTAGTATCGTCCAATGAATCATCGTTCACATTGTTTCCTACTAACGGCCGGGTTTATGTATGGAGGACCCCAAAAGAAGCCTACGATCTGGACTGCCAGCGTCCTACAGTCAAGCAAGGGGGAGGTTCCGTTATGATTTGGGTTGCTATATCGTGGTATTCAGCTGGTACTCTCATTCATATCACTGGCCGGATGACTGCGAATGAATATCTCGATATCTTCAATGATGAAGTTCTTACTATGACTAGAATACTGCTGCCAAACACAGCCATCTTCCAAGATGATAATGCACCCATACACAAAGCCAAAAAGATTCTGTCCTGGTTCGAGGATCATCAGAATGTCATCAAACATCTTCCCTGCGCAGCACAATCGCCAGATCTGAATATACCTGAACAGTTGTGGGGAGTTTTGCAGCAGAGAATAAGGAGCAGATTTCCACCTCCAACATCAATGAAGCAACTGGCGAATGTTTTTGTATAAGAATGGGACAACATTCCGTTGGAAACTATTCAGACACTCTACAAATTTATTCCGCGACGAATTGCAGCTGTTCTGCGAGCGAAAGGTGGCCCAACACCATATTAATAAATCAATAGTATGTAAATGTCGGGTGTTCATATTATTTTGTCTATCCCCTGTAGAAATGTTTCAATTAATATATTTCAGACATAACTACGAAAGGATAACATTACAGAAATTATATTTCTCTAAAGGTTCTTCTTTGTCTCTGACTTTTAAGAATTTAATGCATAAGAATGAGTTTAGTCTCGATGCAAGAAACGGTCTGCTAAAAAATACGACCGCAGAGTTCAGAGAGGGCTGTGCTGTCCTATTAAGGCAGCATTGATGGATTACTTGAAGCTTGCTAAACGAATTAAGTTGTGCGTCTTAGAACAGACGATCCGTGAGAACAAAGTGCGGTCTGCAAAGTGAGCACAGGGTGCACGGTTTGCGAACGTGGGAACTCGCGCCCGTCCTTTTCTGCAAACCCGACGTCCGCCCCAACCGGTCATGCCGCCAAGCCGGCCTGTTCGCTCCAGTTGCTTCCCGTGGGAGTGGTCGTTAGTCGTCTGCAGTCCCAGTCCTCAGTCCGTCTGGGTGGACGACCTCCGAGGCGACAAGTGGCAGCAGGTGCACGCGGTCCTGGGTGAGACACTCACCACGTCTCGATAACACAACAGGAACTGCAGCAGTCTATCATTACCTAATTGTTTCAAGTAAATCCGACAGAATTTTACTCAGGAAGTCGGGATGAACTTTTGTTAACAACAAATTCAACAGTGACGCCTTTAAAAAGAATATCTCTAATCAGTTATTGTTCCACCAAATGTTGTGGCCGAACGGTAAGGCTCTGACTTTGCATTCGGGAGGACACTGGTTCGAATTCTCGTCCGGGCATCCAGATGTGGATTTCCCACGGTTTCCCCAAATCACACCAGGCGAATGCCGGGGTGGTAACCTCAAAAGGTCATGGCCGAATTCCTTCCCGTACCTAGCTTTTGGAGGCCAGGAAAATATCTATTGATGTACAATTGAACCACTTGTGTATGTTTCACATCTCGAATATTCTTTGATCTATTGTAATTTATACATCTGGATCCAGCAAATGATGGTTAAACTTGATTCTCGATTATAAATATCTGCTGATCTTATAATTTCTAACATATTCACATCATTAACTTAAAAAAATGTTTTGTCGTAGTTCATAAAACAAAAATAAAGTATATATATATATATATATATATATATATATATGTATGTGTATATATATATATATATATATATATGTTTGTGTGTCAGGATCGATGCACATTGAAAGTTCTGAATGTAGCAGTGCTTCGGATATGTCAACTACATTCTTGGAGCTAAACTCAATGTTATCAATTGAGATTCCGATTTTATGCTTCCAGCTATTCATAACTTGTAGAAATATTTAAGTACTGTTTCTTGGTCTAATTTATCAAACTCCTGATAAGCATAAATGAATTGGCTACACTGGTTGTCTAGTTTAAATATACATGTAGTTAGACTGGAATAATCATCAACAATATTCTATTTAATTTAAATGGAATTAGGGCCTATTTGTAATATTATTACACTAATCACTGAAGAAAATCATCGTTCTGTTAGTCTTTGCGGAAATAAAGCGTGATGTCATCAAAAACAGGAATATTCTTCATGGAATAATATAGCTCGCATTTAACTGTTTCTGTGTGTGTGCGGGCGTGTGTGTCCGTATGAGTTTTGACATATGTTGCAAGATACGTGTGATGTCGCCGTGTGTTGTGTTTTTGTGGGTAGAAGAGAGAGAGAGACTTTTCACATATGCTTCTATGTGTGTCTTAATACGTAGGGGAGTGAGTTTATCGTGGAGTGTCTGTGTTTGAGTCTATCATTATGTGTGGTCGCATGGTGATATCTTAGCGTGTGTCTGTGTGGCTTCGTGATGAAATTCAGATGCTTCAAGCTGAGTGAATGAATCAGCAGGAATCAGAGACGTATTGAGGAGTGACTTCAAAATGCGTTTCTAGACATTGGTATTTACATAATGGATGTCCCAGAAGACATCTAACTATACGCAGACGATAACAATGATGCATCACGACCATTTAATGTTATAATGAATATTTGCTTTAAAATAGAAAAAAATAAGGAATACTCTATTTAAAAAACAATCCTCATGAGAATCTTAAAACCGTTAACAGAAAGTAGTTATATATTATATGCTAACTAATGGTGTATTGAGGTGTTACCCTCTATTAAGCAGATGCACAGCAGTTTATATTACAACAATAGCTGGTGCCTACTTGCTTTTTTTTTTTAAAGATTTTTATGTTTTTGCAGTGAACCTTAAATATTTCCAGGATAAAAAGTAGCCTATGTTGTTCCCTCCAAATCAGCAACCCACCAGTGAAAGTCCCGTCAAAATCGGTTCACAAACTAAACGTGTTGCATATAAATTATTTATATTTGTAATAGCTGAAAAATCTGAAAATTTGTAGTATTCTAGAACATGATCCAAGAACATTATAGAATATTTTAGTACATTCAATAACATTCTAGATGATTCCAAAATTGTTTTAGAACACTTTGGTCTAAATAAGAAAATCCCCTCGGTCGACTAATTTCAACCGCTCTATCTCCCACATCCCAACTGTTACCGACATGCAACCACCATAGTGCACGATCTATCCGTTTATATATGCTTCAGAAAATCTAAAAAAAAAACTACTGAACACATTTCGATGGAGTTCTCACCATTTTATAGCACAGGATCGGAATTGAATTGTTTGGTATGTCTTATGTTTCAGCATTACATAACGCTGTAGCAATAAATGAACTTCTGAATGTGTAATGAGATACACCAAAGATGCAATAACAGTTAGGTATTGTCTATACTTCGTACAAAATAATACGGCATCTATCGGTTCCTTCCTTAAATTTCAGTTTTTTAGTCCTTAAACCCATACTGAATGCGAATAGCACGCGAGGAAACTACCAATTTAATTTTAATAATATAATAGCAAAAAACTCCAACTTCTTGAAGCTACAATCTCAGGCTGCACAGCTACTATTCCGACGTTAAATACAATTGTATTCACTTCTAGCAGAGTTCCCGGCGTTGCCCGGTATAGTTGGCGTTGATTTACCCATACAATGTTTTTATTCACGCAATGAGAAACGTGTACCAAGTTTCATACAATTCGCGCCATCCATTTCCGGAATTAAAGCAAACCGAGATTCCCCCGCACCCTGCCAAGAAAGGAGTGGGTTGAAATGGATTACCGGTAAACTATTTTTATTCGCCAAAAAAAAAAAAAAATAATAATAATGCCTACAAAACTTCATTGATTTCGTACCGGCCATTTCCGGAACTAAACTGGGATTTAGCAGTATAGTTCTAAGAATTGTGTGTTTTGGATGCCTTTTTTATATGGAATGTTAGTTTTAATTTTACTCCAGGTTACATTTAAACCTAATTACAACATCTGCTAATGTTGCTGCTCGAAACTCAAAATATGGACCGTACGCGCATTGATACATACCACATACATATAAATGTATCTGGAATGTGTCTGTTTATTCCGGCATCTCGAAGAAAATACAGATTTTGAATGGATTTTCAGAATTTGAAAGCTTGCGATCAAAACTAAATTTAACGTATGTGTTAAGTCGTTACGACACATTTATTTTACGAATAATCTAGCTTTATCTGAAAACTGCTGAATAGATTTTGATCGAGTTTTCATAGTATCAAACATTAGATGTGACCAGCGTTGCCAACTACACCGTAATTACTGTAAAAACACCGTATTCAGCATAGATCTACCACCTATCTTAGGGATATAACTACTGTAGCAAAATACACCGTAATTTAAGGAATCGTAATTTTTAGCTAATTGTGATATATTCTTCAAATTTCAAGAGTTTATCGACCGATGATAATGCATCCTTAGTTTTATTTGGGTATTTATATTTTATTCTGCTGACAACACTATTTTTTTCCTTTATACGCGGTTTAATTTTTGAGAATTCCCCAATTTGAGCTTCGAGATATTACGCGAACAAGTTTGATAGATTGTATTGCCGTATTTGATTGTAGGTGAATACTAAGAAATTTTGAATTAAGTCTGTTAGTATTCTTATTTGACATTTTGAATTTGAAAAGATGGTGAGTGATAGTGACAGCGTTTCTGGAGAATAAGATACCCTAACACCAACACTAGCGAAGAGAAAGCGTTATAAGCAGAAGTTTCGGGAAGAACGGTTGCTGAACAAAGAATATTGTGAGAACGATACTTATTTTAAGCACTTGCCGAAATTTATGTTGGCTATTTTGAGCTTACCACACTCGAATGCTGAGTGCGAACGATTGTTCAGTAAGTTAATGAAATTAAAACATAAAGCGCAATAAACTCATAACAAAATCTTTTAAGAAAACCTTTTTTCGCAGTAGGCTATACAGCGATACGGGAAAAACTGAATCGATTTTAAACCTACTAACGCTATGATACAAAAACATAATATTGATATGTATAAAAATTATGATATTACAATTATACTATCTGATTCAGATTAAAAATAATAATAATAAAAAATTCTGGCCTTTACTTTTTTATTGTAATTTAAATATTAACTTCAACACAATTTCGGGAAATCTACTGTAATTTTTGGCAAATTCTACCATCAGCTAGATTTCAGGGTTGGTAACACTGGATGTGGCTCATTATGCTGTTTCATCTGACTCTGCAGCGCGAAATTAAAATATATTCCGTACCTTTACAGTAGAATATCAGAACCTTCAGAACTGTATATCAAGCATTCAGAACTACACGGGAGTTGGGAAAAGATTTTTTACTTTAAATATATTTCAGAGAGTTGCAAACGGCGGTGCCTTTTTACTCTAAACAGAACGCTATTCAACTGAGAGCGGTGAAAACGGTGAAAACCCCATCGAAATCTGCTCTGTAGTTTCTGAGTTTTTATACTTCAAATTTATCCGGTATTAGTTTTATGGATAGAGATTGATGTTGAGTAATGAATATCTGATGGGTTTTAACATGAAAGTGAACTGTTCAAAGCCTTTAATGTTGGTAGTAAAAGCAGTTTAGGAAAATAATTCTTGATTACTGTTTTGTAGTATTGCAGATCGTGATACATTGTGTATTGTATATCCTAGTTTGTCTTATAGCATTTTTTCGTTTTAGAATTAATAACGATATTCAGTAACCTATTTCCGATATTCTTATAATTTATTGTTGAACGGATTTGTCTTTTTCACATTTACTGAAAAAATTCATTGTTCCTATTGCTGCAAGAATCGCTGTGGCTATTTCGATTAAACTTGGTACACATGTTTGTGATTGAGCGACTAATAACATTACAGGAATGAATCAACCCCACCCCTTCTCTTTCGGGTTACACGGGGGGTTTGTCTTCAAATCCATATAGCAAATGGGGCGATTGATAAGAAATTTGATTCAAGGATGCAGAAAACTGAATTCTGTTATGAATTTCAACACTGTTTAACAAACAATTTGGCACAAGTTGGAAACCGTTGGATCGATTTTGGTGTATATTCTGACTTATAAAAGGCAACTTATTAAGTCCGCGAATAAATTAACTCAATCGGAGAAGGCAAGATCTCAGTGGCCGTTACTAGGTGATTAATCTTGGATGAAACTGTGTTTAAATATCATTATGTGCGATGGTGGTGGCGAGTAGAAATGGCAGATTGATTATAATTGTCGTAGAAGTTAGGCCGGGCAGCGTGTTCCCTCTGCTCTTCGGTGTCAAGAAGCGGGTTCAGACGTTATCAAGTCCTCAGGAGGCAGCGACGGTTTGCTGCGTTCTCGTATATTTCTTCATCTACTGCGATCTTCATCGTGCTGCGATCGTAAACTAGCTGAACTTGTTCTGCCCTGACCGTTCGCAGGTGATTAATTTTCAGTTAAAATTCATTGCACCTAACGAAAACCATCATTTCGCCGCGTTGATCAGTTCGCGATTGAGCCTGAGAGGTAGTCTCGACAGCGATGCGAGCTCTGCGTGACGTCATCTCTAGTCTACACTCCACGAGAACAATCTACAAACATTAGTTTTAACCAAACTTATCTGTTCCCTCTGGCTGTCCCTCTACCTCTTGGTTATGCCAAATAAAAGTGAGGCTTCCCTTTGTTCGTAAAAAAATCAGGCAGGCGTTCTTAAATTTAAATAAGTCATTTGTCCGTCTAATCATTTGTAATATTATTAAATCTAGATTATTTTATTACAAAATTGTAATAGTTTTCATTTTACAGTGCAGCTTAGGTGAAATTGAAACAATTTTTTTACAATACTACTCTTTTTATTTCGTTGATAAATGGATGCTATAATTTATTTTTGTGTAATACTATTAGGTAATATAATAGATATATTTAACGTTTGTGTTTATCCTGAACATAACTCTTCCGCTACTGTTACGAAAGCCGTTTAACTTGACTGTGGCAATGTCGAAGTATGCTGAGTGGTTTGAACATTGCGTGATACAGACGTACTAATTGCGAACTGTGTTGCCCTCAGCTCTGAACCGCTTGCCGTCCTAGCTATGACCTGCAGTCCGTCTTCTTGCTGGAGGCTTCCACTGAGTGTTCTATACGCTCTGACACCAAACTCCCGACAGTTGTTTCAGTTAGCTGGTTGTGATGCGTTCTATCTGCGAATGAAGAAAAGACAAGACTTGTTGCGATCAACCAGGTTTATTGGTTCATCAAGGCCATGAGAAGTACAGCCGCAATAGTGGAAGTGCAAGTTTGAATCTATCAGTAGGACGTGATGATAGATTGCAAGGGAGAGGCTGCTTGGCTTGGGAGGAGGAGCGCCATGATATTCACTCGATCATGTTCGGCAGATCAAAGAGGCTCACGTAACTATTGGTAGCGGTAAAAACACCTCGGAATTCAGCACGCCGTTCAAAGCTCTTGATAACTGCCAGTTAGCACATTCGTGACCATCATCACACCTTGAATCAGCTATCGAAAGTACGAGACTCGGGTTCGCCAGCCACATGCCTTCCTACTTATTTAAACTTTATTAAAACTATCAGTTTTAAGTACAAAATTTGTAGAGATCAATATGAGCTCTACATTGTTCCTTCTTTTTTAGTTATGGCTTTACGGAAGGCCGATGTCATTGGAGCATGGAATTTTGAAGGAACGATCCAGGAATTCGTTTGGAATGATTTCCGGAAACCACGGATAAACGAAATTTGGATGGCCGGACGTGAATTCGAATCCGCGTCTCCTAATGTCACGACGATTCCGTTTAGTTTAAAATATTTAGAATCCATTCAAAAACACTTAAAACCAATGGAATAATATTAATGTCTATATGGAAGAATCTTTTTTGTGTACCTGAAGTATAAGTTTCAATACGGCGTTTGGATTTTGATGGTGGCTGCGGTAATCATTTTTGATGAAGAATACTGGCAAC